>VWYH01009812.1:333303-404746 GCA_013399365.1 Pampusana beccarii | reverse complement strand
AACCAGCAGGTTTTCCTGCTAAATAATAATAGCGAAATCCCTCTGGGTGTGCAGAGGAGCAGCAAGGACATGGCCTGCAGTTCTCTGTATATCAGCGGTGGCTTTTATTACCTTTTACTCTGAGCAAAGAGGAGCAGAAGAGTTGCCCCCTCTCTATTTACCCCTGTTTTATGGTGTTTTTTCCATCCGTAGGCCCAAAAGGTTAATCCAGCTGCTCTCACTTGGATTTATTGGAGAGCACGAAATAAAGCTTGCACGGCTGTAAATTCATTCTTAATAGAAATGTGGGGGAAAGAAGATATTGCCCTTGTCCACTACGACCCCGGCTGCAGAACTTGGTTTTAAATCCCCAGCCGCAAGTCGAGGAGCTTCGCCCTGAGCTTTGCATCCTGTGCTGTGCCTCAGTTTCCCCTCTGGCTGCTTTTGCAGCTCATTCTGGGGCTGCAGGTGATGCAGATGTCCCCAAATGCAGATCAGCTGAAAAGCATCTCCCTCTGCAGCTCTGGCTGCTCTCAATTTTTCCCTTGTCCTCTTCCTGGCATCCTTTGGGAGGAGTTTTTAAAGAATGAAGCTACAACTATTAATCATGCTTTTACAATGGGGCTGTAAAAAGCTCATAAAAATAAATAAGTAACCAGCTGTTGACATGTGAAGTAGTGGAGGGAGCAGAGTTGTCCCATCCCATATCTCCCTGTGCCAGTTCTGGGTGAGCCCAACTGTCCCCTTTTTAGGACATGAGACAGGGACATCCCATCCTTTCATGGCCTTATTTGTGAAAAAATACGGGCTGGTTGTTTCCTTGGGGTCCCAGCCCCGTGGGTAGGGCAAGATGCTGAGGAAGATGATGTGTTAGCATTATCAACATTGTTTTTCCCCCTTTGTGGGGCTTTTCCCTCTCCCAGAGAAGTCCTGGTAGGGACCCAGCTGGATGCTCCAGGCTCTGTGCATCTCCAGGTGATGCCATGTCCCTTGGGTCCTAAAGAGTAAAAAAAAAAAAAAAAAAGGTAATTCAACATATAATAATTTGGCTGCAAGGTTTTTCTCCTGCCACGATTTGGGTTGAATTCTGAGAGTTTTGGTCACTATCGCATCCTTTGCCTGTGGTAGCAGGGCGGCAGTGAGGGTCCTGGTTCTGCAGTGACACTGGGAAAAGGCTTGAAATGGAACATCTCTGACCTGGATTAAAAAGAAAGAGTCAAGGTGATGGAGTTTTCTTGTCAGGCTTGGGAAAAACACCATCATGCCAGGGATGCTGGAGGGCTGGTGGTGCAAATACAGCTTTGCGGGAGGAATTGCTGATGGGGAGGACACAGGGGGTCATCTCCAGGAGCTGGTGCTGCTTTTGGGTGTTGGAGGCTTTGGCAAAACCTGGAAGCCAAAAAAAAATATGCCATGGGTGGATTTAGAGGCCCAGATTCCTTCATTTTTTAGAGCAAATCCACTTTTCACCCACCCCCAAATTGAAGCTGCAGCTTTTGAAATGACAAACCAGAAGCAGGGACCTCTTGGGCCTCATGGCACCTAGGGAGGTGACAGCTCTGGTGTCAGACAATAAAGCAGATCGTATCAGCTCTTTTTAAGCCAAACAGGGATAAAAAGTCCCAAGGAGGGACATTTGCCCTCCCTGGTCCAGCCACCCCTACTCCAGCATCCCTGCATCCCCAGCCACAACCACTGGCTCTCCCCTCCATATAGGTTTCCCTTCTTTGGCACATATATACATATAATATATATGTTATTGTTATTATTTCTCCATGATGGATGGTTTATTGATCGGAAGCTTCTGTCCACATAAAAACCAGTTTAAAATTCCCTGAGCCTCAAAAACGACCGGTAGGTAGTGGGGACATTCGTCTTCTCTGCCACCTTTTCATGTCGATTTTATTATTAGTATCGATTTATTGAAATATATATTTATATATTTATATATATATTTTTCTGTCCCTCCCCAAGAGTCCCCCCGTCCACCCGCCCTCCCCGAAATCCGTGCGTCAGTTTTTATTTTTCATTTTCTGCTTGGCCGGGATATAAGGCAGCACCGTCTGGGTGCTTTTGTCGGCTACAGTCTGGGTGCTGCTGTTCCTCGTCAGCCGCCGCGCCGGGGCTCCGCCACCGCCGCTGGAAGGATGCTTGGAAGGTGGCACTTTCCGCCCGGGTTCCTCGGGGCCATCGTCCCCCAGGGACACCGTGCTGTCACCGTCCCGGTCGTCATCGCAGCACAGAGCGTGGTAAAGCACCTTGTCGCTGAATCGCACCCGTTCCCGCGTGCCGGCCGGCCGGGGATGCGGGAGCTTCTGACCGGCTGTTGTGCCGCCGAACGCTTCCTCGCTGGAGGAATCTGGGGTCCCCCCGCCCCGGGGACCGTTGGTGATGGGGATCCCCCCGTTCATCAGCCGGTAATCGGGCTGGCGAGATGACGGAGGCTGCGGCCGCGGGGGCTCGGGACCATCGCCGGGGTCGGAGGGGGTGGAAGCATCCAGGAAGGAGCAGAATTCCCAGCTGTCGGAGAGGATGTCGGAGGCGGCGAAGTCGAGGGGTCCCAGCTCGAAGGCGCCTCCCCCCTTGTCGCTGCTGGACGTGCTGCTGGCCGTCGCCGTCGTCCAGTCGTCTGGCTCCAGCTCGAACTCGAAGTCGGACGTCAGGCGGTCGATCTGGCTCACCACCTGTGGACAGACGGACGGACAAATGGGCAGGGAGGAGACACCAGACAGGACCCTCCCAGAATAACACCCCATCCCTAATTTTCTGCCGTTTTCCTCAGCATCACCCGTGTGATGAGTTGGGAGGTCTTGGCCTGAGTGGAGCCCTAAGCAGGGGGTGAAGCCCCGGGTGCCCCCACATGTTTGATACAGCAGGATGGGCCTTTCCCTGGGTGGCCCTGGGGTCTGCCTTGTCCCCTGGCACCCTGAATGTCACCCCAAATCCCTGTGCACGCAGCATCCCTCATGCTTCACCATGGGGAGCCACCAGTGACTACTGCCTGGAAAAGGCAGGTGGGGAAACTGAGGCAGGAGGTGGAAAATGTCCCAGGCTCGTGGGACAAAATACATGGGAAGGTGTGAAGGGGCTGCAGGGACAACACTGTCACCCCTGCACGTTGATGGGCTCGGTCCCCTGCTGCTGTGGCATCCAAACGGAGCCAGTGCTGTTTCTCTGTGCTGTTTCTTGGCAGGTGTTTCTTTGTGTAGATACGTGTGGGGGGGATGTGGGGCTTTATTTTGGGTGGGAGGCACAGCACTACGTGAAAATTCAACTCGGTAGCAGTTTGAAGTGCGTATTTTTGGCAGGGCGGCTGCCTCGCCCCCCCAGCTCTCCAGGGATGCTGGCAGAGGGCCTGGCCGGCCCCAGCGCTGCCAAGCAGGGGGTGGGCAGCAGCAGACAAGGAGGGGGTCCAGGGGGAACCCCTCGACACCCCCAGTATCTGTTTGTGCACCCAATTGATGCATTTTATTCTTCCCTCCCTCCCTATCATGTGCATCCCTGGGCATCGGTCCCTCCCGCTGCTCTCTGGCCCCTTCATCCCGCACACGGAGCATTTGGGAACGAAAAAAAACCTTTGCTTGGCTTTTTCCAGGTGCTTTCTTCAGGCATAGTTTTTTTTTCTTCTGGTTATGTGGCATCACTGCCTTTATTTCCCCATCTTTTTTCCTTCTCTTGCCCTTCTGCACATCCTTTCCTGGTGGAAATCGGCCACAAAATTCCCCAAATAAGGGAGGGAAGATGAATAAATGGGTGATATCTTGCCAGACACATTTTAATTCCTTCTCCTCACGCCCTGCCGTATCTCCATGGGTGCCACAGTTCACCAACAGGTGTCAGACCTCCTCATCCCCAAGAATAATTAATCATGGCACATCTCTCCATCATTTTTATGCTGCCGTTATCCCATAACTCCATTTTTTCCAGCACTTTTGCTGGGGGAAACTGAGGCCTTGGGCTCAGACACCCTGTTCCATCCTTGTGTTGGGTGACCTCAAGAAGTACTAATACTACTTAATGGCCTCTATCAGCCCCACCTGGGACCCCCACCCTGTGCAGGAGCCCAGATAAGCTCAGCCTAGGCCTGGTAGTCCCCTCCTGAGCTGTGCTGCGTGGGGACCTGCCCCAGCCCCATGGGTGGCTTCTCTCCTGGATGGACCCCTTGAAAGTACACCAAAGCTGGGAGGATCCACGTCAAAGTCTTGAAATTAGAAAAGGCAATTGCTTCTGTTCCCAATGCACTGCTAGATATTTTTCTCCCATTTTTTTTTCTCTGGGGGAGAAAGGGTGAAAAAGGAAGAAAAGAGAAAAAATAAAAAAAGACCTCTTCTTTCTTGGTGACAAGAAAAAAATAGGAGAAAGGGCAGGAAAAGAGCTGTCTCTGGGAAACACCCAGCTATTATTACTTTTTAATAAGGCAGCAAATGATTCTGCTGAAATCCTCTGCTAAGATGAGATCACCTCTGTTTTGACGGAGGTGATTATAACACCAGGTTCGGGGTGAGCATCTCCCTGGGCTTCCAGTTGGGTCCCTGTCATCCAGGGTTCCTGCTCATCCTCATTAAATGGACCCGCTGCAATTTGGGCTTGGTGGGTGCCGGGAGGTGGCACGTCCCCGCCACAGCACACAGGGATTAGTGTCACATCAGCGGTGGCTCAGTTGCAGCTATTTTTAGGAGCGTTTTTTCTATTTTAAACGGGTGGTGGTGACAGCGGGGGGGTTGTTAAATACCTATGTGACACTTGGCACCTGCTGAGGATTTAAATGTAAAGTAGGATTTGATGTTTTCTCCCCCCTTTTCGATGGAGAGGGATGGATGAATCAGACTCAGGTGGTTCAGGTTGAAACCCCAGCGATGCTCTTGTCCCCTCTGTTTCCCTACAAGCAGGTGATGAGGGTTGGAGTGTCCCTGGGGTGTCATAGGAGTGACCGAGAGAGGACGTGTCCCCATCCTCCCTCACCTTTAGGTTTCACTTTGTTGCAAAGAGCCACTTTTTTTTGGGACAGCAGAACATTTCTGCTCAAAACAGTGGGAAAACAGGGAGCAAAAATAATTCCCCTTAAACTCGTGGGTGGTGTCACCAAGGGGCTTCATCCCACTGCCCCAAATTGGGTGTTTTACCTTCCCAGCTGAGGCAGATGTTGAACATCTGGAGCGTTGTTGTTTTTTTAATGAGATTTTTGGTTATTGGCTGCAAATCAAGCAGGAAGGTTCCTGGCTTGGTGGCTCCAGCTGTTGGCCATGCTGTTTCCTAGCGAGGAGCTAAACCTCCTCAAAGCTCAAGAAGATACTGGAGAGGTGAGGGATGAGGTGGGAGGACAAGAGGGGACGTCAAAGGCTCGGTGGCCTTTGGCAATGCAAATATTCCTGAGTGTGGGGAAGGAGCTGGAAGATGCTGGGATCGAAGTGGTGCATTTGACACCATCGCCTTGAACATCAATTCCTCCCTCTGAGGAAGAAAAGAGCCTCTGGCAGAGCCCCCGCGACCCCACAGCCAAACACTCCTGGAGCAGGGACCTTCTGCATCTCCCAAACCTCTCCCCGGCACAGGCAAGGTGAGTAAATATTTAATAAGGAATAAATGATTAATTGGAGCTCGCAAAGAGGAGCTGGGTTACAGGGGCCTCTCTTCCCCGAGCTAATGCTTATAAATGATCATGCCGTGGATATTGGGATCATTTGTAAGATCATCAACTGCTAAATAGTTCAAAAATAATCGCGCAGTTCTCTAAAACAGGTTATTATTAGAATAATAAGCCGCCTTCTTGGCGTGAACTTTCCCAGGCATTCCCAGCTAATCACCTATTGATTATGACATTATTAAGGTATTTATTTTCATAAGGGGTTGCAGGAAGGATTTTCCTCCTGCCCAAGGCTCGGAGGGGACCCCTCAGTGCTTGGTGGCACCCCACTTCTCCCGTGCCAGGGTTACAGTGGTGACAGGACCCATCCCATGGGATTTGGGGGAATTTGCACGTTGGGAGACTTGCATAGACGTTTGGGTTTATTTCCCATCTCTGAATATACCCCAGGGGTGGTTTCCAAGCCCCAGCACTAATCCAAGGGTTGGAAAAAAGCTCAGCCTTGCGGTGAAGATACCTGGGACCTCCTGGAGCATCTTTTTCCGTACGGCATCACCCGTATTCCCGCGGGAGGAGGCCGGGGCTGGCAGGGGACAGGTGGGAGGGCAGGCAGCGTCGACGGAAGCGCCTTCCCTGCCTGCCTCCTGCCCGCTTTCTACTTCCAGTGTGTCTTTTCGATCAACGCTTTTAATAATAATTTTCCCCGCACATAATACAGCCCTGTCGTGGAGCGCTGGGGAATAATTATATACACAAAAGGGAAAAGAGGGAGAGTGGGAGTGGAGAAACTGGTAAAACAGCATCCTGAATCGAACGGACATCTGGAGCGACAGCCGTCAAGTGGGGACCGTTCCGGGGAGCTGGCGATGGTGCCTCGCCCAGAGTCCCTCCAGCATCACGCAGGGAAGGACAAAGCAGAGGAGGTGGCTTCAGGGATGGACATTTCTGAAGCCTTCATGGCATCCCCGTTGGAGAATACACAGATACTGCAAGTGCCAGGGCCCTGTGGGCACTAATGGGATTTAGTGTCCTCAAGCAGCCCCTCCTGGGACCCCCACCCATGACCCCATTTAGGCTCAGGGCCAACAGTCTGGGGCTGCAGGGTTGCATGTCTCCAGCCTTGTCCCCATGGCCTGGCCCTCACCTCACCACATGCAAGGCAGACAACCACAGGGATTTCTTTTTTTTATCATTTTCTCTTTCAGCAATATCCTAGAGCTTACGATTTGCCAGCCTGCTGTCTAGCACACAATTTTCTGGGTGGGCTTGAAAGATTTCCACATAACATGTTCCCATCACACTTGCTATGTGTGATCTAGAAGACAAGGGGTTGGATTTCCAAAGACTCTAATGCCCAACATCTTCTGGATTTGGCAAAAAACAGACCTCTGTTTCTATGGAGCTGCTGGAGCCCAGTTTCACCTGGTGGGACCAGTGTATTTTAACTCCAGAGCCTGCTCTTTTACTGAGTTTGATGCTGTTTTGTCTAATTATAAATCCAAATAATTGCTGCAAAGTTATATGGGTACATTGCAGGAGTTGTGGAGAAGGGTTGAAGTTTAGGACCCACCTTGTGGTGGGGACCGTGTGTCTGACCTGGTTTTGTTGCTCCATGACATGAGGAGCAGTTCCAGGACAGCTATGGGATCCAGTCTGGGAGGTCACCGGCGTCTAGGGACATGCTTCCCAAAATGTGTCCCCATGGAATGTGTCCTCAGGCCACCTTCTCCTCTTCTCCACTCTGACACACACGTACAACCTGACTTGGGCAGCCTACCAAGGATCCTGCAGGGATACTCAAGGTCCTTCTGACCCTAAGAGTTGGACAGGGACCCCATGGAGCTACCCAAGACTTGGTGGGAAACACAGCCCAGCCTCAGTTCTGAAACGATAAGAGATTTGTCCCATCCCAATCGTCCTTAGCCCTCTGTATCCTTGGCAGGAGGGATGCTTGTAGGATCGTGGTGGTCCCATGGGCTGAACTGACATATCCTCACTTTCAAGGCCTCTTCAAGCTCCCAGGCCAGCATGAAGTGAGCTCATGCTAAATGCAAAATAGCTCTGGCTCCTGATTATTACTATTATCACTATTTTTAATCCACTGGAAATTCATAAAAGGGGTTTTGGGCTTCCGCATTGGCATTGTGGGAATCAGGGGCCTTTTTGCTTTGAGTGGCCAGGTTTGTTTTCTACTGCAGGAAGCCACAAGAGGAGGAAGGACAATCTCTAGGGATGCTCTGGCTGGGTTATGTCACCTGCAGAGATGTCCTAAATTACTAGCTCTGGCCAGATCCCCTTCCCCTCCACCTGGAGATGTGTTATGCAAAGCCTTGAGCCCCAGAAATATTAAATTCCCCACCAAACGCGCTCTGCTGTGCCACCACACTGGGAGGAAACTCCAACCACACTTTATATGTGTGTGTATATATACATATATATAGGTTTTTTTTTGCAATGGACTCCAGCAGCCAGGCTATAGGACAGACTTTGGCCCCCTGCCCAGCCCCTGGACCCCATAATTGCGCCCAGGGATGACACCAGTATTTTCAGTGCCCTCTGCAATGCCCAAATCCCTGATTTGAAAAGGGACCTGAAAAACAGCCCCCAGGCAGAGCAGAGCCAACTCCACGCCTGCAGCACAGCAACAACAGCCCCAGGGTGTGACCCCTCGGTGCTTCTCCCACCACCAGCATCCGCAGGGTCGGTGCCTCAGATGGACCCCCCAACTCTGAGCAAACCCCAGCGTCAATGTCAAGAGCGATTTTACAAACCACAGCTATTTTTCTCTCCCCTCTCTTTTTGAAAATCCTTATTGCAAACCAGCTGGGCTGATGGGTTGTGGGTTCGCAGCTGGCTCTGCTCCCCCCAGCCCGGTCCCAGGGGCAGGGGACAGACAGTGGGACACGGCACCTCCGTTTGGGACCAGCAGCTCCCACGACCCGTTGCAATGACACCCTGAGGCGTTCCTACCTCCCGGAGCTCCTTGGCCACCTCCTTGAGCTCCTGTAAGATGCCTTCCAGTTGCCCGATCACCATTTTCATCCGATTCCGGATCCTTTCCCTTTCGCAATTACTCCTGCTGCTGCTACAATTGCTGCTGCTGGGGTGGTCACTGGGCTGCCTGTCCTGGCAGGTCCGGGTGTCCATCCTTCCCTACCGGCCTCGGTTCCCGGCCCCAACGGCTCTGTCCATCCTGCTCCCCCCTAGCCGGGTGGCCTGGCGTCCGCGCAGCCCCTCTCGGCCGGGGAGCTTTCAACATCTTAACGTTCCCCTGCCTCCAGGAAAGTCCCAGCCGCACGCTCGCCTCCCTGCGAGGTCGGGGGGCTCCGGTTCGGAGCAGGGAGCAGGGTCGCGATGCACCATGCGGAGTGGGGAACGCTGCAGAGAGGGCTCAGCCGGTGGCCGTGGGGAGATGCGGGGTGGCCATGGGGCAAGAGGAGGAGGCGAGCAGGGTTTCGCCTGCCTGCTGCGGCGGAGCAGGAGGAGGAAGAGTCCCTCAGATGTCCCAGGAAGCTAAAATCCAGCGGCTGCTCCCCGATGCCAGGGAGGCGGACGCGGGGCTGGATGTCCCCAGGGAGCGATGCTGCTCCCTGCGTCGGGCTTTCGCTCCGGGGTCGCCAGCTCCAACGCTGGGTGGTTGTGGGGCCCAGGGTCCCCTCCTGCAAGGACAGACAGACAGACAACGTGAGGGAGCCATTCCTTCTGCAGCTGGGAAGCTGAGGGGGGGCTCTGCCCACTCCCTCCTTGCCTTGATCACAACCCTGGCATGAGGACAAGTCCCCGGGTACCCCCCGAGTATGTCCCCTTGAATTGGGGGGGGGGTAGGGTGCAGGTTGGAGCCTGGCACTGACGCTGGTACCCCTCTTTTGTTCCCCCCCAGTTAGAGACCCAGAGACTCGGTGCAGTGGGGTCTCACTGAGCCAGATGGATGGATAGACAGACAGACAGCCAGCCACGCATCTCAGGAACTTACTGTCGTGATCCAGACCCCGCTTGGCTCTAGTCCAAGCTCTTCCTTTTTTTTTTTCCCTCTTCTCCTTTTCTTACTTCCTCCTCCTCCTCTTCCTCCTCCCTCAGGGCTATTGCGTGGCACAAGAGGAGTCCAGGGGCCACTTTCCTTTGGGTGCTGTCAGAAGGAGTGAGACGTTACCAGAGGTGACAGCCCGCCGTGCGGGGGGGGAAGGGGGGGTGGGCGGAGACACGTCCCGGGGGACCCCTCCGCTTTGGGAGGGGTGTCAGACAGCCCCCTCCCCACCTCTGCCCTCCATTCCGGGTTCAAGCCCAACCCCGACTCGGCAGAAGAGAGAGAGAAAAACCCACCTTGCCCCCAAATGCTCCCCCCCACTTCCCGCGGTGACGGGGGGGTAAAGCAGCACGGGCGGAGGCGGAGCAGGTTGGGGGGCGCATCCCCCCAGCTCGGGGGTGCGCACAGGGAATGGGGGGGTCCCGACATGCTCGCGTCTCCATCCCAGGTACCCCCGTCCTCCCTCCCTGGTACCCGCATCCTCCGGGGCACCGGGGATGGGGGATGTCGGTGCCCGCGTCTTCCATCTCCGGTACCCGCATCCTCCATCCCCGCTGCTCGCAACCTCCATCCCCGATACCCGCATCCCCGCATCCTCGGTACCCGCATCCTCTATCCCCGTGCCCGCAGCCCCGGCACCCGCATNNGGCGCCCCGGGCTCAGCCATGGGGCGGGCGGAGCGGCGGTGGGCGCCCGGCCCCCCCCCCGGCCCCCGCCGCAGCCTCCCCGCGGCTCCCGGTTCGGCTCGTCCCGGTGGTTGCTGTGTCAGAGAAAGGGGCTGAGCCTCCGCCGGGCGGGGGGGGCTTAAAGGGGCCGGGAGCCCCTTTGCAAGGTGAGGAGCGGGGAAGGGGACAGCGCTGGGGGAAACTGAGGCAGGGCTGGGAGGGGGTGCCTTGCTTGGCGGGGTGGCTGTGCCTCAGTTTCCCCACTCTGTTCCCCGTCTCTAAATAATAACCTCATTAAGGCTGGTCACTTCTGAATGCAAAATGTGCACACACCCCTCCACCGCTGCCGCCCTGTGGGTCATAATTGGGGTTAATTTTTGCGGGATTTGTAAAAAACACCAGTGCATTCAGGGTGCAGGAGAATCATTCTAGCAGAGGTTTCTACTGCAGAACTTGGCTGGTCAGGAGGAAAATAACAACCACGGGTCTGAGTATGTGTGTGGGGGGTCTGGTGTGGAGGGGACCAAAACAAGGGGAAGGAACCAGCCCAAAGCAGGGATCCATCCTGGGAAAATCCAGCCAGCGATAGGAGCAAGGAGGATTTCTTGTCCTAGAGCTGAACCACGACAATAGGTGGCAATCCCAGGTCTGCGGGAGGCGAGACGGTGTGTGCGCATACGTGTTATTTATTGCCTCCTACCGGGTGTGTTCAAAAGTGCTGAACACACTTTTTGGCGTGGACCTGAACTGACTCATCCTTCAGCAAGCAGCTCGTCACAAGGTGATGCTTTGAGGGCTCTTCTGATTCCCGTGGGATATGTAGGTCAGGGTCCAGCATTGGATCCGTGGGATGGCAGCAGTGCTGGGGTGCGTGGTGGATGTCAGCGAGCAATCCCTCAGTGCACAGCTTGATTTTAATTATATTTTCCAGGGTAACCGCATGGCCGGTGGGAAATTTTCTGCAGGAGCCTCCTCTGTAAAATAATTTCCACCTGAAGCTCAGCCAGGCACAACGTGGTCACCCGGGTCCCCAACAATGATGACACTCTCTCCTCCTCTCCCAGGCTTTGATTTCCTCTAATAGCAGGTTAACAGCGGCTCACGCTCTGCCTCTGCCGTTAACCAGGCAGAGACGAAAATCAGTGGGGATATTAGGACAGTAATTCGGGGAAAGAGTGGAGGTGGCAAAAGTGAGATGGAGGTGCTGCTCCTGGGAAATCCACCTTGGACCAGTGATGTGGGACTGGGTCAGCTCTCACCTCTGAATGCACACAGCAGGTCCGGGGAAGGCGATAAAAATGATTTTGGTCAGAAGAGGACCTGAATAAACTACAGCGGGGAATAAAATGAGTGAGTGAGAGGTGGGCTAGGGAGGAAACTTGCTCTTCACCTCTCCCATAGGTATCTGCTCATTGCACTGCTCATTGTGATGGGTACCAGCAGCCTGAGGACCTCAGGTCCAAGCCAGGTTGATACAAGATGATTGAAAATACCCGTTATCAGTGCTGGAGAGCAGGACTCTGAGTGTTGCCGTGGCCTGGAAACCCACCTTGGAAAGCCTTGGAAAACCTAAGGCAGCAGAAACGTCCCTGCAGGGATGTCCAAAGCCTCTGGTGTGAGGTTGAAGGCTGGAGCTGTGTTTCCTACCACATTCTGGAACCCTCTGGATGGACATCCTCAGGGGTCCCACCTGCTTATTTGCTGCTTTGCAAAGCCTGAGTTCCCCTCTGTGAATAACTCAGCATCTCATGTCCCCTGTGACTGGTCCATGTCCCCCATTTGCCTGCCAGACATCCCCTTCTAACCCATCCCACCTTCCTCGGGGTCTCCCAGAGGAGCTAGAGGGGGATCCCCAAATGCTGCCCAGCTTTGATACCCACTGATGGAGGGTCAGCGTGTCCCCACGAGAGGGGCATGGCCAGAGCATGATGGAGAAAGAGAAACGGCTTCATTCCCACCTCCCTAATCTCTTTCCGCCCCTCACTCTACAATCTTTATTTATGCTTTTCACTAGATCTGATTTCCCAGGGATTTTCCCATTCCAGCAGCAAAACTGCTGGGAGGGGATTTCTCTGCAAAAGCTTTTGGCCTCACAGGCAGTTTATTTTCCAGGCTGGTTCCTGCGGGGTGGCTCTCAGCTCAGCAAGGCTTAGCAGGGCACCCCCACGGCAGGGGGTCCCCTCCATCACCCCAAAATCTCCCATTGGGGCCCCAGAATGGAGCCGGTCCCCATTATCATGCTGCTGGCAGGTGCCCTTCGCCGACGAGCCCGCTGATGTATCGCTTCCCCGCCGTGACTCACTGGCACAGATGTAATTTCTAATTAAATAGCGATTCTTTTCAGAGCCATTTATTTCTGTTTCTTTTGTATTTTGATTGGAGTGTCAGTCAGTTTTTCACCAGTTTGTCAATTCCTCTTTCCCTAAAGATTAGCTAGGGGAGATGTGAGAATACAGAAATACATGTTAGCAGCACCGAGCCCAGGAGCAGCTCAGGTCCCAGCCGCCCAGGGAAAACCCACAGAGAATATGGTAAGAAACTGAGAAGGAGAAAGAAAATAATCCCCCAAGAAGCCTTTGCTTTGAGCAGTGTTTCAAAATCTGTTTTCTTCCCCGTTTCCATCGTTTCTCCACAGCCCGCAGATCTGCGACTCCCATCCTGCGGCAGCAGCCGGTGCGTCCCTCAGGGAGAAATCCCGCGGATGCTCATGGAGAAACATCCTTCTCCTGGATCGACTTGTTCCTCGGGCCATTTGAAACACGAGACATGGAAATTCATCTTGAGATGCTCCAAAATGTGATCCTGGATGCTGGTTTGGGGGATCCCCTGCCTGCTGGGATTTTGGCTCCCTGGGGCAAGCACTGAGGTGAAATCAAAATCCTTGCTCTCAGTGATAGAGATTTTTGGGTGAGATGGCCCATGATGGGCTCTTGTTGAGGGTGAGGATGAAGTGGTAGAAATTGCCACTGGTGTTGAGCAGCGATGGTTTTGCTCAGCCAGTGTGCACAGGCCACGTGTTGCAGCCGGGTGATTTCAGGTCGACTTGTTGCTTTTAAGTGGATAGAAAGAAAAAAAGCCTATTAAAATGGAGTGGCGATGTGGGTGTGACCTGTGAAACCAATAGTTTTATTGGGGACGGGACGTGGGAAAACTCACAACTACTTTCCAAAGATGCTTGCAAAATGGGAAACTTCTCCTACCCTGAGAAAAATGTTGTATTTTAATGAACTGGTGTATCTTGATGGATATTGTATATCCCATCATGTAGGGCTGTTTGCTTGTGTTATACTGACTTGTCCAGCTGTTGTATAAAGCATCACCCCATCTGACAGCCCAAACAACCCCAAAAACACTCAACCTCCCTCCCTGGGGCTTTGAGCCCAAACACATCCCACCTGGGGAGGGTGGGACCATCTATATAAAAGGATTCAAGAGGCACCAGCCTCCCTTTAAAGGGTCCCAGAATGAGGGTGGGTTTTTTTTGCTGTCTGTTTTTTGGCAAGAGGAGGTCATCCCCATGCAAGCTGTGGAGCAGCTGGCACCGATGAGCAGTGAGTAACCCCAAAGCAGGGCTTTTCTCCCTGGGATTGGGTCCTTTGGGTTTATTTCCAAATTCTTCAGTGGCTGTGCGGTCTGAGCTCCTTTTAAGGAAGCTTTGCTAATGCTTTATTAATGGGGTTCCTGCTGTGGGGCTGCAGTGGGGTTGTGCGTGTCTCCCTCCATCGCCACATTAGCTGAAAGTCCAGTGGAAATGCTGCTTTTTTTCCTTAATATTTAACAACTTGGTCTCAGATGGAGGGAGGGATTCCTCATCATTTCCACCCTGCTCCGGGATTTACCCCTTTTCTGGGTGGACAGAGCTGGGAACACGGTGTTTTCGTGGGTCTGGGTGTCTCTGGGCTCAGGGAGATGTGTCTGATGTTCCTGCACACCCTAATTAAATTCTCACTGGGGAAAGCGCACAGGGCTGGCGTTGAAGTATGAAATGAAGTAGGCAGGGAGTAGGGAGAGCAAATATTAGCGCTCTTAATGGCCTTTTGTTTTACTAGCGAAACCGCTATTAATCACCCCGGCGAGGGGAGACGGGGCTGCTCAGGGATGGTTTCTCTGTGCAAACAAATGAGCAGAGGAAAGAACTCCGAGTATCCTGGAGCCTGGATTCTGGGGGTGTCCTAAATGTGCATTTTTGGCTTTGCTGGAGAGATAGAGGTGTCTTCTGGGGAGAGCGAGATGCTCCAGTGGGGATGAAAACCCTTGGGTGATGCTTTCTGCTGAATGAGCAGGTGGCAGCAACGCTCTGTGCCTCAGTTTCCCTTTGGTTTCCGTGCTTCAGCTGCAAGTGCTCCAGGAGAGCAGGGAAGGTCTCGGGAGGCTGGTGGGCAGCCGGCACCAGGGATTGGGGTGAAAAAACACAATTCTGGTCCTTAGCCTGGACTCAGAGTTGAGACCCTGGAAAGCATCTCGTGGGGTCAAGCATTAAAGGGTATTTTCTGCCTTCCTCAGCTATCTTGTTTGGAGTTCCACGTGCTGTGTTTTAAGTGGAAATCTTTCATAAAGGTGCTGATTTGGAGTGTGGCTCAGCAGGCTCTGTGCTCCTCTGGGTCCCGACGACCAGGGATGCAGCAAAGCTGGGCTTAGAGGAGCCCCAGCAGCGGCCAAGGGCTGTGGGCCAGTGCTGGAACTCAACAGCAAAATGGATTTTTCCAGCCGCTTTTCAAAAAAATAAAGCAAACCCAAACCCTACCCAAATAAATGCTGAAAGGAAAAATAAGCCTTTCCCCAAAGCTCTGGAAGAGGGTTTTCCAGCTTCCCTTGCACTTTCCTTTCCCTTCGAGGGATGCAGCATCAGCAATGACGTTCTGTGAAAGAAATGCTGATTTGGCCCAAAATTGCATTTTTTTTTTGCCTCATTTGACACCTGCCAGGATGATCATACCCAAGCAGGATGGCGCTGGGACAAGAGATGTCCTTGGGAGCTCTGGGCTCAGTCCTGTCCTTGGGGAGCCCCTCTGTGAGGAGAATACCAAGCAGACAGACCCGACCTGCGCCAAGGGGACCTTGTGCTAATCTCATTTTCGTGTGTTGCAAAGTGCCTGCATTCAGGATTAGGCCAACTCCTTGGGCTTCATTTACATTTCGAAAAGCCTTGTCCGTGACCTTATGCAAGTGTCTGGCTCTCCTTCCTCCGCAGTTCTGTGGGGACTGAGCTGTTCTGTGTCAGAGACGCTTCGGTGCGGCCAGGCTGGGTTATATATTTATATAGGAAGGATAAGATCAGTGGGTTCAGGGATGTGCTGCTTTGTTGGCTTTGGAGTTCCCAAATAATTTTGGGGACTGTTTAGTCTCCAAAAGCAAAGTTAAATTTGCAGGGCCACATCTGCAGGAGCCAGTTGAGCACGTCAGTGGTCCAGACAAACCCTGACCACAGTGATGCTTGCTAAGAAGACTTGGATTTAAGGATTTCATGATATATCCTGATAACTCCACCCCCGATTCTATTCACTTTCTTGTTTATTTGGATCATTGTGGTGCTGGGATATGGAGATGGAATCTCTGGGTGCTGTATGTGACTGTCACGAGGGCTGGATGTAATTACAGCATCTTCTCCTGCTGGGCTGGTATCTCTGCGTTGAAGCTGGGAACGTGAGAGCTGAGCCCTGGCAGGGGAAAGGTGACCTTGCTTGGGAAGGTTTCCCTTTCAAATTCTTCATGATTTACGGTGTGCAAGGATAAATCTTTAATCAGTGGGACCTGTGGCCCTGGAAGGCGATGGTGTGGTGATGTGGTTGGTTCTGGGGTAGGACTTAGGATGGGGGAAAAGCTCTACCCATTTTGGCCACCGCCTCCTACTTATTTCACTGGTCAGAAGCTGCTGTTGCCTACCTGGAAATATTAATATTAATGAAGTAATTAGTTACTGCTCCTATCTCAGCACTATCCATCCCCATGGTGTCTGAGCCATCATTGGTGTTCCAGTTGTGATCGGCTGGTTAGCCAAAATAGAAATTTCTATCAAAATTGCTTTCAAACTACATCTTTTCTTTTGCAATAGGAATGGAAAAGCAAAATCACAGGGAGTTTCCAAATGCAAATCTCCTTTTCTGTGGCGGTGGCTTGTTTAAACGCTGCAGCGAAACGGCGCTGGCATCCTCCAGGCACAAACAGCTCTCTGAAACTTGGACAAAGGGATGGAAATTTGGGGGTTGCCAAGCGTTCCGTGGGGGTTTTTTTTGGGCCTGAAATATTTTTTTTTCCTGGAAAACTTTGCCTGTCTCTGCTCTAGGGCCCTGCTTAGCACACTGGATTCACAAATGAAAATCCTTTAAGCTTGGTAATAACCAAGGATTTTGTGCCTCGGGGCTGGGTGACTTCACTAATGTGGTGTGTGAAAGGATATTAGAAACCCCAGCGTTACTGGGGGTGATATTTTTGGGGGGAGATGTATTAAATCTGCTTGGTTTCATGGCAGGATTAATCAGCAATGGGCTGAGCTGCCAAAGGTGGAAAACCCTTGTTAAAATGTGTTTTTTCACATGTTATCCCTTGATTGCTCTTGCCAAGGTAACCTTAGTAGTTAGAAAATATAAAGTGTGAAATTATGCCCTGTCTGTGGCTTAACATGTGGCTGGGTGCTGGACAGGGGTGTCCAGAACGGCCTCATACAAGACAACAGAGAATCTCCCCTGACACATGGGTGGCTTTAAAGGCCAGGAATACCTTTAAGAAAAAAAAAAAAAAGCTCAAAACCCCATTTTTCTCCTTCTTGCCATGGCAATTTATTTCACAGCCTGGTCCCGTGTCTGCTCGGGGCATCCCTGGGCAGGCTGGGAGGAAATTTAGTGCGGGATTCTCCAGAGTAAGGATGATTTCAGCAGCGTTGGGTTTCCATGACGACCTGTGCAGCATCCCTGGAGCCAGGACCATGCACACCCCAAGATGCAATTACCTGGGAAATTGGGGTGGTGGGGGGGGAAGAAATAGCTACAGCTTTGCTGAGTCACTGTTGGCTCGTATTTATAGGCACTGGCAAAGCTCATTTTGGGATGCTAATAATATATTTTGTTAATTAGAGGCCGCAGCAGAGAGCTTCTTGCCTCCTTATTCCCCAAGCTAAGGCTTGTTAAATAAACAACTTGTGGTGCTTTTGAAGGTAGGGGGGAAAAAAGCCAAGAATTGCCCCAAAAGTCTCCCATGAGCTGGTGGCAGGGAGGAAAGGGCTTGTGCATCCCTCTGGGATTTGGGCTGTGACCCCAGGAAAGCCCCTTCCCGGCACCTTTTCGTGCTGTAAGGTTTGGGCATCACCCTGTACCCAGGGATGCAAACAGGCTGGAAAAAACAGCATCTGCTCTGGATTTATTCTTCCCAAGCTGCAAGGGGCTCCTTGTCCCTTCCTTTGGGTCACCCTGTGCTGTTGCCCCTAGTGCCACCTTCACTAAACCCCCCAGGAGGTGACAGCCACAGGAGGGGGGAGGTTCAGTGTGGCTGTTCATGATTTGCAGCAGCTTTTAAGACACAGTGGCAGTTTTGCATAAAATCTTCTCCAGATGAATATTTCAAATGGACTTTAGTGAGATGCTAATGGGTTTTCACAGTTGATGAAATTAAGGCCGTGTTCCTTCAAACCTTGAAGAGCTGACTTTCAAGGGCTTCTATTTTTTTTTTTTTTTTAAATCTTGCTGCTTTTTTTTCCCCAAGTCTTGCTCTGGTTGATGTTTGCTCTCCTCTTTCCTTTAAAAAGTGTTCATTTTGGTGTCACCTGCCCTGGTGGGATGCTCCTAGGCAAGGTCTGTGGCAAAGATCATCATCTCAGCCCACAGGAAGAAATATAGGGAGCTGCAGAGAGGATTATGTTGGAAGCCTGGTGGAAAGGGCTTTGTAGCCCACAGAGGTTTGAAATTTCCCAGTTTCCCAAAGAACTGGGGAACCTGCAGGACATGGGACATCCCAGTAGGCTGTGGCTCCCTGGGGACTTCCCAGCTGCTTCCTCACTGTGGTCATTCAGAGCTTTCCAAAGCATCTGGCGCACGTTCCAACTTCGGTCTCCTCTTTGTTCGGAGCCTTTTGGGACAGGCTGAACAAAATACAGCTGGCTGCTTTTGAGCTTTGGGGAAAATAGACATAAATAATTCTGTAGGCAGTTTATTTTTTTTGCCGAAAGGCCCTCTAAGGGATGGGATGCTGATAGGACACCGTGAAAAAGTGCCCTGAACCCCATGAATGCTTGATTCTGCTCTTCTTGATGTGCTTAGAGAGGATCTGTTCCTCCTCGTGAGCTGCAACGCACTTGCTGAAAATGCAAAGGATTTAAATCTTCGCAACTCGGAAGGGATTAGACAAATTTTCCTGAAACCTTCTTTGCTTCAGAGATGATGGTGAGATGCACGTGCTGTGCCTGAAACTTCAGAAGGCATCACTTGAATTCCATGGGTCCAACCTTTCCGACTCAAAGACGTTTGCTACAAGGCTTGGCTTAGCTATTGCTCCCGCCTGTGGGAAGAGCCAAGTGCTTAAGTATAGAAGAAACTGCTGTGGCAGTTGCATCCCTCACCTCCTCCTATTTAGGGTGGCGTGTGTGGTTTTGTTTTATTTTGTATTTATTTTATTGTATTTATTGGCGAGTTCCCCAGTCCTCAGCATAAGCACCACATCCCCTTCAGCTCTTTTAATTTGCTCCTTCGCTGTGCTGTGTGTAAGGACCAGCCCTGCTGAGCCTCTTCTCCAGCCACAGGAGCTCCCGGAGCTGGGCAGGCAGGTTCTCAGGAGACACCACCAAGGTGGAAGATCATCCCATTCCCACTTCTGATGTTATCAGCACAATGCTAAGGCCAAGCAAACCAAATCTTTGCTCCTAAGCCATGTTGCTGGCCCACCCGAGTGGGGGGCCTGTGATTTGTGGCTGTGGCAGCAGCTCTAGGCAAGGGGGAGGTTGTGAAAACATTTTGAAATTAGTTTTGGGTTTTTTTTTTTTAGCTTCTCTGACCCAAGAAGCTTCAAGCTTTTTCCTGTTCTTTACCTTGAAGTGCACATCCTCCTCCTGCTTGCTGCAAGGATGGAAAAGAGTGGAAGAAAAAAAAAATCCATGTTTTGAGGGGCAGAAGTTTATTCCCCAAATGTCTGAGGGCTGTCAGGACTCAGCATAACAGTGTGTTCAGCTGCTCGGTTTCCTTCTCTTTTGCAGGTGGAATAAAAAAACAATGTTTTCAGCAAGACAAAAGCTGAACAGTGATCATTTGGGGGACACACGGTTGCGGTTGTCCGAGTGGATCAGAGCGTTGTGTTCTCCTTTTGTCTTCGAACGGATATGTAGCGTTGTGCCTGCTGCAGCACAAAATAATAATAATAAAAAAGAGCCCAACCAAATGCCTGTTCAAAAGAAATAATCTTCTTGTGTGGTTCCTACCTTGGGAAGGAGCTTGTTCCAATTCCTTCCCCCCAGTAAATGCCAGTGAAAACAGCCTGTTCCCCCCAGAACAGTGTTTCCCCGCAGGGATATGTACAGAAAGGAGGAATTTTTTTTGCTGGCTCTTTATCAGGCCCAGCTAAATCCTTTGGAAAATGTCACCTTATGTGACTTTGCAAGGTCTGGCCAGGCTGATGGTGCCAGGGAGCGAAGCCAACCCCTTGGCTGTGCCTGCTGGGTAATGTCACCTGGGTGTTGTGACCTTGGCTCCGGTGTCGGTGGGACACGCTGCTGTCCTGGGTGATGCAAAGGCTGGGACACAAGCAGGTCAGTGAAGCTCTGGCAAGTCCCAAAATATAAAATGTAAAAATATCTTTAGTTTTGCCTTTGAGTTGCAGGGGAAGCAGGATGCTGTGGCAGGGGATGCAACATGCTTTTCTCGAAATTCAGATATCTCAGAGGAAGGTGTATCTGGTCCATATGGGGTCAGCCCTGGGATGGAGGGCCCAAGCTGGGTTTTGTGTCTGCCCCAAACTCTTGATTATGCTGTAAACCATGTCCTGCCCTGTGTTGTTCCCCCAGATCTCTGCAATTGTGGCTGCTTTCTGCAGCCCCATGAAGTGGTTAAGAACTTACGGGATATCTGCTGGGGGTTTGTGGCAGTAGAGGAGGTTAAACCGTGGGGTTTTGATCATGTAGCTCTTGGATTATCTGCTTGTGGGTCAAGTGGCCAAGCAGCAAGTCTGTCAATTACTTGTAAGGGTTTGAGAGGGGATTAGGATTTCTCAAAGCTTGGTCTTGAGTTTGACCCTGATAAGAATGGGGGTAGGTCGGGGCCGGATGTGGAAACCTAGCGAGACCCTTGTAGGACACGGTCCTCTTCTGGCTCAGGAGAGAGGTGACAGCACCTGGGTGGTGGGGCAGAGGGAGGGGAAACTGTTGTGGTTTTAAAGCTTCAAATTAAGTCTCATTCCTCCTCTCAGCCTGAGCCCTCCTTTAATGGAAACACGCGGTGAAGCAAGAGTGGTTAAAGCTCTCCTTGCGCTGGGGCTTTTGATCAGAGGAGTATTAATTACGTTTGAAAGTGAAGGAGAAAGCCTAATGAAGGGGAGATCAAAGGGAGCGGCGAGCAGGCTGAGTTCCAAACTGCAGCTCACCCGGGATCTGCTGAGAAGGTCCTTGCCCTCGCCTGGCCTGTTGAAGGTGATGGGGTGTCTGTCAGAGGCCGATCTCTACCATGAAGCACCCTGTGGTGTGACCTTGGCTGCCAGCCATGCTAATCATAGGATCAGAGAAGTGATCGTTAATTATTTAGCTGGGGAAGGGCGTGGGGCTTTGCAGCTCTTGGGTTGCGCTGGCCCAGAAACCCAATGTTGGCTTCAAGGAGGATCTGCAGTCCACAGGCATCGGGCAATGCCCTGGGGGGAAAGAAGACCCAGGGAGGAGGGAGAGGTTAAGCTAAAAGCCCATGTTGGCACAAGAACAAAGGAGGAAAACCTGATCAGGAATGTGTTCAGGTTGGAAATGGGAAGAAAATGTACAGAGGACGGATGTAAAGCCATCGTGATGGAGACATGCTCTTGGGGACACTTTGTCGCTGCTGAGGACCAGGAGTGGGTATTGCCTCATAATTCATTTGCTAGTTGATGGAATAAAAAGGCAAATATTTGCCTGGATGAATTGTATCCGACCACGGGGGCTGCTTGAGTAATGAACCACTGACACACAGCCCATGAGCTGGCAGGAGCTATTAGCAGCATCACCTAGCTGGGAAGACAATTTGAGCAGTGAAGGTACTGAGATGGCACCTGGGGTCATCTCCAGATGTTGGCTTCGTTGCTGAGAGATGTTCACCATCCCTTCCCCAGCCCTGGCTCTCCCATCACAGGTACCTAAAACTTTTCCACCTCTTGCTTGTCCCTTCCTAACCCTCAGTTTTCTCCTCTCATCCCTCCTGATCGCCTCATTGCAGAGCACGGACCTGCTTCGCCTTTAATCAGAAAGAAGCTCCTCCTTGATGTGTCTTATGTAGTTTGTTGTCTTGGGCAGGCAGGATTCCCCCAGGAGCTGTATATTTTTAGTGCCCGATATTGTTTTAATCATAGGAAGGAGTGCTGCTCGGCAAATATTATTTTGGGATGTGCAAAATTAGCGATCCTGCTGTCAGGGAAGAATTGGACGACGGCTAATGAGTTTGGAAGCACAAGCTGGGTTGGAGGATCCACCACAAAATTAAAGCAGCATTGAATTTTCCCTCTTCCACTAAAACTTTATCATTTTTTTTAATGCCCAGGGCTTTTATCAGAGGCGGACAAGCCACTTCCCTCATACCTTCGCAGTAAAAGTGGGTGTTATTTTCTGTAGGACCTGGTTGATACCTGCCTGGGCTCCCTGGGGGCTTTATTCACCATGTGAAGTCCCGCAGCATTTCTGGGTTCTTCCTGCCTTAACCCATGGGGCAAAGGGCTGTCCCGCTGCTGCACCCCAAGAAGCTGAGCAGAGGGTGGCTTTGCCTTTGGAAGGGTCTTTAGTTCTCAAAGCTGAGCAGCTCTGCCCTGCCAAGCCCTGGCTGGGTTGGTCTCCTCCACCTCTTGAGACTCAGGAGGCTTTGCCAAAATACTGGGTTGTTTATTTCTGTCCTGCATCCTCAGAGTCCACCCATGTAATTTTTGGGGGCTCCTGTATCTTAGCCCAAACCCTGAGCAGGTGTATGGTTGAAGCTGTCTGGCATCTTGATCCAGACCTGCTTTTCTTCCAGGACTTGCTCTCACATTTCTACCCAGCTACTCATTGTCTTGATAGTTTTGTACACTGATGTGTCCAATTCTGGGCTGAAACTGCCCCAAATGAAAATTGACTTGATCTTATCAAATTGTGGCTCAAACCTTTGTGGGTGCCACCCTGGGCTGTGTGCTGGCCTTAGGGGTTCCCCAGCTTTGTTTCCTCTCCAGGTGCTCCACAGGGCTGGTTCTGCGGGGGTGATGATGCTCTAGGTGAGGATGGATATGTAGAAGGGCCATGGTGGTTTGCATCTTCTATCACTGGTCAGCAGTGAGGCCTCACGGCCATGCATGATTTATTTTTAATAGCACATGTTCCTCAACCTTGGCTCCTTCTTGTCCAAGGAGTTTTGCATCTTCATGTCTCAGGATTTGTGGTGGGAAAGCTCCATGCTGGCCATGTGCCCACAGGAGCATCACCTTGTACTCAGAGGTGAGGGATGCTGCGTAATCCCATCCCAAAGGGCTGACCCCTCACAGCAAAAGCCCTGCTCGTTCCTGCCCTTCTCACCGCCTCTTGCATCTGGAGAGGATGGCTTTTTATTACAGCAATTTGCGGAGCCGGTGCTGGGGAGAAGTGCTTTTGAAATATAATTTGCGCATTAGCTCCAGAGCCCACTTACGGATTTGCTGGGAACTTGCGCTGAAGTGATGCTCTTGCTGGGGAAATGCAGGAGTTGAACAGCCCTGAGGATGGATGCAGAACCTGGAGATACCTGCAAGTTCCTCTTGCAGCAGAGTTAAGCTTGTCCTGGTGCTTGAGTCTGGTCTCCATCAACTGCAACCAGCCCTTCATCCTAGGTCACAAACCCTTGGAAAGTTGGAGTAGAGCGTTCTTTGTTCGTAAAGGCCCTCAGCTGCAACAAGGGAGAGTGGGAAGCGACATTGGGGACTGGCACAGGATGGAGTCACCTGGAATGGGACACCTTGGAGCAAGCACTGCTGGTGACAAATGATGTTTTTTTGCTCTTAACTCGACCATCAGCCCATCAGTTTTGAGAACACCTGGGTAGGTACAGACCTTGCCATTGCCTGGACTTTTAAACTTAAAGCCAGAGAGGGGGAAAAGGCCTGGATGTATGGAGCTGGCCTCACTAAATGTCCCTCAAATTCTTAATTTACAAAATGCCTCTTTACACACAGCTCAGACCTTCACCAGGCTAAGTCAAAGCTGTTTCTTCAGTGTTTATTGGTGTGATTTAGGGTGCTGTAGCTTGCTATGAAAACGGGTGGCTGTCAGTGCAGTGAACTGGATGGATCTTTCTCTGCTGGAGAGTGTCTTCTGCTGCTGTCTTCATTGCAAGGACTCAGGCCCTTGATCTGGAGATGAGACTCATTTTCCTGGACACAGCACAAGATCGGGGCAGATGCTCAGCACGGGGTGGGATGGGGAGCGGAGCTGCTGGGGACATGGTGTCAGTCACCAGGGAATGATGCTGCAGGTGGCATTGGGCCAGTTTTTACATAGGTGCCCGTTGGATCTGCAAACACTTTGAGCTTGTCCAAAATTCACCGATTAAACCAAAGCCGCAGTCACAGAACCATCCTTTGCTGCTATCTACTTCATTTACAGGAGCGGGCTGGGGCAAATGGCACTTTTTCCGTTTCCAATTGGACCAAAATGCTCAGAGCTGAGAAAGATGTGCACAAAACAACTTCTCCGGGAAAAAACCCCACAATTATTTTCCCCACCCGAAATACATATCTCTGGATAATGCTAATTGCATATCTCTGAATAATGCTAATTGCACGCAACCTCTGTGAAGACATATGTAGATAATAATACCTCGGTCCTCAAATATCCTCTTCAGAAACCTCATGAATATGACCAAAATGCCTCAATTTTGTCCCTTTAAACACTCCCTGCATTATCATGAGGCTAATGAGTGCGGTGGGGGGCGGAGGAGCTGGTTTCCAGCGGGCGATGTAGGTCGTGCTCCAGTTTTTCTTCCTCCAACAAGCAGCTGTGGGACCTTCCTCCTCCCAAATATATTCGTGCCCGGACCCAGGAACGCAGGATTGTGGATGATGGCACTGAGCGGTGGCTCTCACAAATGGAAGCAGCTCCGGAGCTCGCTGTCAACCTTCTTCAGTCCATGGTTGTAGATATTTGTGCTGTCCTGGTATCAGGGTTGGAGGATTTGGCCATGAGGGCTTGTTTTTGGGCCGCTTGCTTTTGGAGAGATCTGGGAAGACGGGTTGGGGGAGATAAGTCCCTCTTTTAGGACCAGGAGGGTGCTGGCCATCTGGACGGCCTCTGTGATGTTTGTCTTGTCTACATATCTCTAAATCAAGTGCTTTGCTTTTCTAGATGGTCTCAAAGACTTTCCGGAGACGAAATTTCCCCACTCCTGTGCTCCTCACTCCATTTATCTCCAAGGGATGCTCGGGGAGGTCCCTTGTCACCACTGTGGTCCCTTCCTGGCCACATGAACGCTCTGTTCCAGTGCTGGGGGGTGATGTATTGTTCATATATGGGAATCTGGCTGTCTCCAAGCCTGGTAAATATAGCCTCAGCGAGAGCATGTCTGCATGCGTGTGACAGTCTGTGCAGCCAAGCTCTATTTTTAGGAGCGCTGGCAAAGGACACACACACACGGATCTAATCACAGCTTCTCCCAGGCAAATGTTCCCTTTCTCTGTTTTGTTTTTTTTTTTTTCTTTCAAGCCGTGCTTATCAATTTCCTCCACATTGTTTCCTTCCCTTCTTCTGTGACATGACAACCTGCTGCGGGGAGGAGGGAGAAAATGAGCTGTGGTGGCGGGGGGGAAATAGTTGGGAGAGGGAGATACCTGGGTGGGAGGAGGTTCTGCACCTGAAATTGGGAGATACCCTCCTAGACAAGAGCCTCAGCCTCCTGGGTGGCCTTGGGGGATGCTCCATGGGCTGGGTGTCCCCTGGAACAGTGTTTGGGGGAGCTGGGGTGTCCCCAAGATGTCCAGTTTTGCGTTGTGGGGTGATGAAGAGCACAGTGCAGGGAGGAAGGCTGGAGGATGAATGATAAAAATGCCCATTCTCTGGGCTGTGATTTAGCGCCATTGGCAGGAAAATGCTGTTAATTTATCAAGACTTGCAACATGTCTAGCCTTTTCTCGGTGTGTTTGCCTCTTGGTGTGGCTCTCCAGGGAGGAATGACATCAGTGACAGGTCAATAGAGTGGTCATGGGAGGTCCCATACCTACCTGGCCTCAGTTGTGCCTGGTGCTAACGGCCCCCAGATTTCCCAGGGCCTGCGAGAAACCAGTTTTCCCAACCTGTGCTGCTCACAGGTCCCCTTGCAACAAATATTCTTATTTATTTAATTCACCCCAAGGGCTGGTGAAACCACATGTGGTCCAGTTTCACAGGGCAATGACCTTTGACGGCTCCATATCTCAGGGGTGACAACACCCATGCCAGCTCCAAGACACAAGTATTTCCATAAGTGATGTGCCTTGGCCAAGAAAGGTGTATATATATAATTTTTTGCCCTGGTTGATTTGCAGGCAGTGGTGAGACAAGCTTCCCAGGGTCTCTCCCTGCCTCATTAGGTGGTCAGAAGCAATTAATTTAACCCCTCACTTTCTCCCTTTGGAAAGAAAAGGTGGCAAAGATGAATGAAGCCAGTTTATGCTCACCCTGAGCTTTAAGTGCAGTTTCAGTTTTCTTTAGATAATGAAACTAAACCAGGTTGATCCCCAAAATTCAGCAGAAATACTGTTTTGTTTTGTTTTGCTAAAATGCTCCTTCTCTGGCATTAACAGAGCAAGTGAAAATTCATCACAGTCTAAACAGGACTGTGGTGTGGAGGTTTTTTTTTGGCAAATACTGCTTTTCTCAGAGCTGGCTAAAAAATAGGCATTTTGTAGTTGGGTGGCATAAAGATATAAAGAATACTCTGAAGCAGAATTACCATTTCTTCAAATTCTTGGTGGGCAAGAACATTGAAATTGTCCTAGCAGACACATTGGCATCGATTGCTTTGAGAGGCCATGTACTTTGGATGCTCAAATTAAGTTTGAAGCTGTTTTGTCAAGTAGAGAGACATCCTAATTAAAAAAAAAAAAAAAAAAGCCTAAACGGGCCATTTTTTTTCTTGATATACCACAGGAAGAAGCAAATTGGGTGTTTGCCCAGGCAGTTGGGTCAATAAATATATATATATTAGATATATTTTTTTTTTTTTCCAGGAAAAAGAATGGTGGGGGTGGTCAGCCTGGGAAAAACAAACAAATTCTAATTTCTAATTCTAGGCTCAAACCAAAAAAAGGCATCAAGGGAGATGTCGGAGAATAAAATGGTGGCCCTGTCAGCCCTGCAGTCATGTGCCAGAACCCCAAAGAAATCTATTTTCTAAATGGGCTATTTGCTTTCTTTTACCATTTGCCATAAACACAGCTTTTTGTCTCATAGCAAAGATGCACTCTTGCTTTTATAAGCCTGTCTTAAGCACCACTTCTTACATCAATGGCTTTAAATGAAAAAAAAAAAAAAAAAAGAAAGCTCTTTTGAATACAAATGTGGCATTTACTTCCTTAATGCCTCTCTTGCGCTAAGCTACCTTCAAACCCATCAGAGACACTTTAATATATTGAACAGAACTCCCCTCATTTTGATGCTAATGCAGCATTTCATGCAGATAATGTGCTTGAATCATGCGCTGAAATACATTAAAGGTGAAATCTAGAGCTTCAAGAACTGCTGGTGGCTCAGCTTTCTCCTCCTTCCCCACTTGCATCTGCAAGCCAGGTCTTGCCAAGCTCCCTGGCAGGTCCAAAGCGAAGCTTGTCCCGTATAACTTGATTTATGTCTTTAAATTTAATTAGAAAAACCATATCACCTGATTTATTTTTTTTATTTTTCAATGCTATTTCATTGCAATGGGATGTTCACTTGTGGAACTCCTTGCTGCAAGATGCTAAAAGCCAGCAAGGAGTTCCTAAACCCAGGAAGAACACCTCTGTGCTCTTGTTTTGCTTCTTGCAAGCTTCCACATCTCCTCACGGCCTCCTCTGGTGATGTGAACTGCTGATCCCACCTGGATGTTTTGTAATGTTCTTGTTCTCCCAATGCTTGGTAGCATCGGTTTGGTGTACCTTGGTGATGGGAGAGTGGCTGCACCTTCCATTCACCATATGGAGTCAAAACTAATAATAAAAAGAGCTCTAAATTGGGTCAATGTGAACTGAATTTTTTTTTTGGGGGGGGGAGGGTGGGAGGAAAGTTTCCATTTCGGATCAGCAAGACCTGACAAGCAACTCCTTATTAAAAAGAAATTAATTTATTTGTGGAAACCTCGTTTTGTTTTGAAGAAATCAAAGGCAGGCACGTCAAGGTTGGGAAAGGCTTTCAACTGTGCTTTTCTGTGACTGTGTCATTAAAAAAAAAAAAGGTCTGATTTCTGCTGAAACTCCTGTGATGTGTAATAGTCTGGAAGGAACCTGGTTCTGGAGGAGAACCCAGGTCTGGGTCCTGGTGACGGTGTGACTGCTGTGGACATGTCTCCGGGGGAGATCTAAAGAAGCAGAGAGAGGAAATGAAACCTTTTTTTTGGTCCCTGGTGTGCTCAATCCGCTTTGCTTCATGGAAATCTGCTTTTTGAAAGCAGCTCAGCCCTTTGCTGCAGCCCTGCCTTGGCCAGGTGCCCGTCCCTTGTCCTTCCTTGCTGGCAATCGGGGCAGGAGGATGCCACATCCCCAGGCAAGGCAGGAGGGCATCGCAGGAACAACCTACGGGGCTGAAAAGGGGATTTTTTGAAATAAAATGATGGGAAAATATGGGTGAAAGTGAAAAGGGTTGGTGTCCAGGCAGGCTCTGGAGTGATGCGCACTTCAAGAGATCATCCCCAGCCCATGCTGTGACTTTTCCTTACATCGATTCATCATTAAACAGCTCCAGACCTGGCAAAGGTCTCAGGTGGGGTGGGGATGGCAGAGGCAGAGCTTGGCCAGCATGTGGGACACCCCAAAGGGATGGGGGTCACTGGGTCTGGCTGCCCCCCAACTTCAGCAGGAGGTCTAGGGAGATGACGGGCATATATTAAGGGAGCTGGTGTGTGTCCTGTGTCCCTGTCCCTGCTCACATGTGTCTTCTCCTCCCAGGTGGCACCTCAGCTTGTGACCGAGCATCTCTGGTCCGTCCCGTCCTGCTGATGCAGGCGGGCACAATCCAAACGGACGGACAGAGAGGTGCCACCTCCTTTCCCAGGCTGAAGCCCAGCTTTGGGAGAAGAGCCGCTCTGTCACCTCAGGAGGTGACAAATGGGAGCAAATCCTTTCTGACAGCCGGGAAATGCCGTGACCTTTGCGATGGAGCTGAGCTGACGGCGGCACTGCTCCCCAGGCACACTGAGCCTCTTCTTCAAGCACTGCTTGGTGAGGAGGATGATGCTTGGAGATGGAGGCAGCAAAAGTAGGCTTGAACCCCTTGGAGAAGGGCTTGGACACCTTGGAACCCCCTTGTACTTCTGTACACAGGGTGCAAGCTGCACCCTTTGTCCTGGTTTGAAGCCTTGTTGCTGTTTTTATCCCCCTTTCCCCAGTTGCATGGTGCTGGATGTGGATCCCGAGTCAGCTTGGCTGGTGCCGGGTCCAGCCCCGTGTCCTGGTGGACCTGCAGCAGAGCCTGCTGAGATGCACCTGCTTGTGCATCCAAATTGAGGAAACCTCTGGGCTTTTTGGAGCACCAGCAAGACTCTGGGTAGCTGGAGACCATCGCTTGCCACCACCAGACCAAATGTGGTGCAGCCTTCAAGGGTTCTCCTCTCCATGAACCATGGTGTTTGAGCTGGATGGTGTCAGCTGGGCACTGCAGCAGCCAATTTGAGGGTCAGAGACCTTCCCCTGGAAAATCATGAGGTTTTGGGGGTTCCCAGCCAAGCAACCCCCTTCCCTGGGGTGGGCTGAGCCTCTGTGCCCCATGCCCAGAGCCTGCGGGGGCTGCGCTTGCCAGGCCGTGTCCTCTTCCCCACTGGCACCAGCCGAGCTCATTTCCCCAATTAAGCAGTATTAGTCCTGGAGCAAAAGGAGGAGGGAGGCTGTGAGGAAGGAAATTTTTTTTTTTAATTGGGAAGTCGTTTGTTCCTTAATTGAATTGCTCCCGTTAAGAGCGGTGAGAAGAGGAACAAAAAGCCAAACCGGAGGTAAAGGCACTTCACTCACTTCGGCTAGAGAGGAGCTAATATTAATAAACTTTTGGAAGAAAGGATTTGCAAGGGTTTGTTAGAGGGATTAGCTCCAAAATGGTGATTAGATTTCTCTGAGTAAACTCGCCGATAAGTGAGGGAGGTGGTGAGATGCAGATGCCATCCCTGCGAGGAGTGGGGTCCCTCCCAGCTGCCAGGTGTCGCTCCCTGATCCAGGATTGGGCATTTCTTCCACATTTACCCCAAAACCAAGCAGAAATGATGTCCTGGACCTTCCTAAAGGGGCCTTGACATCAGTCAGCACAAGAACTCTGCAAACCTGCGCTTGGATGGGGGTGGCACCGTGTAGAAGAACTGTACGGACCGAGGAGCAGGATCTCGGAGTTCTTTGGGTATCCATCCTGGCAGTGGTCCCACCAGCCAGGTCAGGTCTCGTCCCAGGGATGAGCGCTCAGAAAAGCCTGGATGTGGTTACCCATGTGGCTTTTTCCGTGAGTATGATAAGCGGACATCAGTGTTTCAGGGGTCTGGGGAGCCTTGGGTCAACCTTTGTGCTTGGGGGAAGTGAAGGAGGAACTTCTGAGATCTTTCATCTCGCCTTTTTGTTTCCATTTTAATGCAATGTTTTGTTTCAGGCACCCTGGCACACTGCTAATTTAAAAAAAAAAACAACAAAAAAACCTCAAAAAACAATTGGTTTGACTTTTGCTTTTTAAATGATTATTTTTTTTAATTTAAAAATGGATCTAAATAGGGGATATAAAAGCCTGAAACAGTGCATGTTGTGTTGAAGCAAAGAAACACACATTATCCTGAGGCAAAGAAAACATCTCTGCTTGTCCTCAAACGATTTTTTTTCCTCTTCAGTTCTGCTGAAGCTTTCTGCAAAATTTTCTGGTTTGCATCCATCCAAATACTTTTTTTTTCTTTCCTGAGTTTTTAGTTTGTTCCCTGAACTAACTACCCATGCTGTTACCTTCTCCATGTAGAGGTAGATGCAGACATTCACTGCTACCTTCCTTGCCCAGCTGAAGAACACCAGTACCAGAGGGCTGATTTGGATGAACATCTGCATCCCACCATGGTGCATAGAATCACAGAATCATTTCAGTTGGAAGAGACCCTTAAGATCGCTGAGTCCAACCATAAATGTTCAAACCCTGCTCTTCAAGCTCCCACCATCTGCAGCAGAACAACCACAAGCCATTGGAGAACCTTGGAGGCTTTTTGAAGCTCTATTTGCTGAGGTAAAGCTGTGCAGAGTCCCAGACTGTGCTCTTGCAAGGGCCAAGGAAGGAGAAATCAACCCCGGGGTTGAAGGAACCACCCATTTGCTACCAGCAGTTGCAATCAGGTTGCTCCGCTGATGCTGGACCAGCGTGAAACCATCTCTGGTTCATGGTGGACTCTTGAGAATGGGCAGATCTGCTTAGCGAGGGGAAAAAAGAACTGAAAGCTGGTTCAGAAGTCGATGTTGGCTCCATGTGAATGGTCTTCAAAGCACTGCTTACACGGTACAACGACTGAGCATCCTTTAGCGTGTGGAAGCACCCAGCATTCGGAAACAGCAGTCTGGCCATTTTTTTTTTCCTATAAGAGGGTGAAAAATTGATGCTGTCCCAATTTTTTTCAGATAGAAAAGGGGTCCCAGAGTAACTCAGACCATCCAACACAGAGATGCCCCAACCCGCTGTTGTGCTGCCCAGCCCTGGAGGTGCCCATCAGAGCAAATCCTGCTGCGGTCAAACAGCTACGTCCCAGCCTCAATGGGCAAGCCGAGCTGTTTGGATTTCATTACACACATTTGTTTCCTTAAAGTGGAATATTTAAGAATGTAGGGGGAGAAGAAAAGTCATTTAGAGGGTTGCTGTCAGCCTCCAAGTGTCAGATTTTATCTGCTTCAAATTGTTGTGATCTGATAGGTAATGCCATCCAGGGGAGTGCAGCTCTGGTGCTTTCCTCCCTAATTTCTGCCTCTACACACTGCTCCTGACAGCCTGAGCTTAAACCCTGTGCTGAGTTTATGAAAACCTGAAGAAAAAGGTAAAAACCAGCAAAAATAAGAGTCCTTGTGGAGAGCTAAAAGTGCTTGGTCAGGTTAAGGTGCAAAGTAAGGATTTAGTCCTTGTTCTGCCCTGGGGATTTGGGGACATCAGGGTCTCAACGATGCTTTAGGGATGGGATGAAGCTGGAGAGACGTGATTGAGAGAGCTTGGGATTTATCGTTCCTCCTTCCCTGGTGCACCCTGGATTTATTTCTCATTTTAATGCTTTCAGACCATCCAGAACAAAACTTTTTGGTGGCATTTTCTTAGGGCAGAGCAGAAACCTGCAGCGACGCTGGAGCCTGTGCTTGCCAAGCGACCTCGAGAATTTTTATATTTTATTAAATCGCAAGGTCGGCTGATAAAGATAACTTGACTTAATGCACTCGGACTTCCATGAGGCATTTGACTTAATCGTGCATCCCAGCCTGATACAAATCCAGCCCTGCACCAGCCCTGTGCAGCCCGTGTTAAATGGATTAAAAGGCGGTTAATGGAGAGATCGTCGGTGTCGCTCTTCTGCTCTTTGCTATATTTGTCACTGAGCTGCGAAACGATCTAAAATAAGCGCTGGACATATTTGCAGATGCTGAAATGTGGTGGAGCAGAAAGGAGAAGCAAATAACCCGTTAAATAGGGACGGCCCCGGTGGGGTGAAGGGCTGGGGCTCTGCTGAAATCCAGCTGCTGTCGTAACACCGAGGCAGAGCTGGGGACGTGAAGGACGAACAGGAGGGGATGTGCATCTGTGTGCCCAAGGAAGGGCCTCAGCAGGGGCATAAGCAAAGCTGTAGATGCTCACGGGAAGAGGAATGGGACATCTCGAAGCAGATGGTCCTCAGGTGGGAGCAGCATCACCAGCATCATCTCCCCAGCATCCCTAGTGCTGGTGGGGAAACTGAGGCACAGGGCAGCCCCACAGCATCAGGACTCTGTGGAAGGTGGTTTTTCCGACTCAAAATCACGCAATACATCTGCTTTTTGTTTTGGGGGGCAGCTGCCCCTGAGGCTGAGCCTTTCCATGTCCCTGCACAGCGGTGGATGGGGGAGCCAAGCGCTCCCTCTGCTCCGCCGCTTTCTTGTTTCCTGACCCTGCCACCCTGAATTGTTGGAAAAAAGCCTCTTCTTTGCTAGACGCTAACTTCTCTGCTAATTAATCACCTTACAGGCATTTAGTAAATGATGTTCTTTGTTCATAATTACCAGGAAAAGGTGATTCCTACCTCCCAGAAGCAAACTCATTTGCACCTACCGGGAAACATTTTCTTCTCTCTCTCTCTCTTTCTTCTTTTTTCTTTCTTTTTTTTTTTTTTTTAAATATTCGGAGGGCTGAGAGAAGCTGTGTGTTTTACAGAGAGGCAGGCCCAGCTCTTGAGGGCAGTTTGATCCTGCAAAGTGCTGTTTAGGGATTCAGGGGCTTCCTTTGCTTTTCTCTAATCCTTTTACAGACTCTCAGAGCCAACCCAAAGGCTGCGCTGGCTCTGGCTCTCAGGCTGCTCATGGACCCTTGCTGGGGTTTTCCCCTGTTTTAATCACGGGGCATTGAAATTTAATTTTATTTAGGTCCTCTCTTGGGTTTGAGGGTTCATTTTTAGGTGTTGAGGAGGAAGCATCATTCCCCTGATGTAGTCTTTGCTTAGCTGAGCTCCTAAATCAACAACTCCCTCCATGTAGCAGAAGGGGAAACTGAGGCACAGGGAGGGAGGGGGATGGATCTGGCCTTGGGGCTCTACTCCTGCAAATGGGAATGAAACAGGTATTTCCAGTGTGATCCAGGAGGAAAATTTCCCGTTCCCTTGTGGTGTTTGCACAAAATATTGAATTTTTAGAGTGCCGGACCCACTCTTCGCAGCAGCATCTCCCGCATGGAGCAGCATCCTTGATGCTAGAAAAGGTAAAATAGGTACATTCAATCACACCCAGCCCCAAATCCCTTGCAAATACCAACCCAGGCTCTGTGAGGTTTTTTTTTTTTTAGTTTCTTTATATATATATATTTTCCTTTGGGTACTAAACTTTATAACTTCAGTTTTTAATGAGGAAGGGGCTCGGTGGTGTTCATCAAACACTGCTGGCCAGTGAGACTCAGGAGCAAGGACTTGTAAATGAGTGGAGAGATTGAAAAGCCAAAAAAAAAAAAAAGGATAGAAATTATTTCAGATGAGGATTGAATTGTCTTGTGGGAACCCCTGGTGAAAATGTCCCCTCTCCACCCAAGATATCCCACCATGTGGGGACATGCCTGGCCAAGGACACCCAGCAAGGAAGTGGCGGAGTCTTTGCCAGCATTAGGAGATTGCAAAAAAACCCTAGAAAATATTTTTAAAATATCTATTTTGTATTTAGATTTCGATTTAGAAAGAGAAATGTTGCTCATCAGCCACTCTTAATGGTTACTTAGATATAACTCACGGCTTTTTCCCTGCGAAAGCACCCAAATATAGCCAAGGATCCATTTAAATTACACATAGGACAAGACATAGGAGGCTGCTCCAATTTAATAATAACTGTAATATGGATATTACTCTCTGGGCTTTGTCACGCAACGGCTTGTATTATTAAATTCTTCACACCCTGGGCTGGTTTTATTCTGTAAATTCAGTGATGAGCATCTTGGAGACGAACATCTTCCATGGATTCTGCCCAGGGTGAGGGCTCGAAGGGTCCCCTCGTGCTCAAACAATGCGTTTTTGGCAGCCAGCACCCAAAAATGAGAGTAATATTAATCCTGGAAGCATTTTCTGATGTATTTCTCTGGTGAGGTAGTGAGAGCAGGGGCTGCTCAGTGGTTTCTGAGGGGAATTCTGGAGGAAATGGGATGCTCTGTGTATGTCTGTCTGTCCTGTCCTCTCCCCACGAGGTTATTCCACTGCCCAATTTTAATCAAATGTAGGTGAGAGGTTGGTATCTTAGGGGTAAACGTGGCTCTGGTGCTGCTTATTTGCAGCAGGGTTTCTCCATAGAAGGAAATTGGGAGTGTCAGGAGGTGCCCAGAATGATGCTCTGGAGCTTTTTCCACCAGCCGCATCGATTCAGGGCTGAGAAACAGAGATTACAGGCTCTTGCTGGTGTTTAAAAAAACTTGTCGTCACACATTTTTGGTTCATCAGAGCCAGAAAAAGTCACTTCAGGAGAGAACAGATTTACTGGTGCTTTGCCATCCGCTGGCTTGGTCTTCTGGGGATGCAGACCCAGGTTTGTCCTGCTGTTGCTGCATCCATCTCGGTGCATTTAACGTCCCAAAATTGCACTTTCTAATTGGGATTTTCTAATTGCTGCTGCTGCTGCGGCACCTGGGGTGGGTTTGGGGCAGGAGCCCAATTTCCAGCATCTGTGAGGTGCTGCCGTGGCTTTATTAAAGGGTTGGGGGAATTGGGGTAGGTGTTTTTTTTAGGGGGGCTGTAGTGCTGTGGGGATCCCCTCTGTGTGATTCCCTAAACCTGGGGCATCGTACGGTGAGTGCTGGTGCTGGATGTCATGGGGGACACGTGGAACTGGGGGTGCTGCAGGGTTCAGGCTGCTGGTGCTTCTGGGAAAGAGCCCATCAATTAAAAAAGCTGATGGTTCAGCTTCCTGATGACTTTCTACTAATATTAGAAACCATTTGCAACACTGGGAAAATGGTTGTGAGAGCTTGGGCAGGTGGACAGGCATCCCAGGCACTGTCCCCCTCCAATTTCTCACCTAGGAAAACCTGAAATTATTTTGCAGCACCAGATAATCACAGCTTTAATTAGTCTTTATTTTTTTACTACATTTTAATTTTCTGCCTAGATTTGTGTGCATCTTCCTAAGTAAGCGGCTTAAGGATGGGGGGGTGGGGAAAAAAACACATGGGTGTGGTTCGGGAGGAGGAGTAGGAGCTCAAACTTCTGCACTGAGTTTGTCCCGGTCTTTGCTGAGCCATCTCTGGGATGCTTTTCACATTGAAAGGCCTTTAAATCACAGGTTAATTAAATATATTTTGTATTCCACCTGAGCAGGCTCTGTAGGAGCACCCTTAATACATTTTCTGTCCTTGCCACCCATGTATGAAGCATTCCCGGGACCTGGAGCAGAGCCTGTCCTGGAGGCTCTGGCCATGGAGATTTGTGTCAAAAACAGGAGGGAGAAAGGATTATGGGTTTAGGGGGCTCAAAGGGGATTTTTTTAGGGCGTGTAGGGGTTGCTTGATGCTGTGAAACGGTGATGACCCCATACCGGGACCTGCTGCAGCTCCTGCATGGGCTTGGAGGGGAAATTCGGGCAGCCTGAGCATGTACCCAAGCTGGGGGTTNAAAAAAATATATATATATTAAACCTCTCAGGTTTAAGAGCTGAGGCAGGAAGAGAACAGAACTACCACGTGCCTTTGGGTGATTTCTGAGTGAAAACAGCTTTTCAAGGTGTTTGGGAAACGTCCAACTAGGAAGAGCATCCTTTTCAGGAGCATGCCCCCCATGCCCTCCATCCCCTCCCGGAGCAGAAGAGCTGTTGTCTGCGGGGGGGTGCGAGACAGAAACCTGTGTGCCTGCAAGTAGTTTTATTCATGGACCAGCCAAAATCTTGCTGGCATCTCCACAACTGCACTATTTGCATCGCCTTTTCTGATCTCCTTCGTGTCTCTGATTGGAGCATCATCCTGAAGCAAACCCGTTGCTGTCACCGTGCCTCAGTTTCCCTTTTAGTGCCAGGTTTGCTCCCTCACCCCTGCCCATGAAGGTACCGATCCTAGCTCAGCTGTAGGATCCAGGCACACCATAAACACCCCAAATAAGCAATACGGAGAAAAAAACATTAAATTTACCCAAACCACGATCAGATATGCCTGGAACATATTTCTGAGCCTTTTCTCTTTTCCCCTCTCCCTGACTGCTCCCAGCTGGGCTGGGAACAGGGCTCAGCCACAGCGATGCCCCACGCTGCTGATATTTAGGGTGACGTTTCCCACGGAGGGGAAAAATCCTGCGCTGTGCTGTGTGTTTGCATGCAAAGGGAATAAGATGCGGCAAATAAACACAGCCCTGGCATCCCCCTCCTCTTGCACAGGTAATTTATTCCATGGATTTCACGCTGCACAAAGCACCTGGAAAATAGCTGTGTGGGCTTTCCATATGGGTTGCTATTATTTTCCAGGGTACAGAAAACAGATTGTTGGAAGAACTCCCTGTTCTGTGGCTTGTGCTATTTTATTTTATTTTTTTTTTTAAAGCAGAGCAGCAGTCAGTGCTGTTTCCTCCGCTGAATGTTGTTTAGAGATTGCTCCTAGTGCAACTGGAAGCAGGAAAAGGCTTCGAGTTTTTAATTAAAAGCTGCAATCTGCTCTGTCCTCTAAATGCAAAGTCTCACCTACAGGATGGGGAAAAAAAAAAAGGACAATAATTTAAAAAAAATCCGGTTTTACTCCATGAGGAGGGGCTGAGATTGAACCGTGGGGTTCGTCTTCTTTGCAAACCGAGTCACGTCACTCCTTGGGGATCTCGGCAGCCGCTTGGGGTGGTTTTGGGAAACCTGCGGCTGGGAAATAAATAGATCGCTGATATATTTATTCTGATATAGGCACCTTTCTTGAGTATGAGCCTGGGCCTGATCCTGCCGAGCCCCCCGGCCTCACCCTGAGGCTGTTTGCATCTCCTCGGAGCGGGGAGCACAGATGTTTCCCCGCCTTGCCGGCAGTTCGGCAGCATCCATGCATGGCTAAAGAGGTCAGCTTGCTTTTAAGCACGTCGCCGAGCATCTCCGGCTCCCCCGAGATGAACCGAGAGCAACCCGTGGGGATGGGATGGAGGTTCCGCCGTGGTGGCTGAAGATGCTGGAGCACACGGGGGTCTCCAGGGGGATGCGGTGTCGGGAAGGCAGGGGGAAAGGGATGCTCCGGCTCCGTAATCGGGGAGTTTTGCTTTGCAGTTTGCTGGCTCCAAGGCAGGGAGAAGGTGGGGCTCCTATATTTGGTGCTGGGGAGCGTGTCTGGCTCTGCCTGTCGTCCCTCCATCTGCGACGTCTGGCTCGTTGGGGTGGGGAGCACCCGGCTCAGCACTTTCCTCGGGAAGCAAAAGCTTTGGGAAGTCATATGAGGTTGGTTTTTTTTCTTCCCCCTTTGCTGATGCTGGGGAAATGCTCCAGCCCCTTCTTGGCCACTGCAATTATTTCACTGTGCCTGTCTACTGACCTCCTTGACGGGGGACCAATGTCCTCAAGGTGGTCTTATGTCCCCTGGGGGATGCTGGGCCCATCTAGTCCCATAAATGTCACAGTTTGGGAGAATAAAAGAAGCAAGAGCAAGGCAATGAAGGGGCAAAAGAAAAATCTCTGTAACCGAAAATAAAAGGCAGATGCTAATAAAGGTATTTATAGCCCCTTATACCCCATTGGGCTCATTTTGCTGCGGTCAGAAATGTGTTTGGCTTCTGTTTTCATGGGTTTGATCCTGAGTCTTTAGGGTGACCTTTGGTCACGGCTTTGCACTTCTTCTGGCAAACCAGAACTGAGGATGTACGAAATAGGGTGAGACCGCGAATGCATTCCTGAGAACAAGGTGAGAGGCGTCTTTTTATATTAAATCTCCAACCCTCTTCTGATTAATTTTCCCTTAAAACTCTGGAGAGATTGCAGGGGGAAGGATGGAGAGGTGTGGGGAAGTGGAGCCCTGGGCTGAGTCCTGCATCTTTCTCACCCCAGCCTGTACCCCTGGACACCGGACCCCAAAACCTGCTCAGGTCCTCTTGGTCAGGCTTGTTGGGGTCCAGTTGCCTATGGGGTGGGATTTTGGGCTCCCCCCAGCCCTTCTGCATGTGATGTCTCACAGCACAGCAGCTTTGCAGGGGAGTTGGTCCCCTCCTTGCACAATGTCCCATGCCAAAACCTGGCTGAGAGCGGAGCCTGGGGGGAAATTCAGGGTGAATTTTAGGGGAGGTGGAGCGGGGTGCTTACTGTGAGCTATATTTGGGTGTCTGAGTGTTGAGAGCTGGGCTGGAAAGGGGTGGCCGTGGGTTTTGCGGGGAGATTGGCAGCTCTCCTCCCAGAGCCTCAGCTTCCCATCCCTCCCATCGCACATTGAAATTCAAATCGCGCCTCTCCGACGCTGGCTCTCTTTGTTGCTTCTTCAAATGACTAATTGTCACTTTTTTTTAATAAGGCAGCATCATGGGGAGGTGCAGGATTTTTTTTTTTTTTCTCTTTTATGTTTATTATTACAAAAAGGAGGGGGTGGGGAAAGCGAAACACAAGCATCAGGGATAGTAAATCTCTTCTTCCTTTCCACACAGCAGCTGCTGCGATGCTCTACCGCAGCGGCCAAGACGCTTCGTCCTCCTTCGAGGCTTTACTTGGAGCTGTGCACTCGCTTGGGTAAACAGGGCAATTCCCGCTACATTTGCTTTTTAGTTGCTTTTGGTTCTTTTTTACCTTGAACTGTCTCTAAACAGTTAGGTGACTCTTCCAGGGGAAGGTGTCCTCCTCAAGGCTGGTGGGACAAGTGGGTTTGCAGAGTCACTGCTTGGCTGGTCCCCGTCTGTCTCTGGGATGTGCTGGGTGGGATGAGAATTAATTTGATATATTTGAAAGGCTGGATGAGGGAGCCTGGGCTCAGGAACCAGCTCTTGCTTCTGTCCTGGGGCAAGGAGCAGAGTCAGGTCACTGGATTTGAGACCTGGGGGTTGTGGATCAGGCAATGGGGAGTGGGAGATGCTGAAACAGCATCAGCTCTAGGCAGGTTTGATCCTTTGGGCTCTGTGGTGAAGTATTTACCTCAAAATGTTGCCTTTTGAGGATGCTTGTTCTTGTGTTGGATGGTACAAACTCTGGACCGCTTTCCATCCCACCCGCTTCAATTTGGTGGATGAAATGCAAAACCCCTCGTTAAGCAAATTATCTCATCCCTGTGCCCCTGCCCCAGCCATGGGGATGCTGTGAGCTCTCTGCAGCCTCTAATGGGGGGGGTCATACAGCAAATTTGGGGGGAGCAGCTTCTCCTGCGATGCTTTGGTTTCTCCCTTGGCCAGCCTTGGGATGGATTTCAGGCACAGCATGGAAGAAAAAACCCCTTCTCCTCCTTTTATGTATCTCAGTGCATCTCTCGCTAGGAACTACTGCCAGCCTGATGCCAGCTGGACCGTTTACGATGGCAATAAAAGCCAAACGGCGATATAAAATTGCACCTGTCATAATTGGGCTTGATTTAACTGGGGATGGAGGCAGCCGATGGTGATGCTTGTAGGATGTGCTGGTCCAGGGTGCCTTGGCCAAAGGGTACCACGGCCTCCCGATGTGCCGCACCCCCAAGCATCTGCTTTGCAGGAGAATAAAATCATTTTGATTCTCCCTGAAAGCGGGATGCTGCACAAGCTCGTGTTTTATAGTAATGGGAGAAAACGACGGCTGCCGATTTAATTTGATGTTGTCAGGCTATTTTTTTCCCCCTTTCTTTTTCTTTCTGAACTTCATAGGAAACTGGATGGTGCTGACAGATGAGGAGAACTTTTTAACTCCTGCTGCTCCAGAAACTCCTTTCCTGGAAAGGCAGCCATGCCAACAACCAAAAGGTGCTTTGCTGCTTGATTTTTTTACTGATTTTTGGCACATCCTGCTGGAGACAGGATGGGAGCAGATGCCCATTGTACAGAAACAGTGGTATTTCCACCCAGAAAGCAATGGCCCATTTACCACACCGGACCAAGGGTGGATGGATTTACCTCCTGTTTCCCCTGCTCACAAGAAGTATAGGAATCTCTTTGTGCAGATTTTTGGGGTGGTTTGGTATGTTGCAAGAGGACAGGGGTTGCAGACCCCTCGGCTTCTTGCTGCTTTTAATATCTTGGGTATTTTCTGCAACCCCCTTGTTGCTTTTCTCCCTGCTAATTCTTCAATTATCCTTTCTTAATGAACAAATAAAGCTTGAGCTTGCAGGGTGCTCAAAGGATGCTCCAGCAGCTCCTGAGCTTTTGGGTTCTTCAGGATTTCGGGGGTCTTCAGGATTTTGATCCACATCATGGATGTAGCTAAGCAGGGTAAAGGAGCTGCCGGAGTTTCAGAGCATCGTGACCCCACTCTCGGTACAGCCTCTCCATCCCCTTCGGAGACGGTTTTTGGAATGATACATTTAATCAGGAGTAATGAAAGCAAACGGTGTAATGTCAGTGCTATCTCTTCTCTCGTCCCCTCCAGCAATTTCATATCCTGTTGTAATAATGGAAAGGATTAAAGGTGAGATGGGGAGTGGTGACACGAGGACGCTGCGCCGGGGCGGGCGGCTTTCTGCCTCCTCCCGCTGTTGGCAAATCTCATTTTTCAGGCTGGCTCCACTTGCTACACCGGTTTGAATGAAAGAAATCCTCCTGCAAGGGGCAGAGCTAAAATAAAAAGTTGTGGGGTTTTTGTTTGTTTGGTTTGGTTTGGATTTTTTTGTAGCTTTGCTCCTACGTTGATGGTCTGCCCAACATCTTTAACATCGGTGTTGATGCCCAGCATGGTCTGCCCAGGTGGGGCTGTTAATCCCCATTTTAATTTGAGTTTTTGAGGACAGGTTGAACCCATGGAGATGGGTTCACGCATCATTGATGGGAAGGTAATGGGAGAACAGATGTAAGCAGCTGCTTATCTCTGTAACCCATTAATATATGTGTCCTAGGGCAAAATAGCTCCAGGGCTGTGTGGGAAGTGCCTCCTCTCTCCTTTTTGAACTGGAGATGAGGAGTGGAAGGTAAAACCCTGTTTAAAAGAGGAGTGGGAAAAAAAACCTCAGGTCTTAGTGCTGCCTAACACGGATGGGTTGGAGGAGAATATTTAAGACCTGAAGTGCAACAACATTAATGATGCAGGGAAGGCGATGCTGCAAAAAAACCCATAACAACTTGAAACCAGGCTAATGGGGCATGCAGGAGCAAGCTTGTTAAAAATAATAATAATAAAAAAAAAGGCTGGTCATCAAAAATGAGAGTCAGTGTCCTCTGGAAGGGAGAGGGATACGGGAGGTCTCTAATTCCAGGAGCAGCAGAGGTGGTGAGGGAAGATGAAAGCTCCATATAAAGTACCAGGTGTTTTGATCTGCAAGCGAGGTACCACCGAGAAGCTCCAGGAAGATCCCTCAAGTCCAATTAGCTTCTGGGGGTTTGTTTTAAAATAATCACCATGAAAAAGATCCCCTTTTTTGGTGTCTCAGAGACTAAAAGCTCTAAATGCAGGGGCCTGAGCCATCTCTTGGCACAGAAGCACCCCTTCCTCTCTGGCAAGACTCCGCTTGGAGCTTTGCTGGGTAATTTCCCCCTCTGAGCTCAGCCCCAAGCCCACTGGGTTTATGGAGTTTTCCCTCTATTGTGACAATTTATTTTGGATTTATGGCCTATCTTGCCGTGCAAGTATGGGGAGGCAGCACATGGACTATGGGGGCCAGGGTAGGGCGAACTTCATAGGAAGCATTCTAGTGAGGAATCAGCCCGTGACCGCTTCATGTATGAGTCTGACTTAGAAAAGCTTTGTTTTTCCTAGGGAAAATAAAAACAGGAATGATATTTGAAGAAGAAATAGCGTCTTTAGGAACTAAGTGTGGAGCCGTCCCCACCTCCGCTTTGAGTACAGGCTCTCCCATCACCCATGGGAATCACACATCATCCTGAACCCCACCTCGCCCAACCCACGCTTAATTGCTAATGAGCATCTCAAGCCAGAGGCGCTTCTTTAGGATATTCCTGGCATTGGCAACTCTTAATTTACTGCCAGGATGGTTACCCCGCGGTCTGGCTTCGTCTCGGATAAATATATAACTGACAGGAGGTGAAAGCAGCGTTTTCAACCAGTGACGGGGTGAGTCCAGCAAATAATTGTCCAAAGATTATCCCGGCATAATGGTGTAACAACAGCAGGCGCCGCACATCATTAGAGCTTACCAGGGAGCACGGGAAGAGATTCAAGAGAACTAAAGCAAACAAACGCCGAGCAAAATACACAGCAGATGTAGTGTATTAGTTGTGCACGGATTGACTTAAAGAGCCGCGTGTCAACAGCATCGAAGCAAGGCAGGGCTTGGCAAAGCCTGAGGCTGGTTCTATCTCCCCAGCATGGCTCCAACCTCCTGGGTTCTTGGGTTTGAAGGAGCTGATGGGTCTTTCTCTGGGACTTTGGAAAGAGCTTATCTGTGTTGTTTTCCTCACCTCCCTGGTCCCGTTCCTCTGATTTTTATTATATTTTATGCTGTGTATGTGTGATGCTGGGGGGAGGCGGCATCCATCCAAACGTGCAATTAACATCTCCATAGCAGAGGAATCAATGCTAATGGGATTTTACTCCCTTTTTAGTATAAAAATAAGTGTTAAGGCATAAATGGAGGATGGTTGGGGGGAAAGCAGGTACCTCCAGGTTAGGGCACCCTAATTAGAGTTGCGAGTGACCAGGTTGAAGGTTGTCTGGACTTTTAAATCTTGTCTAACTAGTAGGAACTGGCTTGAGTGATGATTCTTTAGTGGTTTCTAGGAGAAACGAAGATCCCTGAAGTTTCTGGCTTTTTTTGGAACTAGCAGCAACTTTCTGTCCTAAAGCTTGATCCATGGGATGAACGATCCAGTGGAAAGCAAAGCAACCGGGGACATAATTTTTCAGTAAAAATGGCTTCACACTTCATGCGTTGACCATTGCCTCCTCGCTCTCTTCCTCTGCTTTTTTATATCCCTTTTCCCACTCCCTCATCCTCAGCATCCAAACCCTCTCTAATCCCGGATGAGGATGATGATGGTCCAACCCCAAGTTGCAATATTACCACTTAATTTTACAGGCAAAACAAACCCTCTACCTCCTTCATCCAGCCCATGGAACACCAACAATGGAGTTTTCTGTGCCCGAGACGCGCATATATATCATTTAACGTGAGGCAAAGCGTAAATACTCCCTGTGAACCGAGCGTACGTCGCAGCAGCTGGGGGATGTTTTCAGGCTGCACTTGAAGAAACATATATAGGACATCATCAACTTCCAGAAATTTATTCCACCTATGCCTTTTTTAATTTGTCACTATGGTAACTACAAAGTAAAGATCAAAGCAGCGTGCCAACATCAGGAAAAGGTATTATTTTTTCCCACCCCCCTTTTGCAGAAATATTTTAGGCTTGTTTTTATTGCCTTCCCATTCAGAAAAATCCCTTTGCTGTTGGCTGGTGCTGCTACAAGGGGTTGTAGCTTTTTTTTTTTTTTTTTAATGGCAGGGGATAAATCTTCGTCTCCAGCTGTTGAGAAATTGCACCTCAAGAGTTTGTGGCTGGAATAAACCAAATTTCCTTCAGTTTTGAGATGAAGTGGAGCTTGATGGATGGGTGATGTGGCAGAGCGCTGATGGAGAAAGTTCAGTGTCTTAATAATGGTTTGGAGGGCTGGAGGGGAGAAACTGGAGCTCCCAGAGCTTAAACTTGAACCCTGCTTGTTTTTTGCTTGCTTCTCATTAGTCATCATGGAAGCAGGGTGCAAGCACTGAAAATTTAGGGAATGTTCTACACATGAAGCTGCAGCTCCAGGGTCTTCAATGAGGGTGCTCAGGATCCAACAGTTACCCTGCTCTGATTACCCTCTTAATTATTTTAATTATTAATAATTGTGCTCTTCCCCAGTAGGTGTAGAAATAGAAAGGCAGGTGCAGAAAGGAAGAGGATGCTCATCGCCACGCTGCCATCAGCCATCCTTCCAGCCAGCCCTGACACCTGAAGCTGAATTTCTTGCTGGGCACAAGGCCTTTCCAGCCTTATTTTGTTGCCTCAAATGAAGCTACCACAGAAATCAGTACATTCCCAACCTCTGTATTTTTAATTATACTCATGTGTAGCCAATATGAGCAGGCAAACTTCAGCGCTGATTTGAACTGGAGGAAAAAATGGGGTTTTAAAATACGTGAGCGCATTTGAAACCGCAAAAATTGGAGGCTTCTCTGTTGCGTGCTCGCGATGCAAGTAGTAATCTCTCCCTCTATGGGCTATAAAGCAGCTTTTAAGTTGGAGGGAATGGAAAATTGTGCCTGGTTGTTGTCGCTGCAGATGAAACGAGATGCACAGTCGCAGCAACGAGTAGTACAGCCAATTAGGATGCAGGCGCTTAAAAAATTAGCCTGAGGTTTTCGGCTGTTGGGAGAGTTTCTAGAGGGATTTTGAGGACAGCCAGGGACCATCAGGTTTTAAGAAGGAATTTAATCCATTTAAAAGTGGGATTATGCGATATATTTGCTCGCAGGTGCTGGGGCACGGTGGCCTCAGCCTTGCTTTGACTTTCTCCTTGCTTTTGCAAGCTTTGCATTGCACCGAAGAAGGTTTCTGCTTTATTTTTTTCTTTTTAAAGCAGAATTATTTAATGGGCAAGAGGGAAAATATAGCTGGGGATATGATGCTGTGGCAAGGCACCCCTGCCAGATTCCCTCTGTGTGGGCATATGGGGCAGGACCTCGTCCCACCTACCCAAGCCTTGGTCTCATGTATTTAGAGCTTGTTTTGCCCAGGGAGATTTGTTTGGGATCAGTTAGAGCTGCCAATGGTTTGGAGGGATGTGCCGAAATCGACCGCGAGGATGTGGGATGGTTCAACGCAGGTGAGTGGAGCTGGTTTTAAATAAGCAGGAGCCAGTTAAAATTAGACCTTTAAGAGCCTCCCACGCTGATGTCCCCACCGCACCGTGTCTCTCCCATACAGGGGGGTCCTGTGGAGATGTGGGGATGACCTGAGCTGCCCAGGATGCTCCAGGCCCCTCCTCCCTCCCCACCTCTGCCAGCATCCCACCGTTTGTATTAATGCACCGCTCCACATACAAGCTGTGATGGAGAAGATAAATTTAGACTAAATCCCTTGCAGGTGATTTTTTGGGGGGAGAGAGAAACAGGGTTTAATTTTTCGCTGTGGTGGTTTAGCCCCAGGGACTCTTTCAGAAGTTGTGCTCCTGTCCTAGAAGCACCACCAGAGTCCCCAAGGTAACTTTGGGGGACCCCAAAGTACAGACCAGAAGCCCTGAGCCCTCCCCAGACTGTCTGTCTATCACTCCTGATCGATTTTGCTGCAGGACATCTCTCAGTAACTCTTTTTTTGTAGACTCCTTGATCTCAGCGATGTCCCACATGAAGCTGCCTGTCTTCACTTTCTTTCCCTGAAGGCTTGTGTTAGCAAAAAAGGGATTTTTTTCCCCCTCGAGATATGTGTGTGAGCTACAACCCTCTAGCAAATGCGACATGACTCCAGGTGGTTTTGCTTGAGCTGATCCCAAAAGATGCTGCTTGTATGCTGCAAACCCGGCTCGTGGAAGGGTGACGGCTCCCACGGGATGTGTGGTCCCAACCCTGCTCTCCATCCGTCCATCTCAGGCCATACATCCATCTCAGGGGGTTTGTCTCTCTCCATCTATCTAAGCAAGAAGGTGTTTTCTCCTTTGCAGATGTATAATGTTGCTTCTTGAGGAGTTTCTGGGTGTCCAGTGAAACTTCCACTCTGGGCGAGCACAGAAACGGTGTCAGCAAAGGTTGAAGGCATCTCACAGCTCTGCTGAGCCCCAGTTCTTCTTCCTGGGAGCCATGGACATGATGGAGAGAACGCACAACAAGAAAATAAGGTAAATCATAACAGCAAATAGGCTTTTCATCTTCACATCAAGTTAGTACCTTTTACAAGCAATTTAGCTTTTTTTTTTTTTTTTTTTCTTGTGGCCTGAAAATAAAGCAAGAGTAGATGGGAAGCATTTAGGGTGTTCCACAGAGATGATGCTGTTGTGTAAGCACCTAGAGTTAGGTTATGGTTGGGCTTGATGATCATAAGCGTCTCTTCCAGCCAAAATGGTTCTATCTCACCCATCTGTCAAAGGAGGTGCATTGTATGTCTGCAAACCAAAGACTGAAATGGGACATCAGGATTTATTTGGGAAATAAAGCTCTCTGTCTATACTAATTCATTTTTGCCCCTTTCTATTTATCTAATCAATTTATATCTATTCATCTGTCTCCTGTTTATCTGGAATATCTTTCAACATAAATCTATGTCTGTTCCTTTCTGCATTCTCTCTCTTGCCCTTATGGATGGCCATCAGTCTAACTACAAAACCTCACCCTCTCTCTCCATCTCCTTTGAATAAACTTTGGCTTTTGGACTGTTTTTCTTTCTTGGTCTGCCTGTTGCATGCTGCAAGAGGCATTGATATATTCGCTTTAACGCACTAATGACTAGCTATTGTATTAAATTAGCAATACTTAGCCATGTTTTTTTTTACAGTTATCTCCTCTCTGTTCCATGGCCAAGTGCGGAAGGAGCTTGGCTGGATCCTGCTTGCTGGAAGTTCTCCCCAAAAGTGACCACCAGCCATGGAAAGCCTCAGGGATGGCAGTTTTTGGACAACAGCGTTGAGTCCTTTGGGAAACATATTGGGCATGCACATCCCTTTCTTCTTCTTAGCAACAGCTTGTTTCTTCCTCATGGCCATTTCTTCCATTGTTGGGCTCCTGTGGGACACCTCTCAGGAAAACAAGGTAAACTTGCTGAAATTATTTCGCAAATGTAAGCTATTAGCATGAATTTCTCATCAAAAAAACAATAACAAGGGATTTATCTTCTTTTTTTTTGTTGTTGTTTCGTTTTGATGGAAGCCAGAATGTGTAAAAGAGCCGGCAACACATATCCACTAGATAATTAGATTGAAAGAAAATCACCCCTCTGAAGACAATGAGATGATAAAAGGGATCAAGGTCCCTGGGAAAACTTAATCCTTCCCTTTTTTCCATTACTTCTCAGGTTATTTCACTTTGCTATTAAGAAATTTGATTTGCTGATGAGCAGCAGAGGAAGCTTCCAGACTTGGGGAAAAAAAAAAAAAGTTGGGTTGCGTGAGGACAAGCTATTAAAGATTCAGCGATTGTACAAACCCCGAAGGTAGAGAGTCCGCTGGGAATTAACACAGGACCTGGACTTTTTGGTGGAACGAGGCTGATTAAACCCTTCTTCTGTCACCAGAGATGTCCTGCAGCCACCCTTGATAACAGCAGATAAAAATAGTCCGTACCCAAGTGCCTGTCCATCCAAACTTTTTGTCCGTGGCCGCTGGGAAGGTGGGAAGGGAAACTGAGGCAGCTTTATTGCCTTTCCAGCGGGATGCTCTCAAGCTTCCCGGAGAGATGAGGTGTCCCCATTGCAAAGCCGTGCTGGGGTGATGTCCCCCATCCCACCGCAGAGCTGCTCTGGGTTGAGCGTTGTCACCACTCATGCTGAGGATGCATGGCCAGGAGGCTTAATTCTCATTCCCTCTCCTTGTCCGAGTGACTCTGGGAGGCAGACAAGACCGTACTGCCTGCCTGGCTTAAAAATGAGATTTTTTTCCAGTTTTTATGAGGGGTTATCTTTTTCCAGCCCTTTGTGGAGGAGGCGCAGTGGTCAGGGTGGCACCAGCTGGCGCGGGGAGGGCGACTGCAAACTCACATCAAGGAGTTCGGCGCAGAATTTTTTTTCGCATGAATTATTAATTCGTAGCCAGCCTTTCTCAGAGCAGCTCTCTGCCTGATTCTGGAGCACCTGCTGCAGAGCAGATTTATTGCAGCCGGTGGGAGCTTGTGCTTATATTGTCACCTTCACCCACCGCAAAATTAACTTGCATGTGCCTGCGGGGGGTAATTTCACTCCTAATTCAAAATCACGTCCAGAGGTGAACCTCAGACCGATTCCTGGAGTTGATTTGGATGTTGGGACCTCTCCCAGTGTCTTTCCTCTCCCTTTGCTTTCTCTTCCACCTGGAAACTTGCTCCTAGGCTGTTCCCTTGCAGCGAGTTTGATGGATGGAAACCTCTCACATGAGTTTGATGCGATGGGAGGTGTTTGGAGACTGCTTTCGTCTCTAGTTGTATCAATAATTAATGTGTTGATCCAGAGCAATATTATAAACAGGGTAAATACTTTTTCTTTGCTCNTTTTTTTTTTTTTTGTAAGCAGCGAAAGGAAAACAGCAGCTGTTAGTGTCACTGCTCAGCGGGGACTTTTCATTCTTCCTGTGGGGCTGGTTCCCTCCTCCGTGCTGAGTTGCCCTCTCCATCCCTCTGGCAGGATGGGTTGGAGATGGCCATGGCTGTCTCCAGGCTTTGAGTAGGTGACACAGACCCTGGTGGCTCCTTGGAGGGTAAATAGCACTTTGCAATTTTAAAGTTTAGACTTTTTAAAGCTCATATTTTAATGGGAAGCTCACATATAAAGGCGTGGAGTCCTTTCAAAGCAGTTGAGAGCCCTCTGGTGACGTTCAGCTCATTTGTGTTTTGGAGGCTGCTAGAAGACCACTCTGTGAGGACACACGTCCCATTGCAAATGGTTTCTCCAGCATCTTCCCATTGACCGTTTTCATTTCTTGCTCATTTTATAATCTTAATGTCTCTAAGACGTGTTCAGAAATCACTTGACGGCTCAAGGTGTCTATCAAGGTTGAGGAGATCTCCAAAAGAGGTTGAAGCATCCTTGGCAAACAGTTTCCAGCAGCTGAATCTCCAAATCCTCTGAACAACGGGCACCTTTCCAGAAGCCTTCAGTGCCTGAATCCTGACTTAAAGCATCTTGGCCTTGGTATCGAGATAGTTTTGAAGGTCATTTCATCAGCCAGTTGGCGTTTATTCTGGAGAACATCGCAACGAACGTGATTCACCTGAGGCCAATTATACCCGTGGCATTTGAACTTCTTAAATATGCAGACAGGACTTTCTTTGTCTTGCTCGTGGCCTCTGTCTTTCATGGTGTTCCTTGGGGTTCCACAGTCCAAATTAAAATATCATCTGCTATAACTTCAGCACCTCCTAATCCCTCAAATATCTGCTAAATTACTCTTTGAAATACCTTGGGAACTGAACTAATTCCAAACGGCATTAGCTTAAATTTGCAATGTCCAACCGGCGTATTAAAAATCCGTAGATTTGAGCCCCATTCATCTAATTTTACTGGCGTTAATAGATGTCCTGCCTTCACGCTGAGAATATTTCTGCTTCTGAGAACATTTCTAACTTTTCATTAAGAGTTTCCGGTAGGTAATGTCTCCATTTGAAAGGCTTTATTTAAACCATATAAATCAATCTGCATCTGTGATTTATTTGGCTTTTTGATTGCTACTCTTTGCAGTTCATACACTAGATTTAACCCAGTCTGTTGGTTGACACAGTGTAGAAGGACGAAAGACAACGGTAGGACAAGTTATTCTTGCCTGATTCACAAGGTAATCCTGGTGCAAGCTGGAGAGCCAAGTTTATTCTGATCCCATGGATTCTGGGTGGCTTCCTGTCCCATCAACCTTCTCCAATGTCATGGGACACGTTCCTTCCTGCCACCAGGAAAGGATTTAATTTCTCTGCAAGCTGACTAATAGCCCCATTGGTGCTGGAATGTGCTTTTTGTGCACTATTTCATCTCCTCCACCAGAAACCTGGGCCTACAAGGAGGACACTCTGGTTGGAAAGCCATGGGCTGCCCATGCTGGGGTTGTTTGGGATGTTCTCCTCCTCCCAGCAGAAGCAGAAGGAACAGCTTTGTCAGCTTGAGGGGTCATGTTTTTTCACTGTTTCCATCTGATTTGGACGCAAAAAGGACCACTAACATCCAGGTTTCGTGATATATGGGTTCCTGGCCATGAAAGCAGTTTGAGAAGCAATCACTTGTCCTCAGCCCAATTTTTGGAGCATCTTGCTCCAAAGTTCCTTCTGGGTTTGGGACACCCAAGTTAGTGTCTTTATTGGATCCTCTCTGCAAGGTGGACCTGAGCAGGTTCTCCTGTGATGTTGTAGGAGAGGCCCTGGTGAGACCTTCTGCTTCATCTCCGGCTTCGTTGTCTCTTCTTGGTGGGTGTGCACTGATCTTGGGGTTTATCCAGGCCTTGGGGAACGGTACATGGTCTTCTTGCACAAACGGGTGGAGACTGAAGCTTGAACCCACATGGTGTTACGAGAAATCGTAAAGAATCCACAATTTCTGTGGTATCAGACAGGGATTCATCCTCTCCAAGCATTAGCCTGGCACGCATCCAGCATGTTGGAGCTGAAATGAGTTAACAGGAGGGGAAAAAGCTCACCAAAAAAAAAAAAAAAAAAGAGAGAAAAATTGGAGAAAAATTAAAGCAAAGTCCTCAAGGGTTGCTAACCTATGAAAGCCAAGCTGCCATCCGTGCACAGCTCTTCCAGCTCTGTGGGCGAGAGGAGCTGGAAGCAGAGAGCTGCCAGACGAGGAGACGCGCTGCAGGGGAAGGGAACCAGAGGGAGACGCTCTTAGATCACGAGCACCTTTGAAGTACACAAAGGAGAAGAAATTACTCCTCGCCCCCCCGCACCCTGCTTTGGGATAGCAGGCTGGCACACCGTGACTTTCAAATTTGATTTTAGTGAGGTGGCGGTGAGGGAGGGAGGCGGGAGGAGGGAGAGAGGCTGACGTGTCTCCTGCCATGAAGGATCTCAAATTCTCCAGTGTAGACTCACTTTTCTTTTGAAAGCCATCCCTGGGAGTTGAACTGATGGAAGATGAAGATCTCCCCACCAGGAGCTGCTCCGCTGCCCATCTGCATGAGGCTTGGGGACTCCTGGACAGGAGCGGGATGCTGGAGCACAGGGTGGCTCTACCAGGTGCCCCACACTTGGCCAGCGGTGCCAGGGAGCGAAGCGTGGGTTTGGTGGCCAGGGATAAGGGAAAACACAGCTCCAGCTGGGTGGTGGCATCGTGTCACATTGTCACCAGGGCTGATGGCATTGAGAGGTGCTGGGGATGGAGCAGGAAGGTGATGCTGCCCACACGGGTGCTGAGCCAGCTGCAAGGTGGTACCCGATGCCCACAGGGAGCCATCATGTCACTGTGGGGACCAGGGAGTTGACCCAGGTTAAGCTCTGGCTTAACCATTTGCACAGCATTTTGCAGCCTCCCAGGATGTTTGGCTTTGATGAACGTGATGCCTCAAAGCTCTGGGAAGCATTTGAGCATCACTGGCTGATGGTTTCTTCTCTGATGGGGTGCAGCAGGAGGCCAGGCTGGCCAGATGGTGGGGACGGGAGAGACCATCCTCTCCCACCTTGGCTCTGGTTCCTGTGCTGGTTTGCAGGGACCTCACACCAGATGATGCTTCCTTCGCGTTTCCAGGCTAAACATCCTGATTTTTCTCACCCTGCCAGATGATCCTGATGCTTTTGGAGATGCTCGTGCCAGCGAAGAGACCTGAAAGGCTTTTCTCCCCTCCAGGGACACCCTGTGTGCCTGGATTTCCCTGTGAAAAATCAGGCGGGATATTCACCGGGTTGGATTTCAAGGAACAAATCCCCTCCTGTCCCTCGGGTAGGACTCTGGTACTGGGGCCAGCCCATTTCCAAGCTGGTTTCCAGCAGGGAAGGATCGGAGGCCGCATGGCAGCTGCTCAGATGATGGAGCTGGAGCTGCCAGCGATTTTCTGCTGTGACCAAAATGATCTTTAATAAATGCATCAAGGATTTATCTTTCTTTTTTATTCCCCCCCACCTCTTTCCTCTATGCCCTTGGAATTTGAGTAAATTGTGGCACATTCGAGTGATGGGGACCTCTTGCTGCATGGAGGAGCATCATCAACTGGGGGACATCTCAGTGAGCTGGTGCCATGTTCCCCCTGGCCAGATGCATCAGGATGGATATATTTGTTAATATTTTCTCCCTGTTTGTCCCTGGGGAGGGTTTCCCGCTACCTCATGGGGCTGTGAAGACAGATAGACAGACTAAAAAAAGCCGTGGGCATGGGCTCAGCACAGGAACCATGAGCAGGAAAGAAAACAATCCCCAACCCTCTGGGATATTCAGGGGATGTCCCCAAAGGGGATCTTCGTAATGTCACTACTACTGTTTTCTTGCAGAACATGGAGTTTTATTGAACTGGAAAAATTCATAGAAGCATATTAATGAAAAAAAAATCCATGTTATGGCAAAATTGTCGTAATGGATCTTTTCAATCTGATTTCATTTTGATAGTCAAAATATTTCATTGAGATATTATCACTTTAATGTCATCTGGACTTTTCTACTGTCTCACTCGTGTAAAGGGTTCATATTATATTTCACATTATGCTATTCAAGTGTTATCCAAGTGGAATGTTGTTACTTATAAAAATGAAATTCCCTTTTGAAATTTCCTACGGGACATACAATTCCTTCCAGTAATGATAAACAGAGGTGCACTTGATTTTGGGATACATCACCCCTTTTCTAGTGATTTTTTTGATGACAGTGACAAGTCGTTCACTCTGAACCCTACAGAAGGCATTTTAGCCCCAAGCATTGTATTTCATACACGTCCTGTCTCTGAGCCTGTTTTGTCACCCAGGGTCCCTCCCAGCACCACAGAAGCAACTGCTTCAACCTGAGCTTAATTACTTTAATCAATTAGATAATAAGGGGTGCAGAGAGGGAGGTGCTTGGGCAACAGGGTGTGGTTCTAGAAAGGGGGAGGTGATAAGGTGGAGGTACATGGTTGCTCCTTGTGAGAGCTGGTTGTTGGGAGGTTTCTTGGCCAATAGATGTTTCATCATGAGCTGCTGCTTCATCTTGGGGTGATGCTGTGAGTTATTCCTGAATAAACCACTGGGGCTGCCCTGGTTGTGGGTCCTGAGGTATCCTTGTGCCTTGTAACTGGCTGGTCAAAGTCTGTTTGATTGGTATTTTCTTTAAAAAAAAAAGAAAAAGAAAAGAAAACCAACCCGTTTTGCTCTTTGTTAAACACTTTGGAAGTAGGTATCACCTTCTTGCAGAAAACTCATTCTGGCATCCAAAAAATTCACAGAATTTGGAAGAACTGGAAAAAAAGTTTCATCTCTTAACTCTCAGAAACAACGGGGAGGAAAAAAAAAATTGGTCCTAGCAAAAAGCAGTTTCTCTCCCTGCATCACCACCCTAATTTGCATCCCTGGCTGACAGCAAATCCTTCTTGTAAAAGATGCTACATATTTATTTTTTTTTCCAAACATGCACATGAGGCAGTTTTTAGCCAGATATTAATTGGGCTTGAGATGCTGCGGTCCATTAAAGTGGCCTGAAGATGGGTAGGTCGGCTTCCAGGGCTGCAGCAAAACTAATCCAGCTCCTGCCTTAGTCTCCTAAAGACCACTTTTTATTAGAGCAGCGGAAGGCACGGAGAAAGGGGGAAAAAATAAAATTCAAGGAAAAAAAAAAAATAGAGACAAGAACAGGTCAGCAAGAAGAGGAGGGAAGATGCGATGTGCAGTGAAGAGACCAGATTGCCTGCCTGGAGGTTGGGTTGTGGGTGGGTTTTTTAATTTTTTTTTTTTTTTCCCCTTTCCCTATCATGGGTGCAAGATAAACAGAGACAGACGGCTGGAAAGTGTCCCAGAAAGGTCTCTGCAGAAAGAGGCCAAACGTGCTTAATGTGGATAAACAGCAGGCGAAGCATCGCATCAAAAAATTGGAGGCAAGGTGGTACAAAATTAAATTCTTCCAAGCTGCTGCGGATGCATCAGGTACACGATGTATTTATGGGCTTTGCTGGCATGGAAGGAGAAGAACCATGGGGGAGCTGGTACCCACCATCCCCACCTTGTTAAGGAGTTAAATGACCTTGATTTTGCCTAAATAACCTTATTTTTGCTGTGCGAGTGGTTGCACAGCAGCCATGCCCAAGGCTCTCGTGCATCAATGGGGTGCAGAGCGGAGTGGACAGCCAGAAAACGTGTTTTTTGGGGATTATTTTTTAATGTGGGTGACTCGGTCACGCTGCTGGTTGACATAAACCTCCAGAAAATGTATCTGCTTGCGACATGTGGTTTTACTCCACCGAAGGGAAAGCCCAAACCTGTGTGGGAAACATGGGTGAACCAGGGAATTTGGGACAGCAGAATGCAAGGGGTGAGGGAGGAAATAAGTACGAGACCTTAATTTGAACCATTCCGGAGAATTTTTTCCTTGATGTCTTTTGTATTGTTGAAGTGGTTAGCTTACTGAGAAATTTATTTTTAATTATTCCCGTGAGAGCCTTATGAGAAAAATCACTAAAATGTAAATATGCATACTATTTTTATATATTTATATTATATGCATTTTTATTTATGTATCTTTTGTATGCTTTTATTTACATTTTTTATATATATGTCCATACTGGTGACTTTTCTAATAGCCCTGGTGATGCTCCCTTTATCCCTTGTAGGGCTGGTGAAAGGGAGATCTCCTGGCACAGAAAGAAAGTCATCCTGAAAATACTAACCCCCCAAAGCATATTTTTCTTAGCATTTTGTGTCTCTGAATCCCACACCCAGCGCCGGTGCCTTTTTTTATCTTCCCGACATTGCCCGCATCAGGTCCCGCTCCTTGGGACTGCGTGTTTGTTAAACCAGATCAGAGCCGGGCAGGGAGGAGGCAAAGGGTGGACATGAAAGTTTAATGGCTCCGTGTCTCTAAAGGCTGAAAATCAGGCTGCTCTGGGTGTTTTTTTTATTTTTCTGTCTCACTCGCTGCTGATTTTTAGCATGTTAAATGTTTAAAGAGCTGCTCCCCAGGCCAGGAGCTGCAGCAGGGACCCTTGATCTGATGCTTAGGGAGGATGGAGAGATCTAATACCTCTTTTTTATATATATATTTTTTTCTTTTGGGGTTTGGCTATAAGGCGAGAGTCCATATCCACTCAGCTTGGCAATAAACCTTCCTTTCTTCTTCCGAACGAGAGAATAGCACCGGTCCAACAGTAAATAAAGGTTATAATACCCAATATAAACATTCCTCGGTGTCCTACACCCACATGTCTGCATGTTGCCTGGTTACAAGTCGAAAAGGCTAGTGGCTTATTTATCTAGGAAATATGTCCTGGGTATAACCTCATGTCTGAATTTAAACCCGTGTAATTCACTCTGAGCAAACAACAGGATAGGTGAGCTCCGTGTGATTTGTCTCCTTGCCCCCTGTAATTTTCCAACTCGCCCTGGAATAAACCTGATTTCCAATGACTAAAGCCTCCAGATGAGGAGTGAAGACCCTGCTGATGATTTAATTGCGGCAGGTGGTTATTTTCAAGCTTATAAGCCAAGCTGAGGGCAATTGTTTTTGTCTATTCTCAGTCCCCAAATGGTTTTCTGGAGCAGAGCATCCTCTCCCAGCCCCAGACAGGCTGTCTGTCGGTGAGGCAATGAACTTGGACGGCTGGCTGGCTCTCTGACTCCCCTTTTCCACTCTCTCCTGCTGCTTTTGGATCTGTGCTTGCTGCGTCTGACCCCATTTCTGCATCTTTTCCTTCGGTCCTCGTGAAATCTGGCCCTCCTGCTCCAGGTCTGCTGGCTTTCTCTGGTTAAATTGGGGCAAAGATGCACCACAGCGCCCATTTCCCAGGTTGGGACACCCCAACACAACATCCAACTTATAGATATCTCTCTCTCTATATAGATAGACAGATAACATATATATACATATAGATAATAATAAATGTAATAATAGAGCCTGAGCCGAGGAAAACCTTTCCCAAAAGATGGAAAAATTTCCTTGCAGGAAATACGGAGTTGAGCTTATATATTTCAAAGCCTGGGCTCTGTAGAAGGTGCTGGTGTGCAGTGTTAAGTGATTCATGGAACCACTTTTACAGTGGATCTATTCTTTGCCTCCCAAGGTATTTCTGTGCAGGCAAGGACCTGTGAACTTTGAGGAGTTAACAACATTATTTTGCCTTTTACTACATCGACATAAACTGTCAATATTTCCTTGACTTCTTTCAGGAAGCCAATTGGCGGGGTTGTTCATTAGGAAATGGCTCAATAAAAGTGCTTTTTTAAAAAAAAATAAAAAATATTGAGCCTGTAAAAGGAAGTAATATAATGAACAAATGGAGTAATACTAAAAATGACATCCTCGGTGTCATCGCAAATCCCGCGCGCTGCGAAGCGGTGTCTGTAAATCTTGCTGGGAATTCCCAGCAGCGGCTTAATTAGGCCACATCAGGTAATCAATACGTGAGGCCCTGCCATTAGCTGGAGTTGTGGGTGGCTGGGGAATTCCTTTTTCTAGCTCTGACGGCCTTTCCCACCTGGCTGCGGGGGAAGAAGGGGGTTTGGCATTGCTGTCCCAGGCTTTTCCACTCTTCATCCCAAAGAAAAGTCTTCTCGTGCTTAACATCCTTTATTTTCTTTTCTAGTTGCACATTTCAAGATTTTTATCGGTTTGTCCTCTTGCCAAACTAAACACGAGCTGCATGGCCAGAGGTATTTATCAGAAGAGCAGGGCTTTTCTTCCGCGCGGAAAACCCCAAGGTCGGAAATCTGAAGCCAGAAAAAGCACAAGCAATTACCTTGGACTGGCCACATTCGATATGTCATCGCCTGGCTGGAACCGCTGCATTTATTTACACATGCGTTACGAAGAGGAAAAAGCGATGCCCTTATTGTTTATTCATCTCGGCTGCGCTCCTTGCCTGGTTTGATGAGCTTTGCAGGCGTTCACTGATAAATCTTTGATTTCGAGGAATCAAGGTCATGGTCTGCTTCGTGGCGTGCCGGGAGTAAAACATCACCCGGGGCACATGAACGTGGGTGCAATCGCTTATGTTTCTTAGCCGACCTGGGTTGGGAAGGACATTTCTATTTCTGCAGCCACCTCCTAGATGATGCTCATTGTTGCAATCAGAGCACTCTCTTGGTGAGGTGGACCTACATATGCCATCTTGTCCATCTTTGCCAGACTCTTAGACCTAGCTGGTGGTGAATAAGTGAGCTGTGAGCGCCAAAGCAGGGATAGGATGGGATGAGGAGTGAGAATGTGTTATTTCACCGACCTGGGGAGCATTAAATGGCAATGGAGTCGTGTTTGTGTAGTGGCTGTATATGGGCTTGCTCCCTTCAGCAGCTTTCTTCCCATTAATAAGTCTTTGTAAACGTTCCTGGGCATGTAAACTTTAAATAGATAGCTTGTCAGCTGGGAGCTGAGCCTTTCGTACATCTCTTTGATGGAACGGTTTTTAAGAACAGAACTGGGGACAGGGAGGGAGAGTTTGCAGCCCTCCATCCATAAAAGATGAATAGGTCGCTGGAAGATGCTGTTAGAGAAGCTAAACAGCTATTTGGATGATGATGGCTTTGCTACCCAAAGGGACTTCTCCATCCCAATGCCCAAATTGCGCAGTGATCACAGACACACAATTTTTAGAAGACCAGGCTTCTAGGTCATGGGTCTGAATGCTGCCTGAAAGCAGCCCTGGGTGGACGCGAGATGTTTAAAGCTGGAAAGATGCACATTTTCACTTTCAGAGGTTTCTGCCCACACCTTTCCCTCATGCGTCTCGCAGCTGCTGTGCCGACAATGGGAGCTCCCTGGGTGACAATTTAGAGAGGTGTCAAGGGAGATCAGAGGGGTGGAACGGCTCATGTACGAGGAAAGCTTAAATAACCTGCTCTCATCAGCAGAGGGAAGGGATGACGGATGGGGTCGGCAACAGAGGTCCATAAAAACCCAAGCGGCGGGGAAGGGCAAGCGGGGAGCAATTACTCTTCCTCACAAGGCAAGGACCAGAAGACATCGGATGAAAGGAGATTTAAAACAAAGACAGCACCAGTGGTGACGGGTCTGACTGGTTTGGAATGGTGTGCATCGATTCCCCCTCATTTTGAAGCTGGAGTTCTAGAACTCATCTCTGTTGGTGGCATCATCCGCCTTCCTCCAGTCCTGGCTCTGGTTTGCCTTTCCATGTAGTCTTGAGATGCCTGGACACAGTAAATATCGGGGGATGGTGTAGCGATCTCCAGAGCTTTTCCTTTCTATGGTTAAATAACTGGAAAAGAGCATTATTTTTTTCATTAAAAATTCATCTGGAAGCGGTGAGGTTTCTGAGGATGTAATTAGCTGAGTTCTCCTCCTCTATCAGCTCTCTCCGAAGCTTCTTGGGACCACGGTTTTTTCTTTTCTTCCTCATTTCACTCTTTCTTAGCCTTTTTGCAACTTGTTTAGGTTTCCCCAGACACTGAGTGGGGCAGATCCTTGCGTAAAGAAAACAAAGTACAGGAGATGAGATCTGGCCCATTTCCTCCTCAAGAACAAGCTCTGAAAGAGCATTTCTTTGTACTCAGACATCTCTTTCTTTTCTTTTCCTTTTTTTTTTTTCTTTCCGTGTGCTGCACCACCTAACTCCATTTCAGCCTTTTTAGTTGTTTTTATTTTCTTTTTTTTTTGCCCCGTTTTCTCTCGTGGCTTCCTCTTCAGCAGTCCTTTCCGTATCCCTGTTTTTCCTTCCATATAAAACATAATGAGGATGATGCCTCAATGTTTGGAAATGCTCTGTAGCTGGCAGGTGGACGGCTTTGCTCTTCCTCTCCACTCTGCCAAATGATCAGCTGCTGAGGGGTTAAATTACTGTTTAAACGAGTTCTCAATTAGACCCCTAATGATGGGGCACATCCTCTCTGAGACTCTGTCGGGCTAATTTCCCCACGGGGGTTCATGTTTCCCTTCCGCCCCAAAGGTTGGTTGTGTGCTGAGGGACCCTCCCCCTGCCTCCCTCTTAGCTCTAAAATTACAATTGAGATTGATTAAGATTTATTCTTTTTAATTAAGATTGAGAGGCTGGAACCCCAGGGTGCCCCAGCCTGGGGAAGAAGAACAATTACGCAGCAATTACACAGCTTTATAATCACATTATCCATGGGCTGGAGACCGAGATCTACCCAAGCCATTGTAAATAGGTCAGCAGCAAACCCAAGAGATGCCAAACGACTTGGGCAGCTCTCTGAGGGGCTCTGATTCGGGTTGGAGGGGAGATGCTGGCTCAGAACATGGTTTGGAGACAGGATCTGAAAGCTCGGGCATCTCTGACTTGTCCCTTGATAAGCAGCAGCTGAGCTGGTTGCTGCTCAGGAGCTTGGGCATGTTCCAGTTTGGGTCTCCTGGTTTGGGGATACGGCTTGAACTGGCTCACCCAGAGCCAGCCTGAATTTTCTGCACCGTGTTTCTCCAGCTCTTCCTTCAGGACCAGCTTTTGGACCCCAGGAGTCGCGTTATTAAGTGTTTCTTCTGCTGGATGCAGACATTTCAGATTCCGCTACCGTCTCCTCTCCTGGTTTTCATCCCTTTAATCTCTGGTTGTTTCTAATTAGCAATGCTAACCCGTGCTGCACTCGCCTTTTATCCTCCACTAAAAACAGGCTTGGACTAGAATTAAACAGCAAGATACAGGCTCCAGGCTGCATTTTCCCAACGAGGGAAGCAGGGTATGGGGTCAAGAGGAACCAAGCAGGTCGCTGCTGTGCTTTATGAGCCTTGGGATGGTGGTTTGGTTGGAACTTTTGCTGCCCTTGCCCGGCTGACCCCTCTCTCCTCTTACTTATAGAAGATGCCCATCAGCAGGGCAAGCAGGCTCAGAGATGATGGCTCCAGGGCGTTACCAGCCCGCTGAAAGGGAAACCACCCCCGGAAAGTGTCCTTTCCCCTCCCCATTTTTCTAGAAAAATAGAGAAGTCCTCGAGGAACCAGAATCCCTCTGCCTAGCGATGCTCTGAGCTTATCCTTGTCTGGCATTTCTTGCTCGCCGGCATCTTTTTCTTCTTTTCTCACAGTTTACAAATTAGTAAGCTTTGCCCAGTGAGGGAGAATCGATTCGGATGGCAAGACACCTTTTTTTTTTTTCCCNTTTTTTTTTTTTTTTTTTTTTTTTTCTCTTTTTTTTTTTTTTTTTTTTTTTTTTTTTTAAGCCTCTAAACCCAGCTTTTCATTCCCCTGAAAGCTCTGAGCCGAACCCAGACACCTTGTTACACTCGCAGAGAGCTGTGAAAACCGTCTGCTCCCCCCTTGCCGGGTTGGTGCTGAGAAATTTTCCTGTCTGGCCTTAAAGGCTGCAGAGTATCTGGGGAGCATCCCCCCTGTGCAATGGGGTGCAGTCCCTGCAGCGTCCCCTGAGCTCCCTCCTTTCTCCTGGTGCTGGGGAGGCCCAGCACATCTCTGGGGGAATGGGCAAATCTGGGCTGAAAACTCTTCCTCTGAGCCCCTTGGCTTTTTAAAAATGAAATTGCAAACTTGGAAACTGCTTGTCCGAGTAGTGTGGTTGCACTTAAATCCTCCTCCTCTCCCTCAGCTGAAGCAGAACCAGGGCCATGGATGCTGGATTTTTGCTTGGTTGGGATACAGGGAAGGGTGTCTTTGCCCCATGGTGGTGGGAGAGTGATGATGGGAACCCACCAGCAGCCACGCAGCACATGTCATTATATTTCTGAAAACCTGAAAATCCCCACAGTCATTCCAATTTATGGCATTTTTTTTACCTCTTTTCTCACCGGGAGCTGCAGCATTTGACTGCAAGATGTGGCACCTGCTACAGCATCGCCTGGAGCCATCAGCTTTGCAGTGATAGGTCAAGTGACCCAGAGAAAGGGAATTATATATAGAAAGACAGGAGATAGAGATGTCATTAGAGAGAAGCTGGGAGCCAGGAGAGAACCTCTGGGCCTGCTTTTTTTTCTTGTGGATGAAAGGAGCTTTACTTCAGTGAAGAGTGTTATTATATTCAGATTCCCATTTAGGCTTCTCCAAGTTGTACAACAAAAGGAATTTTAAATGATCTTGCAAAATTCATGTTACAAATCAATGTAACCTGCATAAATCAACCCAGACGGAACAAGAAGGAAAGGTTGGTGGTTGGTTTTTTTTTTCCCCCAAGTGCTTTGCTGCTGTGTTCCTGAACCATAAATTGCCTTTTTAATTTTTTTTTTTTTTTTAAGGAAAACATCAAAATCAAAACATGGGGTCCCCAAACCTACTCATGCGCATTGACAGTGTCTGTATTTCTGATCATTATGGTCTGTCCCAGGTCTGTAGGACCCTTATCGATCAGCCAGGGGTTGGATTTGGGGTCTTCCAAGGAGGAACATCAAGGAGTTCTGGTTGCTGCTTTATTTATTCTAGCTTTTTGGGAAGTTTAACTTGTTCTCTACTTGAGGATCTGGTTATCTGGGTTTGGAGATTTTGCATTTAGGTTATGGTTGGACTTGGTGATCTTAAGTGTCTTTTCCAACTAAATTGATTTTGTGATCCTATGAAGTTAACTTTCTCCATTGTGAGTGGGGAGTGGGGAAAGGGAACAAAAAAGGGGAAAAAAAATGAAAAAAAGAGGGGAAAAGAGGGGTCATGCTACCACCAAGGATGTAGGGAACGGATGAATAGATCCCAAACTGCTAAGAATTATCACATTTTCTTTTTTACAGATGGGGAAACTGAGGCAAGTGGCCACTGTGCACCTTGGCTTGGACTTTGCCATCTCCCTGGAAAGGTAAAAGCCACTAAAGGGCCATAAATCTCCATGAGGTTTAAAGAAGATGCAAAAAAACTCCAGCAAGCCTGAGGAATTCATTTATCCTCAGCTGGGCTGGCAGGTGGAGCAGAAAATCTGCCGATATATTCAAGGTCTTAATAAGTTTGGGATCGTCCAGGGGATGTTGGTACGGAGCCGCCGAACGGCTTTTATCACTCCAGACACTTCTGCTGACACGGAGCGATTTGTTTTGCAAGGGATGCTCCCTGGGCAGGGATCAGGGGAAGGATGAGCTAATGCTGCTTGACGTACTTCGCTTAGGAGATAAGATGAGGTGAGGAGGATGAGAGGAATGTTGGGAAAACCTCTGGGGAGGAAAATTGGGAAGCGGTGGGGATGCTGGTGGTACCCAAAGCCCAGCATCCTGGTCCAGGGCTGACTGGGATGCTAAAAATAATGATTCCCAGGCTCTGGCAAGAAAGAGCTGGCACAGTTGAGGGTGTTTCGTAATTATTTTATTGGCCTGGGACGTCTTACAAGGCAGAGCATGGTGACGAGGCATAGATGTCCATCTTTATGAGACACTGAGGCACATTTATCCCTCTACATTTTAAGCCAAACATTGTTCTCCAGCTGAAACAGGAAAGATTTTTAATGTTTCCTATTTTAGATGGGCGAAAATTGTCTCGCAGAGGGAATTCTTTGCTTGTGCTAAGGGTGGGAGGAGATGGGGAAGGCTGAGCAATGTGGTCATGCTGTCCCTGGCTTAGCTCGCGATGGCGCTTCTGTAAAATGAGGGACAAAAGGCGATCCCTGAAAAAAAAAAAAATCAGGGCAAATTGGCTTGTATATATTTACTCAATTTATTTCACCCAGGAGCTGAAATCTGGGAAGATCTCAACCTTTTTTCCCTAATTGCAGAGGAGAGCTGGCTGTGCCTGCTTGGAGCATCCCCATCTCATTCCCTGTCTCAGCTTGGCTGGGTACCAGGAGCCGGTGGGGATCTCTGTCCCCTTTTTGTCACCTGATAACCTGGCAAGATCCCTTTTTGGGTGGTGATGATAACCCCTGCAGCAACAGAAAGGGATTCATCCTGCTTCACGCGCCTTAAGGTACGTGGAGGTACCTACTACCTCCTCGTGATGCTGCCGTAGGTGCCAGCTCCTGATTTATCCCAAAAATGAGGGGTTGTTCCACCATGAATTTGTTGAGGATTAATCACACCACGTCCCTGCTGAGATTTTTAACAACGTTATGCTTCCCGAGTCTCGCTGCTTCGCTTTCTCCTCCTCCTCTTGCCTTTCCATTTCAAAGCACGTTGCATCCAACAATTTGGGTTTGGGGTGGTTTTTCTCACCCCCCTGGGGATGCTGGTGAGGAGGCGTGAGAAGGGGCAGACAGATCACTCCGGGAAAGCCCCGAGACCTGCAGCATGAGGTGCTGGCCACATTTTGGGTTGATTTGCCACTGTTATGGGCAGTTCAGCCTCCAAACACAGCAGCAAAGCTGGAGCTCTCAGCTGATAGAAGCATTATCCCAGCTCTGAGATGCTCAGGAACTGAAATTTGCTGCTGAAACACACGTTTCATATCTGAAACTTCTTTTTCTTGCTCTCAATTATAATATTCCCCCCACTGTATCAGTTAGCCACCTATCCTGACCCCTCTGCCTGCAAAATTTGCCTTTTTTAACCTGAAAAAAAGTGATTTTTGCAGCTGTCTGGTCCATGCTGGACCCACACCAACCTGCCCGTGCCCGCTGCATCCCTCCCAACAAAGCCCAACTTGTCCTCTGGCTGCATCAAACCTCTTTCTGCTGCTTCTGGCTATTTCACAGAGCATAAATTGCTTTTATCAAAATGAAGCCGGCTTTGGGCTTGCAGCAGAAATTCCCTGACCTCCTAGGTTGTATTTTTTTCTTTTTCTCTGTAGGATTAACAAGGTTAGTCAATGAGCGTGAGCCGATTTGGGGTTGCTGCTATTCCAGGCTGGGTTTAGATGCCGCGGCACGGGCGGACGTGTGGCTTCACAGTGCGGGCGGCTTTTGCAGGATGAATGAGAGCATCCTGATAATCAGCCTTGGACCAGCTGGGAGCTAAATGGTTTAAAGGGGACGAGTGTTTTGCTTGCAAAAGGCCTTTTCATAGGGTGCTGTTGGTTTTTTTGGGGGGGCTAATGTATTTTTTTGGGTCCCCCGCATGGTCCTGGTGCAGGCGACTGGAACTACAGCTGCGTCTTCCTCCCCCTGAGCTGTGTGTCCCCTTTTCTTTTTCACAGGGAGGGAAACTGAGGCACAGCTGGGGCAAGCGCCCTCCAGCTTTCCGGCTCCTTCCTCCAACCCCAGTAAGGGCAACTGGAAAGACTGGGAGCTGCTGGGACTGTTTCAAAGCGGAAGAGGGGGCACCTGGTAGAATTGGGCTTTACTTCTGCTTCCCAGGGTCGAATGGCTGGTCAAAACACCTCCATGGGGCAAAGATGCATCAGCTTCCAAGAGAATAAAGATTTGGCATTGCTGGAGAAAAAAGGGTGCTTGTTATGCCCCAGCAAAACCCCAAAACTCTTGCGGTTTGGGTTTTTCAGCTCCCATTTCCCAATTCATTCTCCACACGCATCCAGATCTGGAGCAGCTGCTTCCATTTCCTCATCAGCAACAAGGCAAATAAGCAGATTTATATGAAATTGCCACCTCTCCCCAACCCAAGAGCAAATTTCTCTTCCCCCCCGCCCAGACAGTTCTTGTCACTTTTTCAATTGCTCCTAATGGAGGTGTCCATCACGGGTGTGTGGGCGAGGACATTAACCCAGATATGATTCCAAGCAGGGAGGGACACATTAATGCCCATTTAAACCTGAGTACATAGCTGGGCTGGCTGAAGATGATGGGCTGATTTCTCTTGCTTTCTTGACAGGTTATTTTTTTTTTTTCCTTGTCTTTTAAACCCAGCCTTAGGTTTTCAGGCTGCCCCAGCCAATTCAGCCTTGTTTTGCTGGGGAAGAGGATGAGCATCCAGAGGTGAATTCAGACCCAGAGCGAGACTTCTCGCCCCTTCCTCCAGGAGACGTTTCATCTTGAGTATTTTCTGCAGCACATATTAAGGTAAAAAAAAAACAAACCAAACCCAGAACATCAGTTCTTTCTAGCTGGGAATGGCAAAAAGGAGCTGGGTTTAAGGTTTTGTGGGTAAAACCAGGACTAACCCACTCTAAGCATCCCTCCAGCCTTGACTGGAACAGAAAACCTTATTTTAAGAGTAAGCGCCGAGGTCCTAATGTTGCATTATATAGTATAAAGCAGAGTAATACTCAACCAATTACACTAATGCTACTTATTTGCTCTTGTTACAGCAAGTAATTGCTCACCCAGAAGCTATTAAATTAGATAAGAGCAGAACAAACAAAACTATTCATTTTATTCACTATATATTTATACACCTACCACTCCAGAGTGGAAGCAGCCACCGCTCTCTGGGTGTTTGCTGTTCCTCTTGTGAGCCAGACAAAGCCATTTGTCACGGCTGTGGGTGGTGTTTCTCCTTTTAAAGTGGTTGGAGGAACATGTTGGGGGTTATTTACCTGCTTAGCTTCCTGCTGGTCATTTTGGGGCCTCTCCCAGGCAAAGGGGGAAACTGAGGCACGGGAGGGGAGCACGGCCACAACCTCAGTGTTGACTGTGGTGAATTAAATGAGGGGCTTGGGGACCCTGTTGCAAACACACTCTGTCCCTGGCAAAGGTTTGGGGACAATCCTCTGCTGGTGGCAAGTGCCACCGCTGTCCCAGCCCGCCCAGGAGAGTGTGGGCAGGAGGGTGGTGATGAGTTAAACCTGGGGCAAGTGTCAAACACCTGAGAGGAGTCAGAGGAAATAGAGGGGGAGGAGGAGGAGGAAGAGAAAAGAAAAGAAAAAAAAAAAAAAGAAGAGGAGGAAGATGAAAAAAAGGAGGAAGAAGAGGAGGAAGATGAAGAAGAGGAAGAGGAGGAAGAAAAGGAAGAGAGATGATGATGATGATTCATTGCTCCTGCGTGGGGAGGTGGCTGGAGCATCCCTGCCCACTGCTTTGAGGCTCCCTTGGGGTGAGCAGGGGTTGGGGGCTCTGAGGACTCCCCCAGTTCCTAACTGGGCTGGAACTGGGACTGCTGGGGCTCAGGGTATGGCCCTGGCTCCTGTCCCTGTTTGCAGCAGCCCAGGACTGGGATGAAGCTGCAGTGAAGCAGCAGGTCCAGGTCACAGTGACTGTCACCTCCTCCTCGGGGTCCAATGGGGGACATCAGGCACCCCCTAATGAGAGTCTGCTCGTTAAACCACTTCATTTAACCCATATTACTGCCAAAAGGGAAATGTTCAGGGTCCTCAAGCTGGTGAGTTGCTTCTAAATGTGCTGCTGCACCCACAGAGGGGCTGGGGGGGCCTGGGGAGCATCAGTGGGGGGATCTGCACCCTCTTGGGACCTGACCAGCATCACTGCCCCAGAACAATGCAGTGAAATTTCACTGTATTATTTAGGTTATAGAATCATCCTATAAATAACCCACTCCAGAGAAGTCTGCTGCGAACACCACGCTTTAAAAAACATGTTATTATCCACTCTGCCTCCCTAATTAATTCCATTTCTGCCATCGCTGAGCAAAGCCCTTGGGCTGCCTGGCACAAGTGCTGGGGTGGGACCCTGGGGGGGTGCTGGGACGCCCAGGGGGGTGCTGAACCCCCCAGTTGATGCTGTGGGGATGGGTGAGAGAGCAGTGGGTGGTTTTTAGGCTGCTGAGGCTGCCATCTGCCGATATTGGGACAGCTGAGCCACCTCAGGTCACCTCTTCTGGGCAGGGGAATCCTTGATGCTTGCATTAAAATTGAATAAGAACAATTAATTCGCGTGTGGGTTTGTGTTATTTTAGGGTGTTATTTGGCTGTTGGGGGTAACGGGCAAAGCCAGGGAGGTAGAAAACCTCCCCGAGGACTCTGCTGGCTGGTCAAAATTGGGGTGCTTTTTCTGCACAGCTGGGTGCAGGCAGCCCTGCCGGACCCAATGGTGCACCCATGGGTGCTCTGATGCCTCCAGGTGGGAAGATGCTGGAGAAAGCCTCTCCCATGGCTGCCCAAAGGAAGCTTTAATGCCTTTTTGGGAATTTTTTGTAGCCTTTGAACCTCTCCTACCTTGTGCAGGGCTGGATGAAGATGTCCCCTGCCCTGAAATCCGGCCCTGGACTCAGGCACCCGGCGGTGACCATGGGAGCAGGAGAAGAACCTCAAAGCTGCTGAGGCGGGTGTTCTTGGTAATGTCCATCCAAGGAAATTTCTTTTCTCTGGATTTCCTGGTCCAGAGACTCAGGTATGGATTCCAGAAATTCTCTGTTCCCTAATGCCACGATCCCCATCTGGGTCAAGCGTTGTCCCCTGGCAAGGACTGGCTTGTGCTGGGGACCACGAAGGAGACCAGGCTCAGGAGATCAGAGGACGATGCCCTTTGGGTAGGTACGCGTAGGCGAAAATCTTCACGGATTTTCCTCTCACCTCAAGGAACACGATGCATTTTCCCATCTTATGCTAAGAGCTGGGTTGGGTTGCAAAGCATCAAAGCGATCCAAACGAGCTGGAAACCTGAGGCAGGAGTTTTGGGGAGATAAGGTTCATTCATCATGCAGAACCACTGAGATTAGGGTGATGACAACTCTATTCCATTTACAAGTGCTAAGAGAAACCTCTGGCGAAACGCAGGCCTGTGTGCTGGGAGCGGGCACCACGCAGATTAAAAGGATTGTCACCTTTAACATCCCCAACGGCTGGTCCAACGCTGAAAGCTCATTTGAGCTCCCAAGACAGGTCTCAGAAGCTATAGTTCTTCTCCATGCCCTGCCACCTTGCATGGGATACTTGGCAGTGGCTTGGGCTGGCACCCGGAGCCGGGAATTTGGGCAAAGCCATGGGTGCTGCCAGCTTCATCTGCCTGGGGATGTCCCCACGGGCTGGATGCAGAGGGACAGCATCTCCTGGGGACACTCGGTTCCGCATCCATTGGGAAAAGAAACCTCCAAAGCTATAAAAAACCCGGAGGCGATGTTATCAAAGCGCTTTGCTGACATCTCTGATGAGGCCGGCGCGCAAGCAGGGATGAGAATCAGAAGCGAGTTAATTATAAGCTCCGTTAAGAACACAGAGGGGAAAAGAAAATCACCTTTAATTGCTGAATGTGATAGAGGAATGTTGGTGTAGAAAGACAGGAGCGCTGTGAGGTTGCAAAAATGCGGGAAACCATAAAGCAAGTGAGGGGAGCAGGGGCTTGGGGAGGACCCCCATCCCTTGCAGAGCCCCTCCAGTCATCTCTAGGACCTCCCTGACCCATCCTGTAGCTTTCTCCTTGTAATTGCTCTGGAATTTTGCTTCATTTGTGGTGTTGCCCAGGTTGGGGAGGAAGGAGGAGAGGAGCCACCTCACTCCAAGCTTGAGTTTTAGCTTTATTATCCCAGATCATGTATTTTCCCCCTGTCTTCTTGCTTTTCTCCCTCAATATCGGCTCTAGGAAGGAAAGAGCTTGTACAACCCCAGTTTTGGAGCTTCTGCCTGCAGGATCCCACCACCAGATAAATTCACAGAGGAAGAAGGATGCTCCCCAGGTTTCCTTGACTGCCAGCTTCTCCATCTGCTGACAGATGCCAAAACACCAGGTGGGATTTGCTCAGGTCCCAGCACACCCTGTGCCAGGCAGGGGAAAGGCCTTGTGCCTCAGTTTCCCTGAAACTTGCGGAGGCATGAGCAGATTTCCTAGACCAGTGACGCTGCAGAATCTCTAAATTGGGCTGATTTGGGGGGAAAATTAATAACAATGGAGGGAGATGAGGCTGTCCTTTTCCTCTGCCACTGACTTAGCTGAGAGGCCTTGGTGCCATTCACTCATCACCATAGCACAGAGGTTGAGGAGGTGGGAGATGCTGACCTTGATCTTGGGGCTTGGTGGGCTTAGTGTGGAGGCAACTGGAGAAAAGAAGGGGATTTCTGCCATAAATAAAAGTTGCTTGTGGGAAAAGGCTGCCATTCCACAAACCAACCTGTTTTGGGGCGATAAATCAGAGATTCAGGTGAAGTTAAATCCCTCTTTTTCTCTCCCCAGCTTTCCCTCACGTAGTTGTCTTGAAAAATCAAGTCAGTGCCAGTAAATCCATGTTGAAAAGGATTTAAAAGGAGGCAGGAAAATCCTGGGAGAGAGCTTTTGGGTGAGTTTGACACGGATGGAGCCAGAGGCACCTTCGTGCCACTGTGTCGCATGGTGAGCACGTGGTCCCCTTTAATTCAATAAGGTGACACCCAATTACTTACATGACTAGTTAACTCAAATTGCCTAAAAATAATAGTAACAGAAACCCACTCTTTAGGTAATTAAGTTGCTAAGTAATTTAATCACTTTGGGATGAAATGAATTCACTGTATTGGTAATTACATCTGCAAAAGGAAAGCAGAACGGACAGATTGAGGGGTTAACTTGAAATTTGGGGGCTGAGCCCAGCAGGGAGGGATGGAGGCACTGAAGTTGTGCCAGGGACTTGGCCCAGGCCAGCGCTGCCTCAGTTTCCCTAGCACTATGGCTTCAGATCGTCTTCTTTTTGGGAGCCACCCCGCAAATCCTCTTCTGGCACCCACACCCACCCCTTTTGGAGCCCTTTTAAAAAGAAAGGGGAACAAAATGGTTCATGGGGTGCAGCCCCTGTGTCCTCTTCTCCCACCCCACCTCAGGATGGGGTTTTTGTGGGGCTGGGGCAGCAGAAGCCACTGCAGGGGTGGCTGTCCCCACTGCTGTCACCCCAGGTGTGGTGACATTGCAAGCGTGGGCTGCTGGCACCATCTAGTGGGGGTAGGACCCCCCCAGTACATCGGGAAACAGCCCCTTGTGTCATATCTTGGTGGCCCAGGGTCCTGCTTTGGGACAGATGGCCTCTGGCCACCCCCTTCCTGCGTCCTCTCTGGGGATGCTGAATCCCTGTGGGGACATGCAGTGGGACCCTATGTGTCCTTAACCCCCCTGCTTAAGGGCTATGGGGGCGATAGCCCCTGCCTGTCCCCTCTGCCACCACATCCTGGTGGCATCTCATGGTCTGGTGAGTTGAAGGGGGTACGGGACCCCCATCTTTGAACCAAACCTATCGGGACCCGCCCCCATCATCCCTCCATCCCCACTGGAGTGGGAGTAACCCTGTCCCTGCTGCATGTGTCCCCCCTATATCACACTGAGCCCTCCCTCCAAAATCCTGGCTGTGCTCAGCGCTGGGGCGATGCGGAGGGGAGTGACCCCCGGCCAGCCCCCCGTGTGCCCATCCCCACGCGGGACAGGCGGCCGTGGGGGTGTGGGAGGAGGAGGTTAGGCCAGGCTTTCCTTCCTGGCCAGCGCCACACTGCCTATTACATCAACTCTGGTATTTCCAGTCCCTGCGGGGAGAAGGGAGGAGCGCGGGCAGGAGCAAGGGAAAGCAAAGAAATATTGGGGGATGCAAGGAGCAGGGGGATCCCACGGGGGAAATTTAGCCCCTCCGAGAAGGCTGGTGCTGGGGTGCCCTGTGGTCAGGCTGGTTTTGGCCCCTGGCCTTGTCCTGGCTCTGTCCCCGGTGTTTGGGCTGGGAACGAAAGCGGCAGGAGGGGGGTTGAAAAAGGGGAAAAGGAAAAATCTACACGTGGAAAGCACACGTCCTTGCGGCTGGGACTTAAAGCAACAGGAAAGTGCCGGGTGGCACAAGGACAGCTCAAGGGACAAGGAGGGTAGCCGGGGGTGGGGTGCCCATTCCTGCTTTTGGGGTTTGCCTCAGTTTCCCCAGGGTGGAAAATGAAAGGGAGGATGCTGAGATGTTTTTCCCAGCCTCATTTCTGCCCTGAAATATGTCCCTGTGGATGCCAGACTGGGGTTGGGTGGTGGTTAAAATGCAGGGGGGGCAGTTTCAGGGGGTCCCCGGGAAGGAGGAGATGGTGAGGCCCTGATGCTCTGTTTGCACAGACCCTTCATTCAGTGATGTGGAGGAGCAATCCAGGGCGATGGCCACGGTGTAGTGGTGGATTTGGGGTTTGCAGGGGTTGGATCCAGCTGGCTGCAGGGTTGGGGACCCCCCAGATTCACTCCTCAGGTCCCCTCTTTTAGTTTAATATTTCCAGGCCCGGGCTACCAGCCAGTCTCTGGTTTTATTCCTCACTGGGGCTTGTTAAGATTTTGTGCAGGATCTGGCCTCATTTGGGCTATAATATCAAGGGGAAAAAAACCCAGATCATCACAGAGGTAAATCTGGGGGAAAGCTTCAGGGTTTTTTTGGCAGCTTCCCCTCTGAGACCTACCCAAAGCTTTTGTGAGGGAGTCAAGGTGCTTGTCCAGGCCCTCATCCTTGCATCAGGCCTCCTCATGGGACAGTCACTACTGGGAATTTGGATCCCTTTTTGGGGAAAAACAGGGTCCTTTCTTCCCACAGCAGCGGTGCAGGATCGCATCGCGTTGCCCCATCAAATGCTTTCTGCAAGCCCAACCCCTATTTCGAGGCCATTGTATAACACTGAAACACGCGGAATTCAACCCGAGTATTGAAGCTGTGCATGCGCCGGGGCTCAGAAAAAAAGAAAGTGTAAAAAGCAGAAGTTTTAGGTTTGGGGTTTTTTTTTGTTTTGCTTGCTTGTTTGTCTTGGGTTTTTTGTTTGTTTCGGTTTTGTTTTTTATTTTTTTTTTGTCGGTTTG
>VWYH01009812.1:283946-333111 GCA_013399365.1 Pampusana beccarii | reverse complement strand
CTGCACCGGGGCTGGGGGGACCCGGCGGGCAACGGGGAGACGGGATGGCCCGGCGGGGAGCGTGGGGGCTGTGGGCAGCGCTGGGCTGCGGGCTGTGCCTGCTGGCGGGCGGGCAGGAGCCGGCGGGCGGCGGGCAGCCCTGGAGGCAGCTGATCCAGTGGGAGAACAACGGCCGCGTTTATAGTTTGCTCAACACCGGCGCTGAGTACGTCCCGGCGGGGCAGGAGAGACCCGGAGGGAACCGGTTGATGTTGGCGGGAGCGGTGACCGGAGGAACGGGGAGCGTCCGGCGACAGGCACCGGCGGTACCGCCGCGCCCGGGTTCCGAGACGGTGCGGGGACAAACGCGACATCCCTTCGGCTTCGGGCAGGTGCCCGAAAACTGGCGGGAGGGACCGGTGGGCGACAGCACCGCTTCGCAACGGGTACGGCCCGCCGGCCGCTCCCGCCAACCTTCCTCCTCGTCCTCAGCCTCATCCTTCGCCTACGCCGCCGTCGGGCAGCCCGCGTACCCCCAGTTCCCCTTCGCCCCGCAATATGAGCCCTACGAGGCACCGCGGGCGTACGATGAGACGTACGCCTATTACCGCAGCACCGGCACCGGCGGGGCGGCCGTGGCGTCGGCGGCGGCGGGTGCCAGCGTGGTGTACCCCTTCCAACCCCGCGCTCGCTACGAGGACTACGGGGAGGAGCAGAGCCCCTATAGAGCCCAGGGTTACTACCCGGCGGCCGAACGCCCCTACGTGCCCGCCGCCCCCCAGCCGGTTGATGGGCTGGACCGTCGCTACTCCCATAGTTTGTATCACGACACGGGGGCTTCACCGGAGCAGAATGGCCCGGACTCGTACGCCAACCAGCAACCCAGCATCGCATCGACTGATAACCTGCAAGCTCCCGCCGGGACGGGGTACAGGGGCCAGTACCCCCCCTATGAGCCACAACCGCCTTTTCGGGCGCTGGAGCCTTATGCGGTTCCTCGCCCCGAGCCCTACCTGCCTGCCAGGAGCCCTGAAATGCCGCAAGCTGTCCCCGATAACCAAGCCCGGGTCAGCGTAGGCAGCGTCTACAGGCCCAGCCACGGCGGAAGGGGTGAGTCTGAGGGGGATCCTGGGGTGGGTGGCAGCTCCCGTGGGGTGGGACAGTGCCCTGGGTGCTTTGTTACCCAGGGGGAAGGGCATCCCTGAGAGCAGGGCCCTCTGCACCAGCGTCTGGTGCCAGGGATGCTGTCCTGGTGCTATGGGGACAAATGTGGCTAAGGGGCCACCAAGGGGTTGTTTGAAACACTGTATTTTGGGAATGATGGTGGTGAAAAGCAGGGAGGAAAGGGAAGGCGTGCAAAGGAGCAAGTCCCAGTGGAGTCTGGGCTCAGAATGGGTCTGTGCTATGGACTGAGGGGATGCTGTGCTCATGGGGTGGGTCTGTGCCGTGTCCTGGGGCATCCTGGCCCTGCACCCTGGGCCGGGACATGCTCGGTTCACGGGAGGATCTGATCGCCCCCATGTGCCGGCCACATCGGGGCCGCAGCAGGGGACCAAGGTTGCAGCAGGGCCACCGTCATTTCATGTCCTACTGACCCCGATCCTGATGAAATTCTGTGGCTTTTGGCTGAGGCTTGCCAAAAGTGGTTTTTTTTTTTTTTTGCTCCGTGGTGAAATTGGAAGCAAGGCTGGAGGATGTGAGGAGCAGCAGCCTGGGGGATCTGTTCCGTGCCTGTCCCTTGGGAAACCCATCTCAGCTGGAGCCTCTGACCCATCTGACCCCAGAACCCATCCAGCCCCATCCCTGGTTTCTGAGAAAATCCCGTCCCAGAGGGTTCGTACTGGGGGAAGCATTTGTCCCACCCCTGCCTGGTTGCGTGCGAGCGAGTAAACACAGTGAGAGCAGCCGGGTTGGGTCAGCCCGAGGTCTGGCTGGCCTTGCTGATGTGTGGGAAAGAGCTTGGGGACAGGAGTTGTGTGGAGAGGATCTTCATCCGGACCTCTGCCCGCCTCACCAGGAGCAACTGCTCTTGCCAGGCGAGGGATGAAGGGATGAGGGATGAAAGGATGAGGGATGCAGGGGTGAGGGTTGAAAGGATGAGGGATGCAGGGGTGAGGGATGAAAGGATAAGGGATGCAAGAATGAGGGATGCAGGGGTGAGGGATGAAAGGATGAGGGATGCAGGGTTAAGGGATGAGGGATGCTGACAGTCCCATGTTTCTGAGTACAGCTGCCCTGCAGATGACACAAGGTGACAGAGGGAAATGGGAAGATGCTTGCCAAGCTTATCTCATCCCTTTGGCAAAGCCTGTGTCATTCAAGGATCCCTGGAATCTGGGCCAGGAGATGATGCTGCCCATGGCTCTGCCGGGAGAATTAGGATGCCCACGAGTGGGTGGACAACCCTTGTTGTCCAACAAGCCCACCAGCGGGACATCCACCCCCCGGTAGAGGAGGCCTCAACCTCCTTCTTCACATTTTTCCTTCATAAATCTAAAGAAGGGAATAAAGTTCATCCGAGCCCAGGGAGGCGGCTCTCTGGGGCCTCTGTCACCTCCCTGGGGGTCACAACCTCCTTCCCCCCCAAGCTTGTCACCTGCAGGGCCACCCTTCAGGCAGGTTTCTTAATTGAGCAAAACACTTTATAAAGCCGAATCAGATGTTAATTATGCATCTAAGCTCTTTAAGAGCCTTCTAATCCCGCCCGGCTCCGCCAGGAATGTGTGGCATTCCCAGCCCCTCGCTGGGGCATCTGGGGGGTTAATTGAGCAATTAGATCCCTACTGACTTTTACAGGAGCTTTACTGGGGCTTGTGTGAATATCGTGAGTCGTCCACCTCCCTCCAGCCAAAGCAGCTGGTGAAAATATCTTGGAAGATGAGAGTTGAAATGGTTTTTAGCCTTGAATCTGTAGGTGGCCAGGATGTGGTGGAGGTTTTGGAGATCTAATGGGGTGATGGGGACTTTGGTACCGACTTGAGTCGTGGTGGCATCTGAGGATGCTGTCACCCATGGATGGACCAGGAGATCACAATCTTGCTGGGAAAGTCTCTCTTTTGTGGGTTTGGGTTGAGTTTTGTTGCTCTTTTCATGCACTTAACAAGCAGCTGGGGCTCCAGAGCAGATCCAGTGGGGCTGGGATGGGATGGAGGGATGCGTGAGGAGGTATGCGGCGGGATGGGGGGGTGAAGGGCTGAATCTCAGTCACTTGGGGCTGTCCCCGATGTCCCCCCTGCTTACAGCCACCCACTTGGCTTGTCCCTGAAGCAGCCGCCTCCTGGGAAAACCGTCGGAGCTGAGATTTTTTCGGCTAAGCCCCGCACACCTGCACAAACAGCGTGGTGGTGAGCGGGCCTGCCTTTTTTTTATTATTTGAATTTTCACGGTGGAGAAGGCGGAAATCTTCTCTGGCAGCTCCCTGGGGCAGGCTGAGGGGCGGAGGAGGAAAAACAAACATTTTCTTGCTGTGGTTGTCCCTTTTCGGAGGCGATACCGGGGTGGAGGGGGCTGCCAGACCCCTGGCCTGAAGGAGGTGGGAAAGTGCTGGCTCAGCAAAAAGGAGCAGGATTTGGCCAGCCCGGGATGGGGACAGTTTGGTGTCCTGCTGGGACAAGGGGACATTTGGAGGATGGTGAGGCTGGATCCTGCCATCCTATTAACCCCAACAGTGCCTGCACTTGCAATTTGACCCATCGCTGCTGGGTTCTGAGCTGAAAACCAGGCGTAAGACCCTACAAAAACAACAGGGCCGTGCAGGGCAAGCTCCGTCATAGGGGGAAAAATAAACCTCCCCGTTGGTAAAGGGGTCAGGTTTCTCTCTGGAACGTCCAAGAATTTATTATAAACAACAGTGGGGAGGAAAAGCTGTTTTATAAATGATGACAAATGTTCCTCTCGCAACAGGCTGGGGCCCAGGGGCTTTTCTCTGTTGATTTTTTAATTATTAATTTTTTTAAGGACTGGGGGAGAGTCTTTCCAAGCTTTTCCCCCCTGGTGTGCACGGCCCCCCCTGGGTATTACATCAGCAGCGATGACCAAGAGAGCCGGGCAGGAAACGAGCTCCAACGGAGTGACGTGATCCCTCGAGGGAAGGCAGGCCCAGAAACAAGAAGGCATTGTTCTTTTTGCCCATGGAAAAAAAAAAAAAAATAAATAAAAAGGGAAAATAAGGCTAAAAAATAGGAGGGGAAAAGAAATGTGCTGGGAACTGTCTGGGTATAAAGGGAGGAGGTGGTGTGGAGCCCCCTGGTCCCTTGAAAGGAGGTGAGGGATGAGGATGAGGGATGGGGATGAAGATGAGGATAGGAATGGGAATGAGGATGAGGATGAGGATGGGGATGAAAAAGAAAATGAAGATGGGGATGAAGGATGGAGATGAGAATTGGGATGGGAACAAGGGTGAGGGTGGGGATGGGTATGAAGACAGGGTTGTAGACGAAGACGAGGATGGGGATGAAGGATACAGATGAGGATAAGCAGTGAGGATAGGGACGAGGATGAGGATGGTTATGAGAATGAGGGTGACGATAAGGATGGGAATGAGGGTGAGGGTAGGGATGGGGATGGGGATGAAGATGAAGATGATGGTAAGGATGAAGATGACGATGGAGATGGGGATGTAGATGAGGATGAGGCTGGGGCTGGGAATGCAGGTGAGGATAAGGACAGGCTGGTGAACTTGCAGGAACAAAAGGTCCCAGGCAGAGGTTGTTGCAGAGCAAGGCTTGACTTTTCAGAGGGAAACTGAGGCACAGAGTGCCTGGGGAGCATCCCCCCACCCCGGGACAGATGTGAGGATGCTCTCCGGCTCGGAGGAGCCTTTGGGAAGGGGAGGTGTGCAAGGGCGTTGCTGGGTGGGAGCTCGGGCTCCAGCTGGGCTCTGTAATGCTTTTGGAAAGTAAGGCAGCCCCCGCCCGGCCCCGCAGCTGGCTGGGTTTGGGGTGAAAACCAGGAAACAGGGCAGGAAATAGGGACCCCTGTTTTCAGGGGGTTGTGTCACCCCCTGGTCACTGGCTGCTGGAGGGGTGGGAGCTTGAGGGGGTCAGGGGGGCCCCAATAACCCCTGGCAGGGCAGGTGGGCACAGCCGGGTGGAATCGCTTCCCGGAGGGTTGAGCAATTGGGCTGGAGGAAAACGGGAGGTTGGGGTTTGCCAGCAGGAGCTGGGGGGGAAGGGGAGGGGAAGGGAGGATTTTCCATCCAGCGGAAAATTAAAACAACGTGGCGGTGACCAAAGCAAACCTTCCCCACGAGGTCAGGGCTGGCTGCCTTGAGCCTGCGACCAGTGTCCCCAAGCCAATCCCTGTCCCCAGGTCCTGTCCCCAAGCCCTCAGGGCTGTCCCCATCCTCCCGGCAGGTCTCCCCGACTTGGTGCCGGACCCCAACTATGTGCAAGCGTCCACCTACGTGCAGCGAGCTCACCTGTACTCGCTGCGCTGTGCTGCCGAGGAGAAGTGCCTGGCCAGGTAGGGACAGCCACGGCGGGGGGACATGGGGACACGGGGACAAAGCGGGGTCCTGGGGAGATGGGGACATAGGTGGGAAAAGGGGGATCCTGGGTCAAGGGGAGGGGAACAGAGCGTTGGAGGGGAACAGAGGATGTATTGGCGGAAGGAGGAGGAGGATGGAGGAGAGGGGAAGAGAAGGAGAAAGGGGAGAGAGATGGGGAAGGAGGAGAAGGATGGAGGAGAAAAGGGAAGAGGAAAGGGAAGAAGAGGGAAGGGGAAAGGGAAGGAGGAGAAGGAAAGGGAAAAGGAAAGAGGAAAGGGAAGAAGGATGAAGGAGAGGAGGGGGAAAGGAGAGGAGAAGGGAAGAGGAAAAGAAAGGGAAAATGAAAAGGAAAGGGAGAAGGGAAATGGGAGAAGGAAAAGGAAGAAAAGGAAAAGGAAAAAAAAAAGGAAGGTGTCTGTCAGGTGCTGCAAGGCAGGGGACCTTTCATCCTCTCCTTTCCCCCGGAGGAACCTCTCCCTGCAGACACTCGCTGGGGATTTTCCTCCCAGGGATGCCAGAGCTGAGCCCCTGTGCCTGGGGGGCTCCTGTCCCTTGGGGCTGGGTCTGAGGGCAGGGGGGACATTGGCCTTGACCGACCCTCCGTATCCCCAGCACGGCCTACACCGCCGAAACCACCGACTACGACGTGCGGGTGCTGCTGCGGTTCCCGCAGCGGGTGAAGAACCAGGGCACAGCCGACTTTCTGCCCAGCCGGCCCCGGCACACCTGGGAGTGGCACAGCTGTCACCAGTGAGTGTCCCCATGTCCCCATCCACCAGCACTCCCTTTCACAACGGTTGTAAGGCTTTTTTAATGGCGTTTCCCCCTTTTTTGTGGCTTTGCTTTGAGATCTTTGGGGAGGGCATCACCTCGTTTCACATCTATGTCCCTAAAGCCACCAAGCTCCTGCAACTGATGTCCCCAAGGATGGAGCTGGCAAGCTGGGATAGACCCAGGATTGATGGGGAGCCCCCAAAATCACACCTGGGAAGGGGACGGTGCCATTTGGGGGGTCACCCTGATTGTGTCCCCCCCAGGCACTATCACAGCATGGACGAGTTCAGCCACTATGACCTGCTGGATGCCACCACGGGGAGGAAGGTGGCCGAGGGACACAAAGCCAGCTTCTGCCTGGAGGACACCACCTGCGATTTCGGCAACTTGAAGCGTTATGCCTGCACGGCCCACACCCAGGTGGCTTTTGGGGGGATGCTCAAAGGGCTCTGTGGGGTTCACCCCCTCCCTCAAAGACACCCTGAACCCCCTTTTTTTCCCCACAGGGCTTGAGCCCGGGCTGCTATGACACCTACAATGCCGACATCGACTGCCAGTGGATCGATATCACGGACGTGCAGCCGGGGAATTACGTCTTAAAGGTGGCGGGGGAGCTTTTTAGGGGCAAACTTGACCAATTTGGGGTCGGTTTGGGATCTCAATCGTCAGTTTTGGGCCTGTGCGCCTTTTTCAGTGCCGTCCCTTTGACTTAGGCACTGTTTGTCCCCCCCTCTTACTAATTTTTGGGGGTGCTTTTGCTTCCCTTTCCCTCGTTTTTAGGTTCAAGTGAACCCCAAATACATCGTCCTGGAGTCAGACTTCACCAACAACGTGGTGAGGTGCAACATCCACTACACTGGGCGCTACGTCTCCACGACAAACTGCAAGATTTCCCAGTAAGGAGATGTCCGTGTGTCCTTCTCCGTCCTTCCCTTAGCAAAAAGAAACCAACCAACCAACCAAAAAAAACCAGAGATGGGGGTTGGACCCGAGCTGTTTAGTTCCTTTTTTCCTTCTTTTCATCTGGGTTTTCTCTGTGAGCATCCAAAAAAAAAAAGCTGGATTTGGCCAGCAGTGGAGCTGGGGGTTGGTGTCTGGCTCCCTTTGGGGTGTTTATGTTGAATTCCCTTGTTATTCCAGGGAGAATGAAGCTGAGTTTCAAAAGAAACTCTCCCCCCACCCTGCCTTTGAGTGTATGGTTTGAAATGTCTTCCTAAGAGCATTCCCCAAATCCTAGGATTTTTTTGTCTTCTTTCAGATCTTGATGGGAGCAGGGCCAGAGGGACGTCACCTGCCCCAGCCTCTGTCCCCCTCTCAAGAAAGTACCTGAGCTGGTTCCTCTGTCCCACCGGAGACCCCATCAGCAGCTTCTCAAGAGCCCCCCCCCAAAAAAAAACCCCAAACATTTCTTCATGTTAAAAGGCGGGGAAGCAAGAATGACTCTTTGAAATATTTTTTTATACTTAACTTTTCTTTAACCTTTGGGGTTTGTATTTTTTTTTCTGATTTCCTGAGGGAAACTGATGCTGAGTTTTAGCTGAAATAAAGGGAGGGGGGCGTAAATACTGTATAAATGATGTAAATCGCATATTAGCAATAGAGAGCTCTGTATTAACCCCTTCTGCATTTTTGGGGGGGGCTGGGGTGTCTCTGGTGATGCCACCTCCCCAAGGGGGAAGAAGACAGCCCAAATTTGGAGGTGCTGCCCTGGCAGGGATTCTCAACCGCTCTTCTCAAGGAGGCTGCTACGTCGGGATGCTCCGGTTATTTTGGGGACCAAAGGTGCTGGAAATCCTGTTGCCTTAACGGGGGGCTCACTCCGTCCGTGCAGCTTTTGTAAATGGGGAAGAGGTGTGGGAGCCCGTTGAGATGACTGGAAGTCTTGTTTTATTGTTGTTATTATTAATAATATTATTATTTTCACGAGCTTTACAACCAGAAATCATTAAAACACTTTGCTTTGGAGGGGTTCAGCGTTTAACTGAGGCCAGGCTGCCACCGCACCAGCCCACCGAGGGATGTCCCGGGGCCACCAGGGGGATGGGGAGCCCTCCCGGGAGGGGACCTGAGGGAAACCCGGTGTTTTTTTCACGTTGTCTTTCAATCTGGGGTGCTGGGGACCGAAGTGCACAGCGCAGAAGGGCCGCCCGGGCCCTAGGGCGGGGGGTTCCGGGGACAAGCGGGGCGGGAACCGGCAAGGGGCCGGTCCGGGGGTGGGTCCCTGGTGCCGCTGTCCCGCCCGGAGAGGCCGGGGGGCCCGCGGCCCGGCCGGGGGGCTGTTCACAGGGTCACACTGAGGCTGGAAGCCCCCCCCGTGTGATGGGGAAAGGGGGAGCGCACCCACCCGCAGTCCCGGGCCCGGATGGGGGAAAGTGCTTGTGAACTGAGGGCATCTCCCACAGGGAGGAGCCAGCCTCGGGTTTATTATTATTATTATATTTTGTTATTACATATGATGTTTAGGATAATGTAATAAAAATACAACTAAATATAATAATAAAACTGTTATTATTTAAGCTGCAGCTCGGCCGCGCCCCGACACCCCCAGCCCNGGAGCCGCTCGGCCGCCGCTGCCCGACCCAAGCGGGGCGCAGCCGGCGGGATGGGGCCCCGCTACCCCGCCGGGCACGGACCGGACCCGCTCCACCGCCCGCCAATCCCGGCCCGGGACAGCGCTCGGCCCCACCAATCCCGGCCCGTTGCCGCCTCCGCCCATCTGCGCTCCACCAATCCCTGCTCTCTCGGCCCCGCCCATCTCTGCTAGGCCCAATCCGATCACCGGCCCTCAACATCCCGTCTCCAATCCACCCAATCCCGACCTGTCCTTTCAATCCGGTCCCACCCCGCTACCCCGGCCCGCTCTCCTCTGCGGCCCGTGTCCCGTCGCCGCTCCGGTCACGGGGAGCCCCCTCCGGCCCTTTCTCCCTGCTCCGGCCCGGGCGGTCTCGGCAGCGCGGAGTCGCTGGGACCTCCGGAGCTTCCCGGCTCTGGGGGCTTGAACGGGGACCCGGGAGCGGCCTCGCTGCGGAATTCCACCCGCCCGCCCTCCCCGGGCTACGACAGTGGGGTCGGGACCCCTGTTGCTCTGCAGAGCGGCGGGATCGGGGCCTGCGGGGAACGAGAGTGGCGCGACCGGAGAGCCGGGCGGCAGTGGGGCCGGATTGAAAGAGCAGGCCGGGATTGGCCGCATCGGAGGGGCGGGCCGGATTGAAAGAACGGGTCGGGATTGGCCCGAGGGAAGGTGGGCGTGGCGCGCCTGAGAGGGTCGGGATTGGCGGAACCAGCTGCAGTCTCGGGCGGGGATTGGCCAGCCGCGGAGCGCGGGTGATCCGGGCAGGGAGCGCGGGAGCGGTTCCTCTAGGGCCAGAGGACTGTCCTCGGTGTTACCCACGCAGAGTCAGCGGGACAACCCTGAAACGGAGCCCCAGGGAGGGCTGAATCCCGGGTGAGGATGTGGGGGACACCCCCGGGAGCGGGGGGGCTCCAGCAGCCCCATAGCCACATGGATGGGTGGTCCCTCGCTGGCAGGACACCCAGCCCAGGTGTGTCCCCAGGGTGCCATCACGGAGGCAGCAGCACAGATACAGTTTATCGTTCCCAGGCTTTATTCAGCTCTCATCCCACACTCATGCTGAGGCACGGGCGCACTTCCTGCGCCCCACACCAACAGCCAGCACCGCCCCAGCCAGCCCCACGCTGACCACCACGCAGATCAGTGCTGTCCCCACGCTGGGCACTGCCGTCACCCTGCCTGCAAAACCAAGGGGGGCTGTTAGCACTTGTCACTGAGGCCATGTCACAGGGCCACATCTGGCAGGGACTCACCCTGACCTCCCTCCTGCTGCTCTCCCACGGTGCCCAGGTCTCTTCTTGAGAGGAGCACAGGGCCGATGACCACGTCAGCTTCAGCCTCTTTCCCTGGGGAGGAAGGAGCAATGAGGCTCCCGCAACCCCGAGGTGTCCCCTCCGTCCCCGCAGGGACCTTACCGTTGGCATCATGGCGGCGGAAGCGGCGGCTGGGCCATCGCTCCATGGGGTTGAGCCTCCGGGAAAGAGCGGGGGACTCGCAGTTGCCCGTCTCGCAGCAGCTGCAGATGTCCCGGGTGCCTTCCACAGGTGTCCATCTAGAGCAGAGTGGGAGCATCGTCACCAGAGCCCCCCCACCGGCACCCATGGAGCACTTGTGACCCCCAAGTCTGGGTCTGTGACGCATCCCCATGCCACGCTGTGGCTGCAGGATGCTGCTGAGGACCTGCCCCATCCTGGTACTGTGGTTACTCACGTGTTTCTGGCTTTGTTGAAGGAGCAAGCCTTGTTCAGAGGGTCCGGGGCTTGGTCTGCTGGGGTCACCTTCAGGTGGCAGGTGATGTAGATCTGTGGAGAGTGCAGGAGAGATGGGGACACGCTTGTATGGGACACTGGCTTGGTTTGGGGTTGGTGCAGGGGACACACAGCCTTACTAGGTTCCTGGCATCCCCCGTGAACCTGAACACATCGATCTTGAAGCGCAGGATGTCCTCCCGGGGCCGGGGGGTGACGAAGGTAGAGCTGGTGTCATCTGACCTCCCATCAACCAGGCACCTGGGGTGGGACGGGGCGGAGGATCAGCATCCTGGTTGGTCCCCAAGTGGCACCACCAACGGGTCCCCGGGGCTCACCCGTTGAAGTCGATGATGGCATAGTGGGGCGAGGAATCGGTGCCGGGGCTCAGGGCGGCCACGCAGCTGTCCACGAACAACCGCAGCGGCACGTGGCTCTCGGTGCCCACCTCTGCTTGGATGTTGAGGACGTCACCCAGCTGGAAACCGGTGAAGGGTCTCTCGGCGCTCCAGTCCTCTGCAAGGCAGCAGCGGGGTGATGCTCCAGCTGTCCCCGAGCTCCCGTGGGACCAGAGCCCAAAAGCGGGAGTTTGCCATAGGGTAAGTTGGCTTTCCTAGTGGGTTGCTGGGTCCCTGAGCTCCTCCACATTGGGAAAAAGGTGGAAAAACCCCCATTGGCAGGTCGGGGTGGTTCCTACCTACCGTTCATGAGGCGCAGGGAGAACATCAGCCTCTCCTCCGCCGACAGTGTGGAGCTGAAGGGAGCCCACGTGGGGCGGATGGCGTTGCTGCTCACATTCTCCCTCCTGGGCAGGGATCACTGGGCATCAGCACCCAGCCCCGTGCTGGTCCCCAGGGACCAGGCTGGGGTTACTGAGGCCGGGGAGCCCTTACCGGGGGTAGTGACACTCGATGGGGATGACGGCGGGGTTGCTGCGGATGATGACGGGGTTGCTGGCGGGGCTGGGGTCGTAGTTGAGGAGCGTGCGGTAGATGAGGGAATTGGGTGTGATCTGGGCAGAAAAGAGTTGAGAAGCCAGCGGCAAGGCCACCCCCACCTCCCACCGCCACCGAGTCACATAGCTGTCCTATCCCGACGGGGAAATGCTGGGGAAACCCAAAGAAAGTAGGGAAAAGCCGGGGAAATGGGGATGGAGAAGGAATCTGCTCCATTCTCAGTATGTTAAACTTCTTAGTGGGCCAAAACATGAGCAAAACAGGGCTGATGTGGGGGCTTTGCACCGTCAGTATGCCTCCAGCTGAAAGGGCAAAGCATTTTTTGGGAAAAAACCTCTAGTTTGGGGAAAAAATCTCTAGTTTGGGGGAAATACCTCCTTGTCCTTCCCCTAGGATGTTCCTCGATGGTGCTGTGTGTCCGGCACAGGAGCCTGGAGCTGCTCTGGGGGGGGAACCCAGGGCTGAGGAGGCACTGAGGGGGAGAAGCTCTTACCTGCACGATGCTGCCGCACTCGTGGAGGCCGGCGGTGAAGGTGACGGTGTTTTGGGCAGGGTTGAGCGAGGAATGCTTGCACGCCGCCGGCCCCAGCGTCAGGTCGGCCGGGTTGACCAGGCGGCCGGTGCCGAAGAGATCCCTGTGCACCGTCACCACCAGCTGAGCCTCCTGGCACTGCACCCACACCGGGCCATGGGCCGAGACGGCGCGAGATTGAGGATCCTCCACCCAAGACCAGGCGTGGGGGTCTGCCTGTGCCCCCCAGGAGAAATCCCAGGGCGGGTAAGCAGCCACCTCGCCCGCCACCCAGCAGAGAAGAGCGAGGATCAAGCCGCTTTCGGGTCCCATCCCTCTGCCTTCCAGCAAACCCCAGCACAGAGAGCCAGGGCTGCTCCTCCAGCCTTTATACCCTTTATGTCCGCCCCTGGGTGCCCGCTTGGGGACCAATGGCACCCAAAGGCCAGCCCTCGGGGTGCGGGAGAGGGGAGGCACTACCCAGGCATTTCCGGGGTGCCGGGACCCCCTGTTCCCGGGCGAGAGAAAAAAACATCCTCGTCAGCCTCTTTGGGGAAGTTGTTTAGAAAACTCGGCAGAAGCTGGAGCCGAGGAGACGGGTACAAAGTGGCTTGTTTAGGTTCTAAGGTGATAAGGGGCTTTTCAAGGCTGCCGGGGAGGTGACAGGAGTGAGGAGAGTGGGTGGGTGACCCCAGGCCAGGCTCTTCCCGTCCCCTCCGTGGGGACCAGCCCTCCCTGGTGCCACCGCCCCCCGGACTTTGGTTTTCCATTCAGATGCTGGTGCGCTGGCGGGGCAGAGAGCCCCTGTGCTCCCAACTCCAGCCCAAACAGGGGATCTCAGCATCCCCAAGCTCCTCTGCAGGGATGTTCGGTCACCGCTGAGCCGCTGATGGAGCCTCGTCACCACTGACACGAGCGTGGTCGTTCTCAGCCAGGGCCAAACAACCCCTGCATCATCCTTGGCACTGAGGTCTTTAGCTGCAGAGCCGCAACTTTGCTTTTTTAATCTCTGCTTTCCCCCATGTCTTTGGCTTGTGTTTGTTTTGTTGCCTTCAAGGAACTGGGCTTGGGGATCCCAGTTTGGATCCCACCCTCCATGAGCGGGGCTGGGCATTGCCCGGCTCCCCTGCTCCTTACAGCTGGAGAACAGGGAAAACTGCTTAAAAATGAACCCTCTGTGTTTTCTAGCCTCATTATTAGAGTTTCTGTCCCTTCTTTTGAGTGTCTTCACCTCTTTTTCCCCACCAGGGCTCTGCCAGCATCCCGTTGGCTCCATCCGAGGGATGCACCGTTTCACAGCCCAGATCCCTTTCTGTCTTTCAGGATGTCCCTGACAGGCATCAGGGGCAGTAGAAAGCCTCTGGTTTGGATGTTTGAGCCAGAGCTCCTAAGCCATTTCTGGGAAAATGAAAAGAAACGGAAAGTTTTGGGGCAGATGTCGGCCAGCCCACTACTAGCAGAAATCCCAATGGGTTTGGAGCTGGGACTGGCTTGTGCCTGACTTGACATCCCCAAAACCCATCCTGTGTGACGTTTGCCCTTCCCCCAGGAGCTGATGCCCCATTTCTGCTGCTGTCAGCGGGCCCAGGACTTCTTCTTCGTGTTTCAAATACCTCGAGGTTGGCGCTTGCGTAGAAATGCCAGGGATTCCAGCGGGCTGAGCCCCGTGCGTCAGGGAGATAAGGGCAGTGGGTGATGCTGAATCAGTAAATAAGCGGTTGCGAGAGCATCACCAGTCAGCCATGTCCTTGGCTCCAAGGATCCTTGGAGATGCCCCATCTCACCCCATCACATCCTGGAGAGCCGCAGATCGGGGGCCAGCTCCGGGGTCAGGTCCTGGGTCTCTGGGTACCACGACTTGATCCCAGCAAGGACAACAAATCCCTCGGATGGGTCACTTTGTTTTACGCAGCTTAAATTAGGAGAGGTGAATCCCGGATGGAGAAACGTGCCCAGGGTCAGAGGAAAGGAGGTGTTTATCTATGAAAAAAGGGATTTCTGCTCCCAGGTTAGCCCTTGTGAGGACCAACCGTCCTGTTTTTATTCCAAGCGCAATATTGGCAATGGACCAGCACAACTGGGAAAGAGCAGGAGCTCATTTTTTTGGAGGAGGCAGAGAGCAGAAAGTCCCAGGGCACCAGACGATGAAAAAAACCCAGTGGTTTTCCCCCATTGTGTAAAGGAGACTCTAAAGCTCATCTCATTTTTCCTTATAACATCAAGTTTTAAATAAAAAGCTCTCATTGGACAGCAAAGTCCATCTCAGCAAAACAGAGAGAAAGTCCCTGCTCAGAGCACACATGGTGAGGCCGCCCAACATCTAGAGAAGATGCTGATAGAGAAGGAATCAGTTCTGTGAAGATTTAACACGTCAGCAGCCACGACTTGCGCTCTGGGAGGTTCAGGTTGGGCGAGGAAGTATTTCTTCTCCAGGAGCAGCCAAACCGATAGCAAGGGAAGGGATGCTACAGCAGTTTAGGTGACCCAAAGTCTCAAGTCCAGACTGAGACATCTGGCTGAGGGTGTCCAGGGTGCCAGATGCACATACAAATACCCGCCAGCTCATGCAAGATACCGCTTTCCTCTGTCCACCGTGACCAGGAGAGCTGCCCCAGCTCCCCTGGAGCAGGTGAAGAGATTGCAGAAAACCTCCTGCCCCTGCAAAACCAGCCCCGGCTCCTCACAGGTCTGTTTTACCCCAACCCAGCATCCCAAAATGCCCAGTTCCCACCGTTGCCCGAAGCGAGAGCCTCTCCCAGCTCGTGGAGAGGTCTTGGGTTTGGGACAGGAACATCTTGCCAGTACAGAAAAGCACAAATTTCACAGCAATGGTAGGGGAAAAAACATATTTATATATAAAAAAAGCAAATGTGACTCAGGCCTCTTTCAGGAGGGGGGAAGTGGGGGCAGAAATTCCAACCCCTGCCCCAAGGACTGTTTATCCATTTCAGCCAAGGCTCATTCCATCCAACTACGTGTAAACAGTCCTTGGGGCAGGGACGGGAATTCCTGCCTGGTTGTGCTCCTTTCCTCGGCCAGAAAAGCTGGATTTCTCCTTTCCTCAGCCAGCAAAGCTGGATTTCTCTCCCAGAAGCAGCTTTGGGCTAGAGGAAAGTGCTCCAAGTTCCACCAAACCCTTGGCTGGCTGAGTAAAGAGTTCCCAGCACGGAGCTGACCCAAGGAGCTCCACCGGAAGGTAAAAATGTTTTGAGGCTAAAACACAACTTCTAAAGACAAGAAAACCGAGGGACATTGCTCCACTCCCCGCACCGAGCCTCGCACAGCCCTTCCAATTTTATTTTATTTTAAATTTTTTTTTATTTTTAATTGGACAGAGTGTAAATTTGAAAGCAGTGGCTTAGAGAGGGTTGCTGGGGTTCTGGCAGGCAGGGCTCCTCCAACAGCAAGGATCCCCATGACCAAACCTGCAGCAAATGCGGCCACCTCCAGTATTGCCCACAAGCAACCTGCCCCGAGGAGGGAGAAGTGAGGTTACGATCCTTGAATGGGGACATTTGTCCGCATCATGGTAAAATTTGAACACGGTTGTGTTGATACATCTTTTCAGCATCAATAATAAAATTTCTTACTTACCAAACCAGTTTGAAAATTGGTTGGGCATTATGCAGGGACGGAAGCCGTTTAACCAATTTCTTTAGTTCCAAGCCATTTGAGTTCCAATTAAAGTTCTTTTATCCTTACTGAAACACTTTTTATTCTTCCCGGCTCTGTAATCTAACTTACCAAGTACAGAGGTGAAGAAGTCTCATTATCTATTGTTTTTTGAAAGTATAAAAAGAAAGGTGACAGAAACCAAGATGCCAACTTGGAAGCCACATCAGGTTATCAGATGCAAGCAGTAAACAAGACTCTGTTATCAAAAAATTCTGCCTTTTCCTACAAGATAATAAAATAACTGCACATATAATGTACTTATACTACAGAAAGCAGACATACACTGGGAATAGTTATTGCCCTTTCTACATAGGAGAGCTTTGTGTATATATTATCCTCTTAAACTGCCATAAAGTTGGAACTTTCTCAGCTGGTCTCCAATAGCAGGACACAATCAGTGCTGGACATTCTTTACTTTTGTGTGAAATTACGGACAAGAAGCATCATGCCGGAAATTCGAACGTGATTCCAGTCTTGCTCAGATGCCCGAGCAACCAGAAAATGTCAAGTTAAAAGGAACACGTGCACAATGTAATGATGGTGAAAACAAACAGGAGGGCAAAATAAAAATGATTAAGCGCTTGATGCTAAGATAGACTATTCGAAGGACAGGCACACTCGGTTAAAAAAGTCTCGATTAAAGCAACCGAGCACAATCCTTTAATCGACATCAGTATTTCCCAAGATAATATTCTCTGTCACTTTACTACAAACTGCCCCCAAAATCTCCCGGTTATCCCAGCAGCTAACGGCACCGCCCCTCCAAAACTGGTATTTTTTCGGGACAATTCCACGATTTTCGGGACTGTGGTGGGGAAAGAAGGCGACCCAGAGCAACCCCCCCGGGGCGGTACCAGCTGCGCTGATGGAGCAATGAGCCGCAGCTGGGGGGCGGGCCGGGCCCCCCCCGCACCGCTGAGCCCCATCGCGGGTGGGCAGGGACGCTGGGGGGCGGTTCCTAAACACCTCTGGGGGGCTGCTGGGAGCTTACGGTGTCTATTGGGGGTAACTGGGAGCTCGTTTGGAGCTCGCTGCTGCTTACGGGGAGCGGCTGGGCGCCTACTGGGAGTCACTGGGAGCGGGGGGTCCCCCCAGGTGGGTGCTGGCTGAAGCCCCCCTCCCCAAATTTGGGGATATCCCTGGGGGGGGTTCCACGGGTTTAGCGCCACCCCGTGCTGGGTCTTGGAGGTTCAGCGCACTCCGGGGCTTGGAGTTGAAATGTATTTTGCTTTATTTGCAGGTATTTGGGGTTCCCTCGGGCTGCGGGGAGCTCAGGGGAAGGTGATGTTGGGGTGGGGGGGGCAGAGATGCTGAGCTGGAGTTGGATTTGTTTTTGTTTCTCTGTTTTCTCCGCAATTTCAGGTGGAGCGGTTCCTGCTTCCCCCTGCTTCATGTGTCCCCCGTTGGCAGTAGTGGGGGGCCTGGGGTGCCCTTTAGGTGGGGGCTGAGGTCCCCTGGGCTTTCGGGAGGGCTGCAGTCCACCCCCCCACCCCAGTGAGTGCTCGGCTTTGGTCTGGGGGCTGTTGGCCGCCCCTTTTTGGGGTGTGCTGCTCCTTTTTGGGAGTGCACGCCACCCCGCTGCAGTTAGAAGGAACATATGCACAATTAATGATGCTGGTAACAAACAGGAGGGCAAAATAGAAAACAACGAAGGGCTGGGCTTTGGTCTGGGGGTGTTTATTTCTTTTGCAAACCGCTTGGGGGTTTGCCGCCCTTTTTGGGGTTTGCTGCCGCTTTGGTGCTTGCTGGTTTTTAGGGGTGGTTGCCTCCCTTTTTTGGTGTTTTCCACCCTTGGCTTTGGGGTGTTGCTGCACTTAAAAGGGACGTATACACAATGTAATGATTTTGATCAAAAATAGGAGGGCGAAAAGAAAATAACTAAGGGCTGGGCTTTGTTCTCGGGGGTGTTTGGTTTAGTTTTAGTGCCAGGCCCCCCAGTGAGGGTGTGTGGGGTTTCGGGGTCTGATTTTGTTCTTGTGCAGGTGGCTGGAGGCAGCAGTTGAAGGAGTAGGAGACAGGGGTGAGCATTGGGTGGGTTTTCCCCCTTTATGCAGGATTGGTGCCTGTTGAGGGTTTCCCTGGTTGTCCCCCAAGGGGAGAGGTGGTTTGCAGTCTAGGGTCCCCCCCGAAGGGCTGGGCTCTTCTTTGTAGCCTCGGCTTACTTTTTTTGCTGCCCTTTTTTGGGTTTGCTGCCACTTTCGTGTTTGCTGTTTTTTTTGAGGGTTTTCTGCCCTTTCTGGGGGTGCTGCCCTTGGCTTTGGGGGGGTTGCTGCAGTTAGAAGTAATGTATGCAGAACATAATGATGGTGAAAACAGGCAGGCAAAATGAAAATAACTAAGGGCTGGGCTTTAGGCTTTTTTTGAGATGTTTGGTGTCCTTGGAGGTTGGGTGCCTGTTTTGGAGTCCCTTGGTTGTCTCCCCAGGGGGGCTGGAGTGCAGGGCCCCCCTAGTTGAGGGCTGGGCTGTGTTTAGTGTTTAACTTTGGTTTCATGTGCAGGTGGCAGGACCTGCTGATGCTGGAGCTCCTCAGGAGAGTGTGATTGCGTTTGGCTGTTTGGAATGGTTCCTGGATGCAGGAGCTGAACAGGCTGGTGTTCTCGGTGAATGTTTGGTCTCTTTATTTTTTGTTGTGTTTAACTTGTTTGTTTTACTACTTTTTTCTATTCTTGCAGGTGTCTGGATGAAGAGGAGGGAAACCACCAAGAACAAGGAGGCGTTTGATGACTGTTTTCAGGTTCCTGGATGCTGGTGCCTTTGGTGAATGTTTCGGTCTTTGTATTTGTTGTGGTGGTTTTGTTTTTCTTTTTAAGGTGTATGTTGCTTTATTTTTTTTTTTTTTAAGGTGTGTGTTGTTGCCTGAATTTAATTCATACTCCATCACATCTAAAAAGGACTTTTTCCAAATGGGGTGAATGCATCTTTATGCTTCCCTACAACTTGTATGTTTACACTCACACTACGTAAATAAAAGGGATATCTTGTCCCATTCAACTAAAAAGACGTGTTGAGCCTGAATTTAGTTCATAGTCTATTACATCTAAAAAAGTTAAAAGGAACTTTTTCTAAGTTGGGTGAATCCATCTTCACACTTCCCTACACCTTGCATTTTCACACTCATTTGTTGAATAGGACAAGTTATCCTTTTTATTTAACTAAACAGATAATGTTGAGCCGGAATTTAGTTCATGCTTGATTACATCTAAAATAAAGGAACTCTTTCCAACTTGGGTAAAACGATTTTTACGCTTCCTACACCATGTATGTTTACACTCAACATTTGTTAAATAAAAAGGGTAACTTGTCCCATTCAACTGAACAGAAGGCAAAGAATATTTTCAGCCCAATTAATTACCTCAAAAAAGTAACTAGGTCTTTATATTATCTCTGGGCTGCCTTGAGTTTTCGTAGCACCATTTGGAACAGGAAAGCTGCTTGTTCAAGAGAATAAAACATACAAAAGTGACAGCTGAAAGCCATTTTCTCTCAGAAAAGCAACTTTCTGCTAATTGGAGCCTGGTTTAGGTAATTCCTGCAACCTGGATTTGTGCTGCTCTCCTGCTCTGCTCTGTGCTGAGAACTGGTGGCCCTAGTCAGGCTCTGCGTAAGCTGGAGCTGAGGCTAAGCCCCTGTGTCACAGACTTAATGTCACAAACACTAATGCTATGGGGAACCCAGGGTTAAGAGCACTTCTTTAGCACTTACATTGTGTGGCACTACCTGTTCCCCTTCAGGCATTTTGTTATTGGGGTCCCTCTCTTGAGGTGCAGCCCCTGCCAGCTCAGCAGCCAAGAGACGGATCAAGTCCAGCCCCAACAAGGATTGTTAAAGCCTGAACACAAAACTACCCCCGTGCGCTGTTTGGCACAAGTCCTGTGCTGGGGGGGACAGGTGACAGCACCCATGAGCTGTCACCTGTGGCTGTACGTGCACAGGGAGCATTTTACACTGAGCAGAGCCCTGTGTTGGGGAAAGTGGGGAAGCTGAGGAAGCCCGAGCACTCCATGGGAGGAAAAATGAATTATTATCAGCAGTTTTGAGACTTGACGCCATGTGAGGTGTCTCTCCTGACTTCACCTCCCCACTTCTGTGCTGCCCTGGGCAGTTTGAATTCCAGCATCAACAACCTCTAAGGGAGTTTCTCCCTTCCCCAGCACAAACACCAGCGCCAGGCTGTGGATAAGCACTGAGTCCATGTGCAGGAAACAAATCAAAACCCAGAGAAACTTCCCAGGGCAAAATAACATTTGTGCCAGGCTTGGCAAAGCACTCACCTCCCTTGGGGCTAAGTTAGTTAACTAATGCTGCCAAGAGCTCAACAACCAAGGTAGAGCACAGAGTGCAGTGAACTAAAGTGGAATAATGCCCAAAGGCTCTCCCAAGGTGTCCCCTGAGAACTCGGTGACACTGGAACTGCTAATGCCCCCATCTACTCTTAAAAACTCCTGCCTGCTCTCAGCGAGAGCTGAGCCTCGATGACACCATCTCTGTCACTGTCACCGTCAGCCCACCCCCCCCCCGAGAACACTGATGCTCCCCAGGGCACTTGGAGACATTTGCAGGAGCAAAATGAACCGTGGTGGGCTGCAGGACAGGGTTTATGTGCTCTGTCTCAGGGGGAAAGGGGAATAAAAGAGATTTGTCCCACTTTCTAGGCCAAAACTAAAGCAAAGAGGAACAAAAGTGTTAAATTGAGGCTCCTACCCAGCATGGAGAGCAGCTTCTCTGAAGTGCTCCAAGACCACCGAGGTTTTCAGGGCATGGCCTGACCCTTCCCTCTCCGAACACCCGTAAACACGCAGCCGAGTGCTCAGAGACATCAGTTCTCACATTGTGCCCGCAGTTCTCACGTTGTGCCCAAAACAGCTCCCCAAGGCGGCTGCAGGTCCCACCTCCTGCTCCGCTCACGAGTCCCCCCGGCAGTTCAGGACGTTCAGAGATGTTGCAAACACCGGCAGTGGCGAGATAAAGCAACAGGGACCAGCTCATCACTGTGCCTGACCCAATTTGCCCACTACTTAACCGCATCAGGGGATATTTAATAACGCCTGGAGCTCACAGCAGCACTGTCCCCACCACAAACCAACTTGTCTAAGCTTGCTGCATCAAAAAATCCACCAAACAGCCACCCTGGGTGAACACCCACATCATCCTTATAACTACAGACACCAGAGCTCACCAGTGCCAGCGACCCCAAGGTGCCTGAGCCCAAATTCACCCCCCAAGCCCGCGATGGCCCGAGGAGGCTCAGCCGTCCCCTCCGCAGGGATCCGGCAGCACCAACCCGACCCCGAGCGCTCACTGTGTCTGTGCTGGTTCTGCTGCTGCTCCAGGGGGGCTGTGAGGTGGTGGGAGCCAGGAGAGGGCCGGTCTGTGTTCTGGGGGGTCAGGGATCAGTTTGGATGGAAGAGACCCTCAAGATCATCAAGTCCAACCATAACCCACCCCTGGCACTGCCCCATGGCCTGAGAACCTCGTCTCCGTCTGTCCAACCCCTCCAGGGATGGTGAGTCCACCACTGCCCTGGGCAGCCTGTTCCAATGCCCGACAGCACTTCGGGGAAGAAATTGTTCCCCAGATCCAACCTCAACCTCCCCTGGTGCTATGGATTCCATCCCTTTCAGGCCCAGGAAAAATCAGACTCTGGCCCCAACAGCACCTCACCCAGGGTGGCAAGGATGGGTGTGTGGGAGGGTCCCACACCTCTCTCCCCACTCTGCTGCTTGTCTTGCACCACCCAGACCTCCCAGAACCCCCTAAACATCCCCAGAGAACCCCAAAGTGCCCCCAGCCCTACAGACACACTTCTTGGGAGGGAACAGGGAGCTGATTTCAATTCACTCTCATCACCCAGGTCATCTCCTGGGGACAGGTTTTCACCTTTGGGTACCTAAAGACAGAGGAGGATGATCCAGGTGCAACTATTGGGGTGCAAAGCCCCCCAGGGAACTGAACCCCAGAGGCTGCTGCTTGTAGGGGGGTCACAACAAGCTGCAGGGCCCAAAGGGAGGAGAACAGGAGAACACTCATCTCCGGTGACAGGAGAGGAACCAAACTCACCCCCAGCACCTGTCGCAGCAAAGCCAGGAAGGATTTGCGCAACCATGACCAGGACCGCGACCAGGACCACGACCAATCCATCCCTCCCCACAGAGCCTGTGCTGCTACAGGGAGGAGCAGGGAATTAAACCCCTGCTAACGAAGCACCAATAATGAGCAGGTGTGAGGGCAGCTCAGGCAAAGCCAGGGCAGGAGGGAGAGGAACAGATGACATCAGCCCCATACGGCCCCAGAGAGAAAAAAGAGAAAAGAGAGAAAAAAAAAGACAGAAAAGCCCAGAGGGCTCTGCAAAATGGCAGGGTGGCAAAAGGCCAGACTAAAGAAGCTCCTGTTCTCAAGCTAAATCCGAATAATGACTGTGCTAGCTACAAAACCAAAAGGTTTCTAACTGAATGAAGTAAATTAGCTTGGTTTCAGTCAAACCAGCACATTCCAACCATTATTCCATGCCAGTTACAGCATGCTTAGGGCTTATCAGTACAATCTAATTACTACTATATGTATATATATGAACATATATATGTATATATACTCATAGATATTATTCATCATTCCCTTAGTCTACGGGCCATCCTTCTGAAATGTTCATTTAGTTTATGACTTTTAAACTTCATTCATCACAACAGTCTCCCAGGGCAGGGCATCTGGTGCAGCTCCTGCCCACGGTTTGTGGGTTAACCACGGAGACTTCGAGGGAGTTCAACACTGTTAGTGGGGCACACAGTATTACGCAGTAATATTATGCAATTCAATGCTGAGTAATTTCCTAGGACGGCACGGGGCAAGAACAGGCGATTAGCCCCAAAACCTCCCGGGCTGTTCGAGCCCCGGAGGAGCCGCAGAGCGGCGCTCGTCGCTTCGCTCCCATTGGTCCGCACGGGTCACGGGGGGCACCGCGGGGACCGCTGGGAGCTGTAGTCCGCAGAGGGACAAAAACGCGCATGCGCGGCGTCATCGCAAACTACATCTCCCAGAAGTCTCTGCTGCGCGTTGGCAGCGAGAGTTATCCGATTTCGCCCCTTTTCACCCCCAAATTCCCCGAAAATTCTCCCCGTTTCGGCCCGGCGAGGGCGAGACCCGGCAACATAAAAAAAGAGAGCGCACCACGAGCTCTGCTTTTGTTTTGTGCTTCTTTTTGGTGCTTTTTTTGGAGCTTCTTTGCATTTTTTTTGAAGGCTGGGCAGGAGGTCGGACAGAAGAGGGCGGTTTTGACCTCTGAACATTGNAAAAAAAAAAAAAAAAAAACGCTTAACTCCTGTCTAATGACTCCTTTAAATAACGAAACGTACAAAAGCGCCTTACGATTGCGCAAAATTTTATTTTGCGACCGAATGGCCTTGGCTTTGGGACAAGAACATCTTGCCCTTACAACTGCTCTGCAGAGCAGAAGAGCCCAAATTTCACAGAAATATGAGGAAAAAAGCAAATGTGACTCAAGCACGGCAGAAAGACCCTTTTGGGGAGGGGGAGGTGGGGGCAGAAATTCCAACCCCTGCCCCAAGGACTGTTTATCCATTTCAGCCAAGGCTCATTCCATCCAACTACGTGTAAACAGTCCTTGGGGCAGGGACGGGAATTCCTGCCTGGTTGTGCTCCTTTCCTCGGCCAGAAAAGCTGGATTTCTCCTTTCCTCAGCCAGCAAAGCTGGATTTCTCTCCCAGAAGCAGCTTTGGGCTGGCGGAGAGTGGTCCAATTCTCACTAAACTCTTTTTGCTGGTTGAGTAAAGAGTTCCCAGCATGGAGCTGACCCAAGGAGCTCCACAGGAGCTGGGCAGGACTGGTGTTGAAAGGAGTGGTGGTAAAATAGTGAGTAGAATAATCCTTATCAAGAATCTTATTAGAGCTATTAGGTCTTAGAAACAATTATTTGTAATAATTATTTGAATGATTAAACCTGGGGCAAAGCAGTCCCCATGGCTTCTGGGCAGTCCAAGGGGTGATGGTTTTAAACAAAAGGAGGGAAGACTCACATTAGAGATGAAAATGAAACTTTTTACACTGAAGGTGGTGAGAGCCTGTCCCAGGTTGCCCAGAGAGGTGGTGGATGCCCCATCTCTGGAGACATCCCAGGCTGGGCTCTGAGCAACCTGATTTATGATTTTTTTTATTTTTTTTTTTAATGGTTGAAGTCTATGATCTCAAGGGTCTTTTTCCAGCCAAAATGATTCTATGATGTGGGTGAAGATTCCCTGCTCATGGCAGGGGGCGTTGAACTAAGTGACCTTTGAAGGTCCCTTCAACCCAAACTATGTGACGATTCTATGACCTCTTGGTGCTCTCTTGCTTGTCTTCAAGCCAACACCTACCTCAGGGGAGACGCACATCTCCCATCCATGGGCCACCCTGTGCTCGTTGTGCTTATCTCAGCAGCATCATGGGCTCATGGGGCCGTCACGCCACAAAGCACCCATCACCCCAGCACCCACCACCCTGCACATCTGCCTTTTGGAACAGGTATTGTGGGAAAGGGGAGCAAAAGGCAATCATTTGTGATATGCAACAAAACTGGGTAATTATTTATTTATTCTGCATCTGTAAGCAAGTGCAGGAGCCAAAGAGCAACGAGCTGCATCCCCATAGCAAGCAATTCCCCACCTGGCTTTGAGCTTGGAAAGACCCCCCAAAAAACACAGACCTGGAGAAGCACCAGCATCGTTCAGCACTTTTCCTTATTCTTTAGAGCTCCCAGGACCTTGATGCTGCTAAGTCACAGCAGAACCCCATCCATCCATAGCCTCAAAGAGAAGGGGAGGTTTTGGACGGCTTGTTCTTGCTGGCCTTCATTCTGGCTGCTCACCACCTCAGCATCACCAAGATGGGATCTACCAAGGTCTCCAAGCTGCTGTGCAGCCCATTTTCCCCAGAAGCAGAGGAGATCTAGAGAGGATTTGTTTTAGCACCTGGGAAGGATTTCACAAGTCCCTTCCCAGGCTCTAAAGGAGGTTATCGGATGGTCCTGAAGGTCTGGAAGCACTAAGTGGTCCAGTCTTTATGGCTTAAACACTGAGCAATGCAGGGCCAAGCACTGAAAACCCTTTATCTGCACTCACCACCAACTCCTCGTTGGTGCTGTCCTCCTCCAAGCTGCCCAAGCAGGAAAAATCACTATCTGCCCAGGTAGGAAAGATGTGTCACCTTTCAGATGTGGGGCTCTTCACCCCTGCAGTGAGTGTGAGGGCTGATGACCTCCTGATTGACACCACCAACCATGCTGAGAGGTGCCCTTCCTCGATTCCTACACCCTGTCAAGCCTACCCGTGGCTTCACTGCTCTGGACACCGCATACCTGAGCTGTGCAGCCCATCGTTGCCATCTGGCACGTCTTCCGGCAGGCCGTCCTCCCTGGCGAGAGTCATGGTGGACACTGAACAGCTGGTCCCAGGCTGGTTCCACCCGTCATCATTGTCTTTAACCTTCACCCTCACCAGTGATGTCAGGACACTCGCATTTTGGACTTTCATCCTCTTCGCAGGGTTGGAGGTGGAGACCTAAGTGTGCAAAGAGGAGCTTGGTGAGAGTGGCCTTGCGTGGTCAGAGCTGGAGGTGTCATTTGCCACCAAACAAGCCTGACTGCATGGGTTTGTCCCTGCCCAAAGCAAGAGCCCTGCTTGCCCAGATTGTCTTTGCTGCTCTGGGGTCGCCTGGCACCATGTCCTCACAAAGCCCCTGGTTCTTCTGAGCTGTGACAACTCAAAACACCTTGGGAAAATTTTCTGCTTTGCTTAAGGGCTGAAAAGGAGAAGATGGACCCTCTCCTTCCCAAGCTGGGGCAATAAATCATCTGTCTTCTTGCTCCTGCCCTGGACCCATTCATACCAGGTTCTGAAGGGCTTCCAAGCTCTTCTGTTTCCAGGCTGGGGTGCCTGGGGACGTGGTCTGCAGAGGGGACAGCCTGAAGGTCCCCAGCGCTGGTGCTGTGATGGCTGTTTTGTCTCAGACAAAGGCAGGCTGAGGCTAGACGTGCACCACGGGACTGGAAACCAGAAAGGAGCTTCAACCTTATTGAAGGCCACTTCTAGCTTGAGTGGGGCTCTGCCCTTACGGTGGGAGATGTGTTTGGGGGCCCCAAATCCACTTCTCTTCTGAAAGAGAACTTGGTAAGCAGCAACTAAACGCCAGAGTTCAAGGAACATGTCAAGGGCTGGGGGTAGCCCCAAATTCCATCTAGGTAAACCCACAAGGCAAAAAAACCCAGAGCAAAGCAAAGCTAAGTCTCACCTGGTGGGAGTTTTCCATGGCTGGAGCTGGGGGAGCTTCTGCAAGAAGAAAAACACAGCGAGCTGAGAGGACGACAAGCAACGCTGGGGACATCTGAGAGCAGCAAGAAAAGACTCTGCAGAAGGTGCAGGTGGCTCTGGAGACACATCCTCAGAGGGTCACCTCTTGGAGATGCTACCAAGGCCGAAATCCAGCTGTGAGCTTGCAGGCTGGGCTGGAGAGGTGCCCGCTCTGCCCGGCCCCCCACCAGCTCGTTCCCCCATCCTCACACTTTCCTCCAGCTCTCCCAGACGGGTTTGCTGCCCTCCTACCCATCCCAGACCCATAAGCCAAGAGCTCACATGTGCTGGGAAGGAAAGAAAAAAGAAAAATAGAAGAATCATGCCATTCCTGAGGAAGTTATTGTCAGGCAGTGGCAAGGGCTTGTTAGTGGGGGTGAGGATACCTTCCCAAACTCAGTAAAAGACCGAGGCACCGTTCATCCCAGGAGGATTTATTGGCATGACAAGGCGGGATGGAGAACCTGGTCTCCGTAGGGACCTTTAAAGGGTTTTCCAAGCAGCTGCAGTCCATGGCAAAAGTTCTGGTCACTCTTTCCTCCGCTTCTGAAGCCTGGTGCTGGGCTTCCCACCACGCTTGCGCCGGCTGGGGTGCCTTGATTCGGGACATTCCCCCTCAGAGGCTGGGCTGGGGGTCTCTGAGCGTGCCAGGCTGGTGGCCGGGGGGGGTCTGCTGGGACCAGGGGCCGCGGCAGCCGCTGGGACCAGCGGTTCATGCTTCTGCAGGGTGCTGGGAGGGACGAACTCCAGCAATGTCCAGTCCACGTCTGCAGCTGGGACATCCACCGGGGTGACCACGGGCTGCAGCAAGGGTCGCAGGGCAGAGGCGATCGTGGCCAGGGAGCGGGACATGGCCCGGATCTCCCAGGTGATAGACACCAAGTGCCTGTTTGCCCTTTGCTGAGCTTGCAGGAGGCGATTGTTCATCTTCAGGAACTCCTCCACCTGCTGGACATTGGACTTGGTCCAGCCACTGAAATCTTCCTGCAGGGAGGACACAGAGTCCTGGAGGCTCCTGGGAGGAGGCACAGTGTCCCCACGGTCTTCCTCTGCTTCTTCATCCCTCTGCATCAGAAGGGCTGGACGTGAGGGTTGGGTGGGGGACGTGTCCCCTCCCTGGTCTGGACACTGGTGGTGACCTCTGTCCAGCTGGCACCGCTCCCTCGGAGGCTCCAGGTTGAGGATGATAGCGCTGTCATCTTTGGAAGAGGAGTCGTGCTGGTGGATGAAGGTCCCTGTCATGGGGAGGAGGGCTGAAGGGAGCAGAAGGGGAGAATCAGGACCCATGAGTTCAACCTGGGGAGCTCCATGGTGGAAACTCATGGAGGGTCATGGTCATAGCCCAGGTCTGTACGGACCAGGAGCAGAGGGATGGAGCAGAACACCCCGCAAACTCCTTTTCTCCTGTTGCTTTTTCCCCATCTATTTGCTGGAAGGATGCTACTGCCTTCTGACCAAGCCTGGATCCTCCAGCACACCATCCCTGCACACACATCCCTTCACCATGGCCCAACCACCACCATGTCCACCACAAGAGTTGGGGGAAGACCTGGGCAAGCCCAGCAGTGGTCGTGGACCGCTGTCGGGGAGTGCTCCCAGGGAACATTTTGCCTTCCCAGTTGGATACACCATCCCGAGACAGTAATCCACAATCCAAAAGGGGAATTGCCCCAGATGATGTGGACAGACAAACTGGCTGGAGATCTGAGAGGAACACTAATGCCTGGAGGATGCGTATGACCCCTGAGGGACCTACAGGTGTCACTAGCACATTTTTGAGAGAGGACATGGAGTTCATCCAACCCTTCCAAGCCCCGCGAGACCCCAACTCCACACACCCTGCCTCCAGGTGCCACTCACCTCCGTTGTCCCTCAACCCAGGGCTCCATCCCAGGCACATCACCACGTTCCCTCTCAGTACAACTGCATTCGGGGGACTGCTGTACTCCATAAGGACAAGACACAAGCATGTCTTGGGAAGTGATGGATGCAAGAGCTGCATCCCATCCCTGGGGGTGGTTGCGGTGTTCTCACCGCATGAGCAGAAGCAGGAGGCACCGAAACCCATGGAGACTATGGCCTGATCAGGGATTATAACCTTCAGTTTTGCTTTTGGTCCCTGCCTCCCCAGCCCGCCTGGCCAACTGCCTGCTCACCTGGGTGCCCCGTGACACGCTCCACCAGTGCCTGCAGCCTGGCCCTGCACTCGCTCAGATCCCGCGGCTGCTCTCGCCCCCTGGTTGCCGGCGGCTGCAGCCGCTGCAGCTCCTGCAGCGAGTCCCTGACGAAGGGCTGCATGTCCATCACCTCCTGCTCCGTGGCGTAGAGGCTCATCTTCTCCTCCAGCCGGGCGGCCTCGTCCCGCAGCACCGCCTGGGTGGCCTGGAAGCGGCTCCTCTTCTGCTTGAGCTCCTGGGCCATGGTGCTCAGCTCCCGCTGCTGGCGCTGGGTCTCGCTGTGGATGTCGCAGAACGGGGCGTGCTGGCTGTCCAGCAGTGCGCACGAGCAGCACAGGGGCTTGCGGCACGTCGTGCAGTAGATGCTGGGAGGTCAAGCACAAGCAGAGCAGTAATTTAGACCGTGCACTTTGCAGTTTTTATGGCCTGGGTTTGGCTGGCACAGAGTTTAGTTTCACAGGGAGCGGGGAGGGCTGAGGCTGAACCAAGACAATGTGTCCAATTGCAAATTCATTCGTCAAATTTAAGTTACCACCAAGTTTGGACCAGGCATTTGGTTTTCTACTCTCCCAACTGCAAAAAAATGCATTGGTGCACTATCTCCACAGGGTTTCTACTCCTCTGCTGGGCTGGCTGAAGTCACCGCAGTGACTGTGCAAGTGTTATTGTAGACATTCAGCCATGCACTAGAGAAAAAATGAGCTCTCTGCCCTTCCAGGAGCACTCATCAGGGTTATGTATAACAATCTAAGACCAAAGAGTATCTTATCTCCATTGCCAAAGGCAAGACTCTAAGAAGTGAGGAGTGAAGATTGTCATCCATCCCTCATATAAGTCCTGGTAGCCTTGGCAAGTGGTGGGCTACCTCAAGCCTCCTTACTGCACTGAGGAGCACCCCACACACTCACCTCCCTCAATCTACCTCGTCCCCACTCTCTCATCATCATCTCGAACCCAGGTTCATCCAAATTCTCCCTCCATGCCCTGTTGAGCACCAGTCACTACTTCCCACCCATCTTCTTCATGATATGGTGGCAATCAGGGCAGCAGAGGGATCGGGGACACTTTGCTCAGTCTCATCATGGACTAGCTTGAAGAGATTTGTGACAAGAAATCATCCAGGTAGGGACAGACCTCCTTACACCTACCTTACAGTCTGGCTCTTGTGGGTCGGGTTGGAGCAGAAGAAGTTCCCTGTCTTCCTGCTGCCCTCAAGGAAGTCCTTAGCAGACCCTGCCCTGATGTCCACCACTTTCTTGACTTCATGGTTTTCCTTCCTCAGGTAGCGCTGGTGGGCTTCAAAGCACCTGGTGCAGAGGAACTCCTTGCACTCAGAGCACCAGAACTCGCTGGCTTCCTTGCAGTTGTTGCAGAACAAGTCAACTCCATCGGCGATCTTTTTGTAGATGCTGAGCCTGGCCTGAAGGTTGGTGAAGAGCACGTTGTCCATGTCGGGGATGCCGCTGGCCTGCGGGATGGGCGTCTGGCACACGGGGCACTGCCCGATGGGCTTGTTCTTGCTCAGGCAATTGAGGCACAAGGTGTGGAGGCAGGTGAGGAGCTTGAGGTTGGGCGATGCCTGCTGGCAGCCCTCGCAAAGGATGAACTGGAAGTCATCTCCTGGGAGCTTGGGGAGGGAGAGAAAAGGGAAGAGGAATGAGCGCTGGGGTGTGTCTTTAAGAGCTTCTGAATCCACATCCTGGGCAGGGGAGAGGTGACTTTCAAATCCCACTTGGAGCAACCAGTGAGCAACCCATTCCCACCAGCGATGCCCAGTCTAGAGATGGCCTGTGCATGGCAGTAAGGTTGGATGGACCCTGGGGAGCGTTTCCCCTCCCTCTGTCAAAGGAAAAAATCAGGATAGTCCCCCTGGCTATGGGGCTGGGGGAACTGCAGGGGGGCAGCGCAGAGGATGGGGCGTGGAGGAGGCATCTGAATACCCCTGGATGACACCCCGACAGGTTGAGGACCACCCCCCACCTCCCCTCCGCCTCGCTCTGCCCGTCCCTCCTTCCCGCATCTGGGGGCTGGATTGGGGACCAGCCCCTCACCAAACTGGGGAGATGGGGGGGAACCCCCCATACTCTTATCCCCACCACTCCGCAACTCTCCGGGCCATGCCTTGGGGCCAAGGGACTCCCTGGTGGCCCGGACCCCCCACCCCGAGCCCCCCTCGCACCCCCGGAGTCCCCCGCCTGCATCCCACCCCATCCAATCCCCCCCCCGGGCCAGCCGCCGCTCACCGGGGTGTCGGGGCTGGAGGCGGCCATGGTGGGACGGGCTGGGCGGGCAGCCCCTCCCTGCCTGCGCTGCCCGGCTCTGCTGCCTGCACTTTCGGTTTCTTCTGCGCTGAAAACAGTATAAACTCCTCCTTCGTCCCGGAAAGCCCTCCCCAGCCGGCTCAGCCCTTCTCGGCCACTGAGGAGGGGAAAAAACCCACAGAGGACCCCGAGATCCCACCCTGGCCCGCCCCAAAAAAGGCGTTTTTCCCAAGGAGTTGAATCCCCCCGGGCTCTCGGCGTCTGCCACCGCCCTGTCCCTCTGCACCCCGAGGCTGTGGGGGGCTCAGGGACTGTTCCCCTGCTCCTTGGGGAGGTTTGCCACATCCCTCTTTGTCCGGGGGGGGCTGTATCTTGGTTCCCCTTTGCCCCCTCCTGCAGAGCATGGGTGCCCCCAGCCATCTGCACCGTGGGGACCGCCACGAATGGCTGGGCACCATAAATGGGGAACCATCATGAATTGGAGGCCACCAGGAGCACTTGGGGTTCACCTAACCTGGCACCCCCAAAGGGAGAGGGCAATGATGGGACACTACTGTCACCTCCCCTCCGGGCCTGTAGGATCTCCAAAGCTTGGTCCAGGCTGGTGCCAAGGGCAGAAAGACCAGTTCGGCTTGTCCCACTGGTCCAGTAAAATGTCCTGGGGACTGGTAAAGCTGCTTGGATCTCCAAGACATTTTAACCCCTGGGGTGCTGTTGGGGAGCTGAGCATCTCTGGAGAGGGCATGCCACCATGGCAGGACTTCACATGTTCATCGCGACCGTCAACACCACATCCCACGCCCCAGCCAGCACGTGGCCTCTTTATGTGGCACCTGAGGACCATCGGGGAAACTGAGGCACTGAGGGCTGCAGTCCCATCTGCCTGCAGAAGTCATCAGCCCATCACTGCCCAAGCACGAGGCTGCAGACCAGGTTTATTGTCCATCAAGAGTTGATAGAAAGGAAGCTTACAAAATAAATAAATATCTATATATGCCTATATACAGTCCAGATGCCCCCACGGACAGACCTCACAGCACGCATGCAAAAAGCACTTTGAAGCACAAATTAACACAATCATTTATGACAAACCACTGTATTGGCTCAGGTACCTCCAGGCAGGTCATTCCCAAATTGTCACCTCTGGTCCTTCCCCATAAATCCCAGTATCCCATTAGCAGTGCCATACTGGACACCAACTCCAGCCCGCTGGTGGCATCCCAGCCTGGTCCAGCCAGGCTTTGTGCCCCGTTTCAGCTGCCAACCCCACCCTATCCCGTGACTCCTGCCCTTGACCACAATGTCCCCAAGCTCTTCCCAGTCCCATCTGCTCAGCTCATGCCCCATCCAGTCTGAAACGATTGGCCATGCAGCCCATCACGGGCATAGCAGGACACTGTCTGTTACCTGGTGTCATACTGGCCAAGGGACCTGGAAGCAAACTGGCACATACTGTGGTGCCAACTGCTTCCCATCCTGTAACCTTGTAGGCAAAGGATGAGCGCTAAAGCCAAGGACAAGGTCAAGCAATGGAACTCAGCCTCAGTTTCCTTGCACAGGTCTTCACTCAGCTCCTGCAGCCTCCATGGCGAGAGCAGGAGGAGCTCCAATGGGGCAGAATCCCCACCACACAGCACCCCTATATGTCCCCAGCCTTTCACACACCTACAGAGACGCACACGGACACGCACCCACACGCACGTTCTATCTATGTTGCTTCATCGCCTTGAGGAGCTCCTCCAGCTTCAGGGCGAGGTGCAGGTCGCCCTTCACCTGCAGCCTCCCGCTCATGTAGGCACTCAAGGGACGCAGGTCACCCACCAAGAGGTCCTGCAGGTCTTTCTCCGTCACCTCCAGAACGACGTCGGGGCTGCCCTCGGGTATGCCACGGCCAGCCCGCCCGCTGCCTGTGGGACATGATGGGTGGAAGAGGGAGAAACAACAGGCTTCACAATCCAGCCTTTTCTGCTGGCGCTTCCCCTCACCGGTTCAGGAGGTTTGAGTTGGGCCGGATGACAGACAAGGGCCTGCCATGGGGATTTTGGAGTCCTCACTCCTTATGGAGATAAATTTCTCTTTTACAGTGGTCCACCTCCAAGCGCTGTCCTACTTTCGCCTACTTTCTTCTAGCTACTATGAAGAAAATTAACTCTATCCAAAACCAGCACACACGGCCACCAGGTGAACTATCAGCACCCCTGTAGGAATGGATGAAGGTGCTGGGAGGACATCTTCCAGCATGGTGGTGGCCCAAAGTGCTGCCCATGTATGTCTCTCTGTCACTACCCCATTGGGCTGGTGGCCAACAAACCCTGAGGTCTCTGAGCCATCCCCCTCGGCCAATAACGAGGAGACCTGGCTGACAATTTTTCTATCAATGCTCTCTTTTTGAAGGAAAATTCACGGTTTTGATCCCAAACAAATCATAATTTGGACTTCCAGGGAGCATGGACTCAAAGCCATGGTTGCCAAACTGCAGCGCTTGGTTGGTGGACCTTGGGGTGCCTTTCATGGAGCTACCAAAGCGGCTTGGTTTGGGACCCCTTCCCATCCAGCTTGGTGGGGTGCACAGCATGCAAAGAGGACACGGGTGCAAAATATAACAACCCCAAAGAGCGGTGACCTGAGGAGAGGTCTATGAAGTAGATGCTCCGGGCGCCACTGGGCAGGAGGATGTCCACCTGGTAGGATGCTCCCACCTGGCTGACCAGGGCCTCGGAGAGGACGGGCTCGATGGCCGAGAGCAGCTCGTCTGTGCTGGGCTTCCTCCAGGTGCTGCCGATGGGGAGGGCAGCGGTGGAAGGCTCCACCTCGTTCACCGTCTCCACGTTGTCTGCTGGGAACAACGGGACAGAAGCAGGTTGAGGGGACAGCTTTGGGTGGTGAACTTTGCTGGCCTGCATGGACCCACCAGAAAAGGTCTCCAGAGCAGAGAAACCCACTTATCCAGCAAGTTTCCAGCTAAGCAAGAAGAGGACAACACAGTTTGGCCAGTTCCTACTGCCTGCTCCTCTTTCTGCCATGGGTTACTCTTCCCCTGCTGCCAGGGGGTGGCAAATTATCCCTGAAAGAAACAGCAGGGAAAAAAGATTGTGCAGGGTTTCTGGAGAAAAGAAATCCATGTTGTCCTCATCTGCGACTCTCTCAGCAAGCTCAGCCTTGGGTTTGCCTGTTGGAAATGCTGAGATCTGAGCTGGGCTTGAGCCCAGGCTCCTGCAAATCTGCTCCTGCCCTCCCCAGTCCCTTCTCCAAAGTCTTCTGGAAAGGTTGTGTTGTGCCACGTGCTGTATGGAGCTGTGCCCAAAGTCATCCTCTCTCCTCCCCCCTACCAGCCTATTTACGCCATGCTCGTGGGAGCGTGATATCTCCCAGACTTGGGCTCCTCTGTCAAACAGCCGACGGACACAAAGGTCATTGGGCAGGAGGGACATCCCCCAGGAAAGAAGCGGTGGCCCCAGGTTGCTTACCTGCCTCCGGAGCACCGGTCCTGCTGCCTGCCAGAGCCAGGGTGTTGCTGAAGAAATGGGCGGCCAGCTGCTGAATGGTGCCATCCAGCCCCTCCAGCCCAGGCACGGGTGGCACGGTGGCCAGAGAGCCCAGTGGGTTCTCCTGGGGTGGCTGCAGCACAGCCTCCATGCTCAGCTCCACCCGATCCACCTCCAAGCCCCAGGACTTGGTCATGTCATTAATCTCCAGCTGCAGAGGTGAGAAGAAAAGGAGAAGTGTTGGCAGCCCAGGCAGAGCTGGGTATGGCCATGGAGACCACCCACCATAGCATCCCCAACCACAGGCACCCCGTAACTTATACTTCAGCTACCCACTAGCTTTAGATGTGGAGTGTTGGACCAGACTCAATAGTGGAGATATGGAGATGACACTTAACTCTGCCCACAACATGTGGGCTTTTCTGTGTGGCCAAAACCCTTAGAGATAAGCCACAGAGCTCCACAGATCCACAGTCTGGAAGTATCTGCTCCTCACTAATCACTGCATTTTCCCAACTCTGTTCCTTGGCCAGATCCATGGTCAGATGGACTTTCAGCAGCTCCATCTTTCCCTTACTGTTACTTCCACACCAAGAGCCCAAGGGTTTGGGGGACTCTGCCCAGAGCTGGGATGGTCCTCACCAGCAGCTGCTCCCCAATCCTCAGCTTCTCCACCTGGATCTCACGGAGGCTCTTCTTCATCAAGGTCTTGGTCATAGCATTCTGCGCCGTCATCCGGGTGGCTGCGATAAGGTCCTTCACCATCATGACGGACAACACGGGGTCCCACACGCGGAACTGAATGTCAGCACCCATGGAGAAGACCGCCCCATCCTTGGAGGTCAGCTGGGACAGAGGGAGTCAGGATCTCTACCCCTTTCCACCCCACAGCCTGACCCTTGTTTGTAGAGCCTGGGAGCAGGGTCTTTCCCAGCAATAGAGCTCTTTATTAAAAGGGTTATTAGAAACAAAAACAACCCAAATATTTAAGTCTGGGCTAGCCTGAATGGCGAGGCCAGTTTCCAGCACGGGGATGTTATTGAAAGACATCTGGGAAGGACAGGGACTGATGTTTTGAGATGTCTCCAGCCAGGAATTAAGTGTGTGTTAAGTGTGCAAAGCCAAGGGGAGCTTTGCAACCATAGGCAGGTGAAGACTCTGGCCTCACAGCACCAGCCACAATCCCCCTCGCCTCCCCATGATGATGGAGAAAATGAAAGCTGGGTCCACGCACAGCACCAAGGGTCAGACCACCCCAAAATCCACCTGCTCGGGGTATTTTAGAGATGTCTCTCCAGCTCACCTTGCAAGGGGGCACGTTGAAGGCCCTGGTCCTCAGGTCCACCCGCTGGCAGTGATCGACGAAGGGCAGCAGCAGGACCACGCCGGGGCCCTGTGGCGCCCGGATACGGCCAAGGCGGAAGATGATCAACCGCTCGTAGGTGGGCACGATCTGAAATGTCCAATTTTAGACCAGGGTAGAAGCAAAACCCTGGGTCCTGCAGTGCCAGGGACAGCCGGGAATGGTGTCCCCCATGGTTGTCATCCCACTCCTCACCTGCTTTCCTCCCTTACCTTCAAGGCAAACCATCCTGAAACGGGGAAGGTGACCACCATCAGCAAAAAGACCAAGGAGGTGATGATCCCATGGCAGATCCAGGACAGCCAACCCTGGGAGGAGTCTGCAGGGCAGGGCGAAAGGGGGATATACCTGCTCCAAAACCCCCTGCCCTGCCCAGGAACCCACATCAAAGCCTCTCCCCCATGCACCCCAGGGAAGCCAGCAGCATGGGGGGGCATCCAGCCAGCGTGACACCCTACAGCGGAAGTGGTGAGAGGGAGGGGCAGTGACTCCACCCCAATGTTGGGACTCACCTGAGGTATTCCCGGCCGGCCCCAGGGGATCTGGTTTGGATCCAAAGGAGAAGAAGCCCTTCTGAGCACCGGAGAGCCCGATGCTGGACTGCTGGAAGCGGTCAAAGTCTCCCAAGGGAAGGGCTTGGTATCCCGACCGGCTGAACATGGTGCTGGTCACCTCAGAGCCCTCTAAGCCCGGCTGCCCGCTGCCATCGCGGCCACCTCTGTGACCAGCGTGGCTTCTGCCTGTCCTTGACCCGATCCAATGTCCCTGCGACCAGGGAGATGCTGGAGAAGAGCCGGCAAGCCCTGCTGTTATCACGGAGGATACTTGCTAGAAGAAATCAGTCCTTGGGGGGGTGGTCCTTGCTGGGGTCTCACCCGGGCTGGGGAGGTGGGGGTTTCACATCCTCCCACTGACGCTCTGAGCAAGAGTCGAGCTGGGAGATGAAAGCCACGGACCTGCAGCCTTGCCCTGCTTTGTATCCCCTTGGAGCTGGGGGATCACCCCAGGGTGTCCCTGTTGCTGTGGGGGCTGGAGGCCGCGGTGAGGATGCTGTGGCGGGGAAGGAGGGAGATGCTGGAGCTTCCTGGTCTGCTTGTCATGTGGCTGCTGACGGCACAGGGAGGAGGAGGCTCACGGCTGGGTGAGTTTTGTTCCGGAGAGGCCCTGCCCAGGAACTGCTCCGGCAGCCACGGGGAGGTCAGAGTCCACCCTCACACGCTCACCTTGGGGAGCTCCGGAGGGTACCCGAGCCCCACAGGGAAGCGGGAGGAGTATTTTTCCCAGTAAGTCCTGCTCCGGCGTGGCCTTCTCACCATGCCAAAGCCCCCCCACTCCATCTTCTCTCCGTGTGAAGGGTAGTGGAGACAAAAAGCAGCCCAGCACAGCACTGCTGAGGACTGAGGGGTGGCAACAGGGCAGGTTTAAACCCTCCCTTGGCTGAAGCAAGGGCCTGAGACACTGTCCCAGACACAGCAGCAGCCCTTTGCAGGTGAGCCAGCACCCAGACATGCACCCAGCCGGCTCGGGGGTCCTAGCTAGTGGCTGAAGCAGAGCTTTGCCATCTGAGCTCAACCAAGTGCCAGCATCCCCCTGGGTGCCAGCATCCCCCCGGTGCCTGCATCCCCATCCTGGTACCAGCATCCCCCTGGTGTCTGCATCCCCATCCTGGTACCAGCATCCCCCTGGTGTCTGCATCACCCCCTTCCCCCGAAGTTTCCTCCGCCACCAGCACCCCCGGGCGGGGGGAAGACAGGAGCGGGCAGCGAGGAGGGCACCACCTGGGCCCCCCCCCGGCACCACGCAGCGGTCCCTCCCGGGGAAGCCCCACTGCCTTCCCCGCCTTCTTCCCGCCAGCTCCTCCTCCTCCTCCTCCCCAGCCGGACCGGGAAAACGAAACTAGACTGCTCGGCCCTGTCTCTGGAATGGCCGCCAGCCCCACCGCCCCCCGGCCGCCCAGCTCCGGCCCCCCAGCAGGTGAGGAGGGGTCCCCGCTTTGCTGGAGGGGGAGAAGGGAGGGGATGGGGGGATAAAGCCTGGCCCAGGGTCCTTCGTCAAAGGGAACCGTGGGGATTGCCTGCTTGGGTGGGGGGCGTTGTATTTTCAGGTGCAAAGTCATTCCCGGGTGGGGAGGTGGTAAGGGGGTCCCCTGCTTTATTCGGGGGGCTCCTGCCTGCGCTGCCAGGCTGGGGGAGGCGCAGCGGGGTGGGGGGTGGGGGACACGTTTGTGGTCAGCACTGGTGCCAGCATTCTGCTGCTGCCCAGGAGGTCTTGCAAGAACTGGGGGGGACACACTATTGCTAGGGCCCCCCACTTGTCACCCCTGCTTTTCCTGCTCACAGGGCAAGAAGAATGAGTGGAAGCAAAGTGAAAGAAAAAGTCGTTTGTAGCTTTAGTTTCCTCCTTTCTTCCAGTTTTGAAATGCAGAAGGGAAAGAGGTGGGGGAGGGGAACCCCAAAGGGTCCCACACTGAGGGCAACGGGGAGCACAACCCTTTACACCCCCAGGGGATCTCCCCTGGGGCAGCACCCTTCACCTTGCTGGGGTGCTGCCACCCACTCGCCCTCAGCAGGAGGGATGGAGAGGAGCCGCTCACCCACTTTGGGGCTCCCTTATCCCTTAACTGTTGGGGCGGGCTACCCATGGGTGGCCCCCATAGGTGGGACTGAACTTCCTGTCCCCCACCATCTCACGGGGTCTTTCCCCCACATCCCACCTAGACGGAGACGATGCTGCTGCCCCCATGGAGACGGGACCCCAGCTGAGTAACCCCCCGTGCTCCCCTCCATCCCACCCTCCCGCGGTGGAAGATGACTTCAAGTTCATCCTTTGCGAGGGCTGCCAGCAGGCATCACCCAACCTCAAGCTCCTCACCTGCCTCCACACCTTGTGCCTCAATTGCCTGAGCGAGAACAAGCCCATCAGGCAGTGCCCCGTGTGCCAGACGCCCATCCCGCAGGCCAGCGGCATCCCCGACATGGACAACGTGCTCTTCACCAACCTGCAGGCCAGGCTCAGCATCTACAAGAAGATCGCTGGCAGCGGTGACCCGAGCTGCAGCCGCTGCCAGGGAGAGGCAGCAGCTGTGTGGTGCCCCGAGTGCGAGGAGTTCCTTTGCGCCAAGTGCTTCGAAGACCACCAGTGGTTCTTCAAGAAGAGGAGCCACGAGGCCAGGAAGGTGGAGGATCTTCGTACTGAGTCACCTCGTCAGTTCCTGGAAGACACCAGGAAGTCCTGCAACCTCTTCTGTGCCAATCCTGGTCACACTGGCCAGGATCACATCTCCAGGTGAGGCCGGTGCCTTGTCCCCAGGTCGTATCGTCCACCGAGGGCTTTGGGGCTGCTGCTCCAGGACCAGCCCGCAGGGCTAAGGGGGTTTCATCACCTGCCTTTGGAGAGGGACGGCTGCAGCCCCGGTGAGACCCCGGGAGGAGCAGGGTGCGATACGGGGCTGGCAGGTCCCCGGGAGGAGGGAAGGGAGCAAAAGTGGGTTGAACACCCAGCTTTGTGCCCACATCTGCAGCTGGTGAAGTGAGGCAAAGCCCTTTTGTGCCCTGTGCCTCAGTTTCCCCTCTCATTAAACCCCTCAGTTGCCCTGTGGGGAGGGGGAATCACACTGTGTATGGTGGAAATGCTTACCTACCAGTTTTGAAGGATGTTCTCGTTTCCTCCCAGCATCTACTGCACCAAGTGCGAGAAGGTGCTGTGCTGCTCGTGCGCGCTGCTGGACAGCCAGCACGTCCCGTTCTGCGACATCCGCAGCGAGACCCAGCGCCGGCAGCAGGAGCTGAGCACCATGGCCCAGGAGCTCAAGCAGAAGAGGAGCCGCTTCCAGGCCACCCAGGCGGTGCTGCGGGACGAGGCCGCCCGGCTGGAGGAGGCGCAGCGGGAGATGCGGGAGCTGATCCAGCAGCGCGTGGAGCAGCTGGTGCAGCTGCTGCGGCGCGAGGAAGAGGAGCTGCTGGGGCTGGTGGAGGCGCGGCAGGAGCGGGGCCGGCGGGAGCTGGCCGGGGAGCTGCAGCGCGTGGAGGGGACGCTGCGGCGGATGGAGGCGGGCGAGCGGCTGGTGGAGAAGATGAGCCTCTACGCCACGGAGCAGGAGGTGATGGACATGCAGCCCTTCGTCAGGGACTCGCTGCAGGAGCTGCAGCGGCTGCAGCCGCCGGCAACCGGGGGGCGAGAGCAGCCGCGGGATCTGAGCGAGTGCAGGGCCAGGCTGCAGGCGCTGGTGGAGCGTGTCACGGGGCACCCAGGTGAGGATGCGGCCACAGGGATGGATACAGCCGCCCCGGGGGCAGCGGGGACATGGGCCAGCTCAGAAAGCCATCACCCAGTTCTGGGCCCTGCAGTAGGTGCTTAATTCCACCCTCGGGGTCCAAGATTTGCCCCTTTGCTTGCATGGCCAGAGCCCCTTTTTGTTCTTCTGAAGGGCTCTGGTGATGCTGATTTCTGGGTCCCCAAAGACTCCAAAACCCCTTGGGCCATCCCAAACTGAAGGCTGGGAAAATGAAAAGGAAACAAAACTGCCGGGCAGGTTTCTCCCAGCTAGGCTGCTCCCAGGGCTGGGTGGGATTTCCAGAGCCTCTGATTGGGGATTGAAGCCCTGTTCTCTCCATTGCAGCTAATAATTCCCAAGCCGTGCCCATGGTCGAGCTGACTCTGGAGAATGACCTGGTGAGATTTCCGTGTTTTGTCCCAGTGTGCTGCCATGCAGCGGGGGCTTATGTATCAGCCAAAATGTGGATCTCCCCTTCTTCTGACCTTTGCAAGCCTTTCCCAAGGGTCTGCCTTCCCCTCCCCAGCCCATCACTCCCTTTTCTTCATCAACAACAAACCCCCAGGGAGGTTTCTGCCTGGTCAGAGAAGAACCTGCCTTATAACCATCATTTTCCACAGCCCAGGGGTGCTCCTACCCCATCCCGCTTCTCCGAGCCTGCTGCTTCATCCCTCGTTTTTGACAGGGAAAATGGTGGCCTCTCCCAGCTGTAGCACTGTCAAACACCCACAAGCCTTGAGCCCAGCCAAAAGGCCAGGCTGTGCCTCAGTTTCCCCCCTGCTGAGGATATTCTTCCCCCCTCCCAGCCCTGCAGAGGGGTCAGTGGTCTCAAGGTTCGTCCTAATGCTGCTCTGCACTCTCCACAGCAAGACGAGCTGGTCCAGCACAACGGCCAGAGCATCTCACCCACCTTCACCACCACCAGCCTCAAGAAGAGGCAGATGAGCCCGGTAAGAACCTCCCTGGCCAGACAGGAGCCTTTGGGGACCAGGAGGTGCCACTCCGGCACCTTGCATCCCCTGTGCTCTCCTCTCTCCAGTCTCCCCCGGTCACTGTATGCTCCAAGTGGATGCTGCACTGTACGGAAAGGGGCAGCCAGATCTCACCTAAGCTACTGAAACTGGAACATGACAACACGCCGGTCCCCAGCGATCCCAGTTCAAACCAGCGGGATGGCAGAAGGGGGCCCAGCACCTCCATGCTGAACCAGAACTGCAGCAGCATCCGTGCTGCCAGCTGCCACACAGATGATGCAGGTGGGGACCAGGGCCGTGACCCTCCTCGTTACCCTGTTCTTTGCCCCAACCCTCATTTTTCCCAGCCTCTGGGCACCCTCAGGGGCTCAGAGCCTTGGCCAAACCCCGCAAGTCAGAGAAGCAGAGGGTGAGAGTCGGTTCCAGGGGTTGAACACAAGAGCAATGCCCGGGGGTGGATGTGGATGTTCTGTCCAACTCCGTGTCCTGCCTCTGAGGCAGCTAAAAACCAAGCCTAGGGAAGAGCAGAGCAGCAGGGTAAGTGTGCAGAGACCCCTCTGCCTTCTGCTTTAGGAGCTCTGGATTTTCCCGCAGCAAAAAAACACTACAATTTTTAGGAGAAGGCATTTTCTTCCCCGGACTCACCCAGCGTACCACAGCGAGGGGTCCTGGGCTCAGCTCTGCAAACAGGAGGGAGGATGAAATGCATTTTCTGGGGAGGCTGGTACAGGGTCCCTGGGCGTGAAGCAGCGGTGGAGAGGTTGCCAGAGCACCCAAGGGCTGGGTGCTTCACAGTCCTGGTAGAAGCGTTTACCCTCTGCTGCAAAAATCCTGAGGGAAGGTCAGCCCTGCCATGGGATTTCCAAATATCAGCCTTTGAAGCTTCAGCACCGTCCTCTTCCTTCCGCAGAAGACATCATCGTCTGCAGCTCAGAGGACAGCGAGGAGGACACGGCGGTGAGTGTCATGCCAGCCCTTCCTCCTTGCTGAGCCAGGCAGAAGAGGCTGCTACACCCCAGCATCCCGGGGGTACCTTTCCCTTCCCTCCAGCTTTCTCCTCCCTTCCCAGCATCAGCCAGAGACTTGCTTGCAGCTTCCTCTTCCCTATCCATTGCGCCCAAGAGCGAAAAAAGAGTTGTAGGGCTAAAACCTCGTCCCCACTCCCTGCTAGTACCAAAAAATCCCGAGGCTGGGGCTTTTGGGGATGTTAGCAGCTTGGTGTGAGAAACCCCTGCATGAGGCAAGTGTCTCTTGGTACAATGGGGATTTAAGGGTGTATCAAAGGCACAGACTGAAAAAAAGAAGTCCCAGAAGTGTAAACGTCTCATGGATGGTCTAGTGCTGGGAACTGGGAGAGTGCAACTTTGAGAGCTTGAACAAGTGGGTTTAAGGCCTGGAAAAGTGGGGGGAAATAGCAGCTGACTGAGACAAAAGGGCTGAGCAATGGGCTGAGGCAGCGGGATGCAGCCCAGGGAAGCTGCAGCCTTTGAGGGGTGGAGGGCAAGGGCTGGGGACCTGCCCGGAGGCTCAGACATCGAAAAGGAGATTTTGGGGCTGGAGAAGAACCTTTTGGGGGTCACCTGGGGACTGTCACACTCTTCACACCAAGCTGAAGCCGCAAGAGCATCGCCAGTCCCTGGCTCTGCTGGGATCCATCGCCCATGGCCACCGCGGTGCTGTGAGCCTGTGTCGCTCCCCACAAATCCTCCCCGTTTTCCCTCTCTGCTTAACCCTTCAATAAAACCTTCCTACGTAGAAATCCAGTTTACTCGATGCTGGTTTGGGTAACAAGAGCATCTGCGATCACATTTTTGTCGCCAAGTTTGGTTCATTTAACTCCCTTCAGGCCAGCTGGGTCACTTGGGGCACTGCCAGGCAATGGGGACATGGGGCCCTGCCACCACCCCACCATCCTTCTGTCCTTTTCCATACAGAGGAACCCCAGATGCCTTTCAAACACTTAAAATAAACCTGGCATTCAAGCAATCCTACATCCCCAGAGCTGAGGTTTTACCCACGTGCCTGCAGATGAGGGTCCAGCCAAGTTTTCCACCATTGAAGGTGACAGTGACAAAGGAGTTGGATGCTCCATCACCTCAGGGTGCTCAGGCCAGGGGTGCAGGATTGTCGCTGGAGGAAAGAGAGAGGAAAATTAAGGTTAGAACCTCTTGAATGTATTGTTGTTCTACTCTCTTCCCGTTGGGAGATGCTCAGTGGGGATGTCCATCCCTGCTAAGGCTGGGCAGGGCATGGTTGGTGTGGCTGCTTGTGGAAGCCTTGGTGTGGCCCTTGGAAAGCATCACTGTAGGCACCGAATCTCTGAGCCTCAGGGGCACCAAACCTCCTCCTGGCCCAATTCAGTTTCCTTTTCCTCTAGACACCAAGCAGAACTTTAAGTCTTGCGGTATCTCACCTGGTGAGGTTGCTCAGCCGCGTCCATGTCCCTGCATGAGCTGCAGCCAAATGAGATGTGCAAGATGGGACAGCAAGTCGCCAGACCTGCATGCTGTGCCCAAACCCCGATTTTGGACCCTCAGTGGAGCTCCCCGTGGCCAGCCCTCTCCTGAGACACAACATGCACCCAACCCATCCCCGGCAGAACTGGGACATCAGACTCTGTGGGTTTCGTGGCGCTGCACACAACCAGGTCTTTGCCAGTGGTGCACCCAAGGGTGCTCCTCCTGCCTTCCCAGCCAGATCCGAGCAGACAGACGGGACTTGGTCCCCTTCTCCACTCTCTTGCAGGCCTCCAGCAAGCCCAAGGACATCAAGAAGTCCTCCAGCCCCACATGGTCTGAGAGTGGCACCTCACGCCCCCCCAGCCCTGGCCACACCAGCCACTGGGACGACGGGTTGGAGCTGGGCACCTTGGTGTTCCTCAGCTTGAAGCTTGACCAGAAGAGTGAGCATTGACTTTCCTGGGCATAGGGAGGCTGGGTGGCAGAGAGGGGGACCCTCAAATACTTACCCCAACCCCATCCTTTCCCCTCCACAGCCCAGAACATCATGGAGGTGGCGGCGGCCAATGGAGATCACACCTTCCAGGCGCTGATTCAGACACCCGAGTCGGTACTGTCGCTGCTCTCCCAGGGTGTCCCTGTGGAGGTGGGGATGCAGCACCTCCTCTGGTACCTCTCCCCTCTCCCCAGGCCCATCCTCATTGTCTATAACTTCTGGGCACCAGGGCTGCCCACTCTCTTTAAAGCCCTGGATGCCACTGGCAGGAAAGTGGACTTCTGCCACGTGGTGGGCGGTTACGTGGATATGTTGTCCTTAATCAAGGAAAAACTGCCCACAGCACCTTCCTACAACCTGAAAGGCCTGCTGAGGAAGCACCTGCAGCAGCAGCTCCAAGAGGGCAGCGCGCTGGCCACAGCCAAGGCCTTGCAGCAGCTTTGGGGAGCCCTGGAGCTCCCTGCCCATGCTGACGCGAGAATGACGCTCACCCACTGCAACCTGGAGAGCTACACCATCCTTTGGCCACTGGTGCAGGAGAAGCTGCTCCCCAAGAGGATGGCCAAGGTGCTGGCCCTCCGCAACCTCATCCTCTGGGAGGTTGAAGAGATGTGAGTGCAACCATGGGGTGAGCTGAGCTGGCCAGGTCCAGGCTAACCATGCCAGGGATGCTTGCTGGGGATGCAGGGATGCTCAGCAGGGATACAGGGGTGCTCACCAGGGATGCAGGGATAGTCACCAGGGATGCTTGCAGCAGCATCAAGCAGGATTTGTAGATCCTCTCCATTCCCAGCATGAGGTTTAAAAGGTTCAGGACTCTGAGTCAGCTCTAGGGGGGAAGAAACAACCCAATGAAATTAATATCTTTATAAAATAAATGACATGGCGCAGGCCAGAGTAATTTCTTGGAGCGTCTCCACCCCTCCCTTTCCCAGCAATGCAGGAGGGGACGTACTGGGAGCTCTGTTCCCCTGCCCGGGCAGCAGCAGGTACCTTGCCCCCTCCTGCTCCCCAAACCCCCGCAGCCTGGATGCGGCCCCCGGTGACAGGCAGAGCTTGGTAGCGCTGTCCCAAGCCGGGACTGTGTGCGACAAGGCAGTGAGGGACATGTACCACCAGGTGTCCCCTTCGTACAGCCGGACACGGATGGGCGGGCGGGGGCTGGGGCTCCCACACGAACACCCACTCGTGCACACGCACACCCACTTGTACGCACTCACACCCACTTGTGCACACCCACACCCACGCGTCTGACACGCACACGCATCCCTCGAACCCACCGGTGGTCCCTCCTGTACCTGCGAGGTACTGCGACCATCACTGAGGTGTCTGGGCTGCTGTATTGGGTGACAAGGCGGGGGGGTGAATGACCAGGTGGCTCAAAGTGGGTGGAGATGTGCAGGAAGGGATCTTCTCCTTGGGGTGGTGGGTGTATGGATCCAGCACCCTACAGCAGCTTATACAGAGCGATCCCAAGGGAGCCCTGCACTGGCACAGGTGGATTGTCACCAAATTCAACCAGTGCCACCTCACCCTGGGGATTCTCTAGGGGCTGACACAGGGTTGTGTGCGTAGAGCAGCCTCTACAAGGGGCACAGCCGGAGGAGAGCAGACCCCATCTGTCTGCTGTCACCGGCCTCATCAAAACCTTGTAAAACAATAGCGAAGTCAATGGGCTGCGGGAGCCAGATTAGCTGTTCCTGTGCCCTGAGCTGCCGTAAAGCTCATTCATCCGGCGAGAAAAGGGTTTGGCGCTGCGGGGTGAGCGGAGCGGCAGCCGACAAGCTGGATGGGCTTGGTGGATGAGGAAAGGGCTGCGTCTGGGGTGTCCCTGTGGGGTGAGGGCTCCCCAAGCATCCCTCCAGCTTGTACAGCCCCACTCAGACCTCCCTCCCATCCACAGCCACCCCACGAAAATCCCCCTCCAAGCCAGAGGGATAAGGAAGAATCGGAGTCTGATTTTTTTTTTTCTTTTTTTTTTTAGAACAATAAATAACTTTACTGAATTAAGCGAATCTCCTGAAGTGATATATAATATGCTGGCTTGCTTGATTGGCTGGTATTAATAATGCATTGCTCAACCTAAACCATTCATAAAACGACTCCCTGCCAGCCCCAAGCAAAGTGCTTTGGGACTCAGGAGGGGAAAAAAAAAAAAAAAGGCAAGAAGGAGCAGCATAAATCCTTTCTGTTTATGAAAATGGATTTCTTCCCCCAACAATCATGCAAAACTAATTAGAGCCAAAGGGACGGTTCCTCTGCATTTGATTATGCCCTGAAAGATCGTTCAGGTTGTCTGGCCAAGGCCGGTGGAAGCCTAAGGCAGGGGAGGATGTGGCCTGAGAAAGGTTACCTGGATTATATTTCTGATAAAAATATCAGCCTGCTAATATCTGAACAGGTTTGGATCCCAAGGGCCATCAGAGCAAGGATGAGGCTCTCAGGACTCAAATATTTGGAGAGGTGGTGAGGCAAAGCTAAGGGAAACCTTGTCTAGATGCAAGAAGAAGCCACATCGCCTCTGCCCAGCCAGATCCTGCAGCCAGGTTGCTCCCAGGGTGGTGGCTTGGTGCACTCACCTGAATTTGGAGGAGCTGACTTAGGGCTAGAAGTTAGAGAAGCCAAGGGAGCCCAAACTGTGGGCTTGGCCTTCTCCTCCTTGAATAGGCAGTGCCCCTGAGCAGGATGGTGAGGTGGGCTCCTCCCTCCTGGGGATGTAAATCAGCAAACCCTCATTGACTGCAGTGGTGAGCCAGTGATTTCTCCAGCTGGGAGGCTGCCCTCGTTCGTACCAGCTGGGGATGTGTCCCCAGAGCTTTGATGGCCAACACCAGCTATGGACCTGGGCCCCAGTCCAGTTTTGACTTGCCACATGTTCAGGAGAATTCTAATGTGCTGTGAGAAGGAGAGGCTGACAACCCCAGAGCCTGCTCTTCCATCCATCCGTCCGTCCATCCATCCACCCGCCCACCCACCCATCCACACATCCATAGAATCATAGAATCATTTTGGTTGGAAGAGACTCTTAAGATCATCAAGTCCAACCGTAACCTAAATCCAGCACTAAACCACGTCCCTAAGAATCTCATCTCTGTGTCTGTTCAACCCCTCCAGGGATGGTGACTCCACTACTGCCCTGGGCAGCCTGTTCCAGTACTTCACAACCCTTTCCTTGAAGAAATTTTTCCTAATATTCAATCTGAACCTTCTCTGGCACAACTTGAGGACATTTCCTCTCGTCCTATCAATCCTAATCCATCCATCCACCCATCCATTCACCCATCCACACCTTCATCCTCCACCACCCTGTCTTGGAGCTCTCATCTGAGGGGACTGAAGAGCTACCACAGACCACTTTTGTTACACCCTATGCTCAGCCATGGGAAACTGAGGCACATATGGTGACACGAACCTTACTTGTTGTGTCCTCTGGGGAGGCGTGGATGGATGGTGTATCACACGCCATGCGACTTCATGCTGCAATGCTCTCCCAGGTGTCTAGGTTGGGGTTTGGCCCTCAGGAGCACGAGGAGGGTTGTGTTATCCATCCCATCACATGTGCCTCATCCCTGGCCTGTTTCTAGCACAACATGCTGCCTCCAACTCTCAAGAAATGTTACCACCGTATCTAGGACGCTTGGGTTTCTCCCTCTTGCATGATGAATGAAGAAATCTCAGGAAGAGCTGAGCATAGTGCAGCGGATAGCAGCCAATGCAGAAAACAAGCATCCTCTCCATGCTGGCCACATCTTTGTGGCATTTTAACCTACTTCCATGCTGCTCAAAGCAAGTTTGTGGTCCCTGTGCCTCCCACTGGAGCTCTGCAGCCCAAACTCCAGCAAGGGCTGACCCATGGCCAGCATGGGGAGCCTGGGAAATGCGATACCCTGAGCAGAAAGGGGTGAGGAGCACCATGGGGACACATCTGACCTCCTTGGAGATGCTGAGCTCCAAGGTGCTGCCCCATTGATCACGAGAGTCCCTGGAGTGGAGCTTGGGAGAGGCTGACAGCCTGTGGATGTTTGGATAGTGAGCAAAAGGGGGGGAAAAAAATGGCTAGAAACCACAACTCCAAGCGCCTGATGCCGTAATTCCCTGAGCTGCAAATTGCTGGTGCTTGGGGGAGTGTCATGGTGAGGGTGAGGGCATGCTTGGGCAACCAGCCAGGTGTGGGGATGGGGTGAGACTGAGTCATGGTTCAGCCCTGAAGATGCAGAGAGCACCACAGCAGCTCAAACTCTGTTCCAGCAGGAAGGGAGACACAGAAGAGCTGTCCTGCAGATGTCTGCGCTGGATTTGGAGTGAAACATCCTTCCTTCTTGGCCCCTCTGCAGATCCCTGTAGCCCCTCAAAACCAGGTGGCCTTGTCCAACTGCTTGGGACAGTCCCCTGGGCCATGCCCGGGACTTTTCTGGACGACATCAGTTGGGTTGGGCCAAAACTGTGATGGGGAGCATGGTGACATGGCTACAGTGCGAAAATTGGACAGCGTTACATGAAAACAAGGTGGTTTTGGTGGTCGCATGTCACCTAAGCACCTTGCCCACCCCATGGGTGTCAGTCAACCACCAGCTCTTGTATTGCAGGGCTGAAGGGAAACTGAGGCACGACTTGGCAGAGCACGCCCATCCCTGTGGCCTCAGGGTGCGGATGCAGAGCCAGGCTTCCCCCACCCCGAGGGAGAGGTGAGCAGGCTTTTATTGGTCTGCGGGCAAGCAGGGAGGCAGCAAGACCCCTCCAAAACCCCGGAGGCTCCCCACCCCCGCAGCCCCCCCAAGATGTACAAGGCCGGGCTTAGCTTTAAGCAGGGCCGCCGTCTTTTGGAACAGAGCCGGGTCGGGACACTGTGAGGACCGGGCTGACCCACTGGAGCCCATGCGGAGCACACCCCGGCTGCCCCCGGCAGAGCTCTGGGGCGGAGACGGAGGGATGCGGGGTTGCAGTGGGGAGATGTCGGGAGGCACGAATCGATCCCACTCACAAAATCAATGATTTTCTCGGGTTTCTCATGGCGGGGGGGAGGCGAGGGGCATTGCTGGGGTGTGTGTGGGGAAGACCAGACCCCAACGTCGAAGTGAAGCAGCGGAGGCGGCTCCCCATTACCTCGCCTTTCCGAGGGCTTGGAACCTTCAGGAGGGAGGGAGAGCGGTCCCGTCCAGGGAGCCCCCGGCAACACCCTCGCACCCCCCCTTCCCATCTCCTTCCCCCTCTGCTCAAATGCTGGAAAGCTCTTTGCATTCGAACGGAACCACCCGCGACGGGACGGGCTGGGGCGGCGGCGCACGCCGCGCATCGCCCCGCAGAAATACCGCATCGAGCGGGCGGGGGGGGCGGCAGCACCGGGAGGCGCTACTGGGTCCCGAGTCCCGGTTCCCCGTCCCCAAGCGCTTCCCAAAGGGCTGTGGCCCCGCCACGTCCCGGCAAGACGGAGGTCGCCGTGTCCCGACGGCATTCCTGTCCCTTGAGTGGGGACCGGGAGAGGCGAGCCGGAGGGAACCGGGGGGCGGCTGGATTATGGCTGCTGCCAAGTGCATGTGAGTTGTAGCCGTTGCTCTGCGGGGAGGGCGTTTATTATGTTTATTTATATATATTTTTTTTAATTTTCTTTTTTTTTTTTTTTTTTTTGTAAGCCGTCAGTC
>VWYH01009812.1:140751-283885 GCA_013399365.1 Pampusana beccarii | reverse complement strand
AATTTTCCTTTTTTTTTTTTTTTTCTCCGGGAAGCCGTCAGCTCCGTCCCCGCCGCAGGCTGCCGAGCGGCGGCGGTGGGTGGGTGGTGGGATGGGAAAGGGGTGGCGAGGAGGGAGGGGGCAGCCGGGCGGAGTGGGGGGGAGGCTGGCAGAAATGCTAATTCCTCCCTTCGCTCTCGCTTCGGCAGCCCCAGTGCCCGTACGGCCCCGCTCCGGCTCGCAGCTCAGCCCGGAGAGGTGCGGGGGTACGGGTGGGGTCCCCCGCCGCCCCTCACCGTCGTGTCCGGGCTCCTCCGTGCCACAGGGACAGGGAGGAGGATGCGGAGGATCGGTAACGGCGAGGAGAAGGGCTGCGTGTTGCTTAACGGCACTTAGGAGCGGGTAAGGTGCGGGGTCACCCCCGGGGGACTGGGGCGGGGGAGGGGAACAGGGGTGAAATGGGGGGTCAGGGGAGAGGGGAAAATAGGGGAGGAGAGAACTAGGGAGAGATGGAGAAGGAATCGAGATAAGTGGGGAGAGGAAGAGAAAAAAGACTGAAAGGAAAAAAAAAGAAAAAAGAAAAGCAAAAGAATAATAGAAAAAGAAGAAATTAAAGCACGGAAGAAATAAAACGATATTTAGGTTTTGGCTGTTGGGGTTTTTTTTTGGTGGGGGGGTGAAGGAAAAGTGCAAACAAGGCAAGGAAAAAAGAGTGAAAAGGTTGTGAAGAAACAGAGGGGAAAGGGAGAAAACCGGGGGAGAGGAGGGGAAGGGTGAAGAGGGGATGAGAAGGGGCGAGGGGGCAGCAGCCGGGGAGGGGGGAACAGGCACAGACAATGGGGCGCAGCCCCACCACTGCCTGTCACCAGGAGGGGATCAGGGCGGGGAGAGGGGGCGGGAGTCCTGAGAGCCCCCTGTGTGCCTTGGCAGGGGGAGATGGCCCCACTGCTGTCCCTGGGGCTGGTGGCCCTGCTCGGCATGGCCCGGGCATGCCCCGAGCCCTGCGCTTGCGTGGACAAGTACGCCCACCAGTTCGCCGACTGCGCCTACAAGGACCTTCAAGTGGTGCCCACGGGCTTGCCCTCCAACGTGACCACCCTCAGCCTCTCGGCCAACAAGATCACCTCGCTGCAGCGGCGTTCCTTCGTGGAAGTGACCCAAGTCACCTCCCTCTGGTTGGCGCACAATGAGATCCGTTCCATTGAGCCCGGTACCTTCGCTGTTCTGGTGCAGCTGAAAAACCTCGACATCAGCCACAACCAGATCGTGGATTTTCCCTGGCAGGACCTCTACAACCTCAGCGCTCTCCAGCTGCTCAAGATGAACAATAACCACATGGTCCTGGTGCCTCAGGGGGCTTTCCACACCCTGAAGGACCTCCGGTCTCTACGCATCAACAACAACAAGTTCACCACTCTTGCAGAGGGTATCTTTGACTCACTTACATCCCTCTCCCACCTGCAGATCTACAACAACCCCTTCAACTGCTCCTGCAAGCTCCAGTGGTTGAAGAAGTGGATGGACAGCACACTCATCTCCATTCCCGAGAAGGACTCCATCACTTGTGCCCTCCCGGAGCAGCTCCAAGGAGTGCCGGTGGGGAAGATCCCGGACATGCAGTGCACCTCACCCACCGTGCAGCTCACCTATTATCCCAACCTGGACACCACAGAGCTCTTTGATGGCTTCACCCTGACGCTGCACTGTGCCGTGACGGGCACTCCGCCACCCGAAGTGAGCTGGAAGATCCGCACCTCCAGCCAAACCGTGGAGCTGAGCGGCAGCCCGAAGGAGAGTGCTGGGAAGGACCTCCCCAAACAGGACCCTGAGCGCTTCTTGGTCTTCAAGAATGGCACGTTGGTGATTCCTCACCTGAGCAAGCGGGAAGAAGGCACCTACACCTGCCTGGCCACCAATGAAATGGGGAGCAACCAGACCTCAGTCAACGTGGCTGTGGCAGGTACCCAGAAATACCCGCTGCAGCCTGGGAGAGACCCGCTGGGGGGTAAAGCACAATCAGGTGACAAGAAGCCTGGGGCCAAGGGAGCAAAGAACAGTGTGCTCATGCCAGATGAGAGGAACAAACCCCTCAGTCCCACCCGGCAGAGCCAACCATCCTTGGTGGCTGGGACGGAGTCTACAGGAGATGGGCAAGTCCCTTTCCAGCTTCCACCCTTTGAGAAGAAATGTGGCTCCACGCAAACCAGCAAGTACATTTCCAACCATGCCTTCAACCAAAGCGGTGACTTCAAGCAGCACATTTTTGACCTGGGGGTGATCGCCTTAGATGTGTCAGAGCGCGACGCCCGGGTGCAGCTCACGCCCACTTACATGCAGCCCAAGAAGGTCCACCTGAGGATGCTCTACCTGTGCCAGGAGAGCAGCCAGGGCCACGCCTTGGTCCAGTGGTCCAAGATTGAGGAAGGGGTGAACTCGTACTGGTTCCAGGGCTTGAACCCTGGCACCAACTACTCCGTGTGTCTCACGTACCTCGGGGAGGACTGCCAGGTCCAAGTGGTCTTCACCACCAAAAAAGAGATCCCTTCGCTTATCATCATCGTGGTTGTGAGCATCTTCTTGCTGGTGCTGGCCACCTTACCCCTTATGGGGGCCACATGGTGCCACCTCCTCTCCAAGTACCAAGGGAAGACCTACAAGCTCATTATGAAGGCCCAGAACCCGGACCAGATGGAGAAGCACATGGCTGCCGACTTTGACCCCCGTGCCTCCTACCTAGAGTCTGAGAAGAACTACAATCCCAGCGAGGTGGGGGAAGCAGATGTGGAGGAAGAAGACGAGGAGGAGGAGGACGACGATGAAGGCAGCAGGCGGCGGAGAAGGAGAGACACCGAAGAGGCTTTGGAGCTGGAGCGAGAGGAGAGTGTGGCAGCCAGCTCCATGGTGGAGTCTCAATCCAAAGCCAACGGTGAGGAGTTCGAGGTCCGCTCCGAGTACAGCGACAAGCTGCCGCTGGGTGCCGAGGCTGTCACCATCTCCCAGGAGATCAACGGCAACTACCGGCAGCGCCCTCGCTGAGCCCCCTTACATCCCCCCTGCACCCCCTCCCTGTTCCCCACCTCCCCCTCTGCCTCCCAGGGCGCCGCCGCTGCTTTTCCACCAAAGCATCCTCAGCGATGCCCGTCTGACCTTCCTCCTCCTCCTCTTCCTCCTCCCTCAGGTGGCAGGTCCCGAGGGAAGGGACTTGGCCCCGGGGATGCTCGATGCTGGCGGGATGTTTTTCCCCCGATTTCGTTGCCGTTCTGTTACCGGCCGTCCTTGCTCCGGGCTCGGCGGCGACATTGCAACGATTCCCGGTCCCCTGCTCGCCTCTGCCCTTCGCTCTCTCTGTATTTTCTTTTCCCTTAAAGGAAAAAAACGAAAAAAAACAAAGAGGAAAAATGGGTAAAAGAAAAAAAAAAGCCAGGTATCCTAAAACCATTTTTTTTTTTTTTTTTTTTACTGGAAACGGTTCAGTCCGCGGCGGGTCCGATCCCGCCGCTCCCTCGGTTCCTGGTGAGTCCCTTCCGCTGCCCGGTACGGTCCTGCCGCTCCCCGGTCCCACGCCGCCGAGCCTCGGTCCCACCCCGCCGGGCTCCGGTGCGAACCCCGCGGCAGCTCGGTGCCATCCCCACCGCTCCTCGGCGTTATCCTCCCCGCGCCCCTTCCCTGGGCTCCCCGGTCCCTGCGGTGCTCTCCGTTCCCCGGTGGGTTGCATGGCACCCCGGTGCGCTCCCCGGTGCTCTCCCCGCCGCACCGTTCAGCGCCCGGCAGGGCTGGGCAGCTTCCCCCTTCCCGGTCCCATCCCGTCCCCCCCAGCCCGGCGGGGCCCCTCGATGTGTGTTGGGTAGAGTAGCCTTGTAGCAAAGTGTCTGTGCCGTAGATGCGCCCGTGATACGGGCGGCTGGGGGGGCCCGATCCCGGGAGGCGAAGAGTCGCCCCCCGCCCCTCATTCCGGTCTCTGGGAGCCCCGGGGTCGGTGAGAGCCGCGGGCGCCTTTCTGCGAGCTTCTGTTTGTGAAAAGAGTCAATAAAAGGGATTGAAAGTGAAGCCGGGTCTGTGCTTGATGGGGGAGGTTGCGCCTGTTCCCCCGCCGCCCTGCCCCGGGTTCTGCTCTGTACAGCCCCCGGTACAGCCCGGTACGGCCCCCAGCACCACCGAGGGGCCCCCGAGAAGGTGGGAGATGGCATGGAAACACATCACTGCAGTTACAGGCAAAGCACGCACACGCTAAAAAAATATATATATATATATATATATATTTCTACCCATACACTATGCACACAGTATATATGATATATTTCTGTATTAATGTATATGTATATTATATATAATTCACACACGTCTATATGTATAGATACAGACATGCTATATATACGCATCTATGCTGTATACACTCATTTTATACATACACATACACACCATGTATATGCACAAATAATTGTTATGTGAACACACTATGCATACATATTTTGTATGCGCTCAGCCTATACACACAATATCAGTATAGGTAAATACAATGTACGTATAAAAATACAATAAACCAAATATATACTCTGCGGACACACTCTGTAAACTCACTACATAGTAAGATACAAAGAATATTTTCCCCCAGCAATACACACGTACCAATACTCACACCCTATAAACAACCACATGCAGCAAGAACACATACAATATATGTATATAATTTGTATAAGCTCTATAAATCTAGGCACCCACGATATGTACGCTCAATATATGTACAAACCCACACTAAATCCTCACACTACCCACGTATATGCATGTTCTTTCTCCCAACACACGTACATCCCACACTTGGCTCCTGTTCACACCCTGTATGTATGTACATATGTGACTGTATTCCCAGCACCGTGCTGCCCTGCAGAGCCATGCTGGGGGAAGGATGGGGCTGTCTGGGCATTAGTGTCACCCTGGTCCCCAAGCGCTTCCAGCCCTGAGCCCAGGGGTGCTAGGTAGGTGCCCGGTGGATTTACGTCTCCTCCTGTCCTACTGATGATTTAAACCCACAATTACATGGCGAAGATTTAAAGCTGCCTTTGATTGCTTTTCTTATCTGGAGCTACCAAGACACATGCCCTCCTAGTGTCCCTGCTCAAGAGGCAGCGTCCAGCCGCCACATGGGGATGGTCACCCGCTCGCCAGCACCCACGGGTGGTCCCACTGATGCCCCTCACCTCCCCAAATGCACCCTTCGCATCCCAGCAGAGCCCTCCCTAAGCAAACACTCATTCCTCCACACTCTGGAGAACAGTTTTCTATTTTAAGTCCAGCCTCTGCATCCTTCTCCTGCGGCAAGGAGCGTGGGGGAGACAGACAAAGCAGGTCGGCAAGAAAAAGAGGTGGTGGGCAGGGGTGTACCCACCCAAATCCCCCAAACCCTGAAAATTTGAGGCTGCTCGGCAGCAACCCAGGTGGTTGCTCCAGCTTTTAAAACCCCTTGCCAGCAAGAGATTCCCCCTTGTACACAAATCCCCTTCTGCGGATACATTTATAATTGAGTTTCATGCTTAGAAACATATAAGGAATAGAAAAAGAACAATCATTTCTGCCTCCATTTAATTAGGGAGTAATAGATTTCCCCGCCTAACGTATCTACAGGGAATCTCGCCGTGATGATGCTGGATTACTCCGAGACTTGCTCCTTTTCAGGAGGGCATTAATTAGCACCAGGTACCCAAAGGCACAAGAAGGGCTCACAGGGATGGAGTTCTGCATCCTCCCACCCCCTCCACATCCAAGGGGGCTGGAAAAGGTTTATCCTGGAAAGGGTTAAAGCATCCCAGCAGGGTGGCTCGGTCCCTCCTCAGGCATTAACCCTTCCGCAGAGGCTGTCACCAGCCAGGGGGCTGAGCGGGATGTGCCCACGTGTGACAGTGACTGACAAGCTTGTGCCCACGCAGCCCAGGCTGTCACACACTCATGGTGTCACCTAAACTGTGGGAAGGCGTCTGACACCCTCTGCCCAGGACAGCCCCAGAATAAAGAAGCTTTTGTCTCTCTCCATCTCCAAATTGTGTGTTATGCTCTGCATCCTCAACTGGTTCTGAACCCCCGAGCCCTCCCAGACGGGATTTGACACTGTTCAAGATGAGCTTCACAGCATGGGGGGTGATGGACCATCCACCTCATCCAGACATCAGCCTGTCCTGCTCTGAGGTGGTGGGCACCAGCAATACCAACCCACAGGAGGGGTCAGGAAGCAACCCCCGTGCTGGCCCTGCCACCAAGAGTATCACACCCAAGAGGGGTATTGTCAGCCCCCCCAAATGCCTTGCAAAGCAGGTTCTGACCCCTATGGAGAAAATTCCTAGCTCACCTGGCACACCAGCACGTCCTGCAGCATCCATGCTGCGAGCCCGCACAATGAACTGCTCTGAATTCAACATAAGCCCTTTCTCCCTTGCACGGCACTATTTTTAACCCCAAGCCTGTTCGCAGCCTGGCCTCAGTGACAGCTGCGTCAGCACAATTGCGAGGACAGTGAGCTGTGGCTGGGATACATGGATCTGCAGCTCTCCCGGGCACTCCAGCTCCCCCTCTGCTCCACTTTCATCTTACTCAGGGTCTTTTCTAAAGAGGGTCTGGCTAGCTCCAGGGTGGAAGTCCTCACACCTCTGGAGATGCTTCAGTGCCCCCACGCTGCAGGTGATTTACACTGTGTTGCTTCAACCCCGGGTTTCTGACCAGAGATGATCCAGTTTGGCTGGTGGGTACATATGGGAGGGCAGGGATCAAGGGCCGCTCAGCATCCCGGTCCTGGATGCCCACCTCTGCTCAAGTGGTCCTGCCAGGCTGGAGGATGGTGGCTGCAGGATGAACACCCTGTAATCTATTTGCAAAAGCTTTAATCAGCTTTTTATTGTGGGGAAGATGGCTCCAGGTGACCTCTCTATACCTTGGCGGCTCACCCTCCTTCCTCCTGTCACCCTCACCAGCCCCTGGGCACCCACCCACCCTCCTTCCCACCCTGCCCCAGCCCCATACAGCCCGACAGTGGGGTGTCCTGCTGCCCCAAGACCCCAAAATAATTCCCTCCACCCCTCAGAGACAACTCACCAGCCAGCAGCCTCCCCATGTCCTCCAAAAGCCACTCACCTCCACCCTGTCCCCCAGGTCTCCTCTAGCAAGGGATGGGACAGGACTGACCCTGAGATGCAGGGCTGGGGGGCAGAGGACGGGATGCTCCCCCAGTTCTGGGGGCAGAGGTTGGGATGCTCCTCCAGTTCTGGGGGCGGGAGGGGACCGGTCGCGGCAGCAGCTCCGGGGGGGCGAACGGGAGGAGGACGGGCCCCTGCAGCCGCTTTCCGCCAGCGGGAGTGGGTCGGTGCCATGGAAAACAAAAGGGCCCGGGGGACGGGGAGGGGAGGAGAAGCCCGACGAGGGCCGAGGGAACCGGCGGTCCCGTTTGCTCCAGAGGACCCAGGGCGAGCGGGCTCCGTCCCCCTGCAGCTGCCGGTGAAGGGGCGGGAGGGACCGGGGAGGGGAGCGGGGAACCGGGGGAGAGCGGGGCCGTGGGGGGAGCGGGCTGGCCGGGCCGGGGAGGGAAGGAAGGAGGGAGGGCTGGATGGTTATTCACGGCTCTGGTATGCGACGTGCCGGCCCTGCTTCCACCGCCCCCGGGCTGCCTCGGCCCGCCCCGGCCGGGGGGCAGCGAGAGAGCCGGCGGGGAGAGGTAACTGCCCCCCCCAGGGGTGGGATGCTGGTGGTGGAGGGGGAGATTGGGATGGAGCCGGGGTGGAAGGGTGCTCGGGGAGCTCAAGAGGTGTGGGATCACCACGTCGTCCCGGTGTTGCCCTGGGGGTGAGCCCCCAGCCCTGCTCCCCCTGCATCCCGTTAGTTAGGGTGGTGGGGATCTACCCCTGCAAGCTGGCTTTGCTTTGCCTTGCTGGGATTCATGGGAGGCACCCCAAAAAACACACCAGTGAGCGGCTTTAAATGCATCAGCCAAGGGGTATCCCACCCCCCCAGCGCAGGGCGCTCACCCCTCCGTCACCCCCAGAGACCCTGACCTTCCTTCCCCATCCCTTGAATCCAGCCCTGGGATGTCTATCCCTGCAGGACAGGGCCCTTTGTGGCTCCTTCTGCTCCCCACCCCAAAGTTGTCATGTGGGGCCTATTCAGCCTCTCCCTTGCCAATAAAATGTCTCCCCCCTACTGCTCTAAATGACAGGGTTGGGGACTGGAAGGAGCAGCAAAATTTGCCTACAAGGCGCAGACAAAGGGGTCTCGCTGCCAGGTCCTTGCAGAGCTGCCGTTAACCTCTTCCCGGGTGGGACATGGCTTCCAGACGCCGGGAACCGAGCGTGCACAGTCCCCTTGGCAAGGCAAGGAGGGAAACAAGGAGTTAGCTCCGAAATATTTCACTCTAAAGATTTCCAGCAGCCAGGGACCCCACACTCTCTTGCTGAGGAAAAAAAAAAAAGCACTTGAGAAGCTGGTTTTTTCCATGACATGGAAAAAATATGGAGATGGGGGGTTGGTTTGAGGTCTGAAAGCGTGCTGAAAATCTCAGCAACTGGATGGTTTAAAGGAAGGCTGGTTGTGAAAGAGCTGGGGCTGCTCTGTTTCTCCTCATTCCAGCCCCAGCAGGGTGAACTCTGAACCTCTAGGTTCCACTTTCCATCCCAAAACCTGGGGAAACAGCAAGCCGGGGGTTGGTATTTCATAAAAAAAAATCAAAACCAGGCATTTTCTAGTGGGGAAAGGAAAGGCTTTAGGGGGAAGCTCCCCACTCACATAGACAATCAAAGGCTCTGCTCTTGGTGAGGAATTGCACTCTTCAGATTAGGGAATATTTAAAATAGCCTTTTCCAGCTGAAGTGCTGGAGATAACTACATGGACACTTCACTCTTCTTCCTCTTAGATCTTACCAGATCCCTGTCTTGGTTCGACCTGTCCCGTTCATTCCCCCTGTCTCTGTTGGCAGGAGGAAGGATGAGGCCCCTGCTCTGCTGCCTGGGGCTGGCCGTGCTCCTGGGACCCTGCCTGGCGTGTCCCAGTGCCTGCTCCTGCTCCACCAAGAAGAACGGGCGGCTCTTGGCCGAGTGTGCCTACAAGGATCTGCAGGAGGTACCTGAGGGGTTGTCCTCCAATGTGACCATCCTCACCTTGTCGGCCAACAGGATCGGCTGGTTGGGGCAGGGTTCCTTCGCAGAGGTTCCCGAAGTGCAGTCGCTGTGGTTGGGCTACAACCAGATCGGGGTGGTGGAGCCGGGGGCTTTCGCCTTGTTGGTGCATCTGAAGAATCTTGACCTGAGCCACAACAAGATTGCAGATTTCCCCTGGCAGGACCTCCGGAACCTCAGCGGGCTGCAGATCCTGAAGATGAACAACAACCGCTTGGCCGGGCTGCCCCGGGACGCTTTCCGCTCCTTGAAAGACCTGCGCTCCCTCTGGCTCAACGACAACGAGTTGACCACCCTGGCCGAGGGCACTTTTGACAATCTTCCCTCCTTGTCCCAGCTACAGATCTTCAACAACCCCTTCAACTGCTCCTGTAAGGTCTTCTGGTTGAAGAAGTGGACTGAGAACACCTCCGTCTCCATCACAAAAGGGGGGTCCACCCTGTGCGTGGCTCCCGGCCGGCTGAAGGGCAGGGCAGTGACCGACATCCCCGACCACCACTGCGTTGCTCCCTCCGTGCAGCTCACCTACCTCTCCAACCTGGACAACACCGTCACGTACGATGGCCTCACCCTGACGCTGCACTGCAGCGTGGCGGGCAGCCCCCCGCCGGAGATCAGGTGGAAGATCCAGACCTCCAGCCGCCGCGTCGAGATCAACGGGCCCAATGTGGCGCGGGACGGAAACGTCAAGCAGAGCCAAGAGCGCTTCTGGGTCTTCAAGAACGGCACCATGGCCATCCCCAACTTCAGCAAGGAGGATGAAGGCATCTACACCTGCCTTGCTGTCAATGACGTGGGCATGCGGGATGTCTCAGTCAATGTGGCTTTGGCTGGGTCAGAGAATCCAGCTGAAGACCTGCTGCGAGATGACCCCCTAGCCAGCCACCTTGGGGGTCGGAGCTGCTACAAGGGGGATGAAATGGATCCTTCTGGCGCTGGAGAAAAGCTGGTGATTGTTTACCACATGCCGAGGGAGTCGAAGAGCAGGGCTGGAGGAACGGTGCTCCAGGTCCCCCTGGGGACCCTCCTGCTGGCTTTGGGCATTGTGCTCTGCCGCTAAAGCGGGGAGAGGGAAACGGTGCCTCGGGAGTTCCCCCTCTTTCTATAGCATTTATCTTCACGTAGTGCCATGTCTTTGCTGAGCTTCTGGGAACTGTGGGCGAGCAGGAGTCAAAGAGGGCCAAGACTCAGGCCCAGGGCTGGTAGTTCACCCTCTCCTTAGATGGGGGTCGGGGCTGGGCTCCATTAGGTGAGAGCTCCAAATAAGCTCGGGTGACATAGAGCAGATCCACACCTGCTTTCCAGGCATCTAAATCTGACATCTCCTGACTTATCTCCCTCCTGAGACCAAAGGATTCAAGTCCACCCTCAACAGGGTGACCATCACTCATCCCCAGAGCCCACCACAAGCTCTCCACCACCTGCAGCAGCCAGCTGCGGCTGGGGAGGCGATGTCTCGCAAAGAGAGACCTGTGACACCAGAGATGACATCCTCACCACGACCAGCACCTGGGTCCTCGGCCGGCCAGGTGCATCCTTCCTACCACCAACCTCACGTGAAGCACCAGGAGCAGAAAGACCAGTCTGCGAGTGGGGAAATGGCCTGGACGTGGGGTCCTGGGGTTCGAGGGCACCTGGCTTTGGGGGTCCAGAGATCAGACGGTGCTTTGTAGCAGGATGGGGATGGTAGGACATGTTGGATGGGACCATGGGCTTGAATCAGGCCGTTTGGTGGAGCAGGAGAAGCTTTCCCACAGGCTTCATCCCTGCTGGGAGCACCCAGGGTGCCCTGGATGTCACAGGATCCGGCCCTGCCGCCCGCAGAACCTATCTCAGATGTGATGCAGCTGATTTTTCCTCCACCCCCAAAGCCTGCGGTCCAAACAGCTTGACTGGGCTGGCCCCACCGAGCTGCCCTGCTCTGACCCCAGATTGAGGGATTGAGCTCAAAGAGACCCGTATAATTTCTCAGACGGGAAACCAAGCGGGGGCTGGATGACAGAGCAGGAGGAAGAAAGATTGGGAAAACCCAGATGACGGAGAGAAGCTGAGCTGACCTATAAGCCATAAACACACTCCTTAAGTGCTTTAGCATTCCCACACGGGACATATACACCATACCCAGCTGCCCCGGGGTGCCAGGGGACCCCTTGCCTTATAACCAAAGCTGTACGGACAGCAAAGTCCCAAGAGCAATAAATAACCATTATTTTTTTTCTTTTTTTAAACAAATTGGTGCGTGCTGCCTCTGTGCACCCCCAAACCCCAGCATCAGCTGGGATACCACAGCTCATCGCCAACCCCCTTTCACCCCAAAGCCCTCCCTGTGCTGTAGCATCCCCCCTGTGATGACCACGGAGGGAGGATGCAGCCCAGAAACAGCCCCAAACCAGCCCAGAAACAGCTAGCAGCTCCTCGCGTGATCGGCCTTTGACGCTGACAAGCAGACACATATTTTTCCCATTACAGGCAGAAAGGATGAAAAACATCATGTCCCTAACAAGAGTTTCAGTTTTCGTTTCATAGGATACAACTTTTAACATCCTCCCCTCCCTGCCTGCCTGGGAATAGCAGGGTATAGGAGTTTATTCCTGGAACCTCGTCTAGAAATAAGGTTTTAAGCCTAGGATAAGGATAAAAAAAAAAAAGAAGATTTAGGGTCCCAGTAGCATAAACCACACCTGACAGTCTCTGCCTGCTTGCAGAGCCACTGCTCCCCCAGCTTTGCTGCTGCCTGGCTGTTTTGTCTCCAGAAAGGTGAATTCCTCTGCATTTGCCCAGTTTACCCATAGCTTCTACGGCAAATTACAAGTGATATTAAGCATCTCTGAGCCATAACAAGCAGGAGACCCTGCCACACAGCTCCTGGGCTGGATACTGCAGGTGATCCCACACTTGGCGTCACCATCCCCACTCACCATGGTCACCGAGCCCAGGATGCCACAACCCCTATCAGCTCCTCTCTGTCCCTCACAGCATGACCCAGACCTCAATTCCCATTCCCTACGTGGGCTTTTTTGTTTTTGTTAAGGGCTGTTTTCAGCTGGATCAGGTGCCCAAACCATCAGTTCAAAGTTGGGTGGAGGGGACTGGGGGTGCACATGGCAGAGCTATGCCGTGGCTGGGGGTTTAGAGAGAACACAAGAAGCCACCATGAAGAAGAACAGCTCAGTTCACCCCCAGGGCACCCTGTTTATGTCATAAAAAGGGAAAGAAAACAAGCAAATTGATGAAGCCACCCCGTCTTCCTCCTAGGGCTGTCATCTCATCTCAGCCCCAGCCAAGACATCTCCAGGAAGCCTCTGTGTAAACAGATGCTGAAATCCAGCTCCACCCGTGGCCGGGAGCTGTGCAAGATTTTAGGGATTATGAAGCTGCCTTCAAAGCCCCAGTGCCTGGGAGGCTGGAGACGGGATGGGCTGCAAGGGAAAGCTCAGCCTTGGCCTTAGGACATCCCTTCACCCGGCACACACAGGACACCCAGCACCGCGTCTGTCCTGCGCTCAGACACGCAAACCCCAGCACGCAAAGCTGGGAAAAAAACAGCTGGAATTGCACCTTGGGCTCCTGCTGTCGCAAAAAGAAAAACCACCGCTGCTGTCACCCAGCCTGGTGACATTGTACTGAGTGCCAGATGCTAATCCAAGACGATTAGAACCGGTCAGGGCAGCGGATGCGACAGGGCTTGGAGCATCCAAGCGCAGCGGGTGGTGGTTTGGGCAGCAGATGAAGGCAGGGACCCCTCCTCTCTTTGTTGGGGTGGGCAGGGAGGGGGTCAGGTTCCCACCCAGGGAGCTTCAGTGTTGTAGGAAGATGCCAGGATACTCTGGACAAACCCCAAAGCACAGAGCTCAGCCTCACTCACCCCCAAACCAAAGCAAAGGCAGGATTTTCAAGGCACGCATCATGCGAAGAGGCAATCCAGTAGCAGCCTGGGCACCTACCTTCGATGCTTTAACCACAAAATGTCCTATTTCTGTTCCCATCCTGTGGTTTAGGGGCCAGATGTTGTGATGGGAAAGCAAACCAGTCAGCTTTGCATTCAAATTTCTCTAAGGTGAGGAGGAGGCATCACAATTTTGGTCCCATCACATCCAGGTCAAGCAGATATACTGCAAAGCCTCTGCTCCATGTCGTTGGAGCAAGATCAGTCCCAACCATCACCCAAATATGTATATATATATATATAGGCTACGATAGTCCTCATGTCCCTCCTGTGAGGTCTGGCTTACTCAGGAACGGCCAAGACACCAAGCACACCCTGAGCGTAGGAATGAGGTATGTGATTTATTAACCTTCCCCGACTCGGCACATCCGAGCGAGGTGTAAAACTGCTTTCTACGGACTCAAGCTCAGCTCGCTCAGAGGGTCACCAGCCCTGGGGAGTCACTGGCTTTAAATAAAACGGGGTGGCAGCAAGAGCCATCGAGGGGATGAGAGTTACGGGGAGCAGAAAACAAAGGGCTCGGCAACCTCGTGGCCCAGAGCTGTGGAATTTTCTCACAAAATTGGGAACAAAAAAAGAGTCCTGGGGTTAGGTATGATGCCAGAGAGCCAGGATCAGAGCTGAAAGGGAGAAGCTGGGGACGGGGGTGGCAGTGAGGATCTTCTCAGCAGGTGGTTCCTTATGCTCAGCCTGGTCAAGGATCCCTCCACACATGCAAATATCCCCTTTCTCCCTCTTTCCTTGCTGCCTGGCTCTGGGTATTTGTGCCTGCCTTGCCCTGTGTTGGGAAGGTGACTGTCGAGAATTTGTGAGCTCATTGCAGGAGTGACACCTAAGATGTTGCTGTTTATCTTGGCTCACCAACCCCTCTCCGTCCAGACCAAGCTTAGAGATGAGCCGTTTATCTTCACCTCTGGACCTTGGTGGTGGCTCAGCATGGACCTAGAGCTAAAAACCAGCCCCCAGCACCGCTGGAGAGGGACCAGAGGCTGGAGAGGGGCGAGAGGTGCCCAAAACTCCTGCCAGCACAGGAGGAGAGTCAACGGGAGATGGGGATGGGGCAGGAGCATGTGTAGGAGGCAGAGAGAGGTGGAGGCTTCTCCAGAGGTCAGGGTCTGGGGGCGCTGAGCTGGGTGCCATTGGCCGTGGGGTCAGAGAGGGCGGTTTTCCGGCAAGCTGTCAGCGAGGGGTTGTTGAGGAGGGTGTAGGCGAGCCACCAGCGGGCTCGGCTCTGCTTAAACCTGGCTCTGCTGGGCGGCGCCTTCTTGGGCTGCATCAGCTGGATGCCTGAAAGGAGATGGAGGGGACACATATGATGCTTTCAGCCCCAGCTGCCCCTTGCTGCCCAGATGCCTTCTACATCCTGGGGTGAAAGCAGATCGGATTTTGCATGGGCAGAGGAACGAGAGCAGCTCCTGGGCTGGAGCTGTCACAGAGGAGGTGACATCCAAGTGGAGAGGAAACCAGAACCACAGAATGGTCCCTTCACCACAAGGCACCACCAGCATCTCTAGAGGAGCAGCAAAGCCACCGAGGAGACCCCAGTGCCACCCCCTGGCGATGGCCCTTCACTCCCTGTGGTTGGCCATGGGAAGGTCTCACCTTCTTCAATGCCGCCGGCCCGATGCCCCCGCGGCCCCTCGGGCCCGGCTGGCTGGAGGAGCAGCAAGCAGAAAGCTTTCATCACCGGGTGGGACTGGCTGACCTCGATTTTCAGATAGTGGCAGTACGTGTGGTAGCCTGGGGGGACACAACCCAACAGTAAACACGTGTAGGGGGGGCAGACATCACTGTTCCCCCCTCCCTCCTGCCCTGGAGCAAAGGGGAGGGTTGTGGACGTGCTCCAGTCCTGAAATCCCAGCAGGAAAAGCAGAGGAAGGGCTGAGTTCACCTCCCTGCTGCCTTTAGTGCAGAATTGAAGGTCCACTGCCCATGGGTTGAGGGTCTGGCTACCAGTGAAGCCCAGGGGACCCCAGTAGGGCATCACCCACCCTTGGGGACAGGTGGAAAAGCAGGAACAAGCAGGCAGCAGGAGAAACCACTTGCTCCTGTTGTCCCCCCTGCCCATTTCTGAGCGCAAAACACAAGCACATGAAACCACCCTTGGTCCTGGCAGCTCCAGGTGTCCCTGGCCATGTCCCCTGGGAGCTCCACGCTGACTGAGGTGCTGCAGAAGAACCTACCTGGGTCGAAGGTCTCCACGTTGCGGTTCAGCAGGCTGATGTCCAGCTGGCAGAAGTGGATGGCGTTATAAAGGCCGGAGATGACCATCCTCCACACTCCGGCTAGGACACCCACCAGGACGTTGATGGGGAAGAGCAGGTAGGTGACGATGTAGAGAGCTCGCCTGTGGGTGGAGAAGGAAGGGTAAGGAACACAAACGCTGTGGGATGGGAAGAACAGCCCTTCCCTGCCAGAAAACCCTGCCAAAATAATCCTCCCACCCTTCCCTCGCTCCTCAGCAGACATGGTCCCTGCTTGAGGTGTCTCCATCCCATGTGGAGATGAGCAAACACCCGTCGAGGCGCTCAGAGAGGAGACAGCCTGGTGCACTGTCAGGACTCCAAAGCTTGGCCTCCAGCACACGTAGGGTCTCCGTTTCTCCTCGAAGATCTAGAAACCTGCTTACGGTGTGAGTGTGAGGGTTTGGAGTAGAGGACACATGGCGGACCAGCTCCCCTGGGCCCAGGAAAGCCTCCAGCAGCCTCCCGGCATTGCTGGGCAAGTGATGGAGGTGCTGGAAGTGCCCTGGCTGGATGGAGAAGGACACTCAGACCCATCTGTCACCCTGGTTTGCAGGCTGAGGAGGTGGCTTAGGCAGTGACACTGTGCGTGAGCAAGTGAGTCCATCAGCTGGCAGCATCTGAATGGGTCCAGCCGATCCTGAGGGACCTGGGCTTCCTCTGAGGCTTCAAATGGGGGTGGTGGAGCAGGGCACAGACCTCACCAGCTTCACCCCACCCAAATCAAGGCTGCAAATGGACTGTGGACCTCTAAATCATCTAAAGAAAACTCTGTGGAAGCACAGAGCCACCTAAACCCCTCAAACTCACAGACTTTCCCCCTAAGCTTGTGGCACAGAGGACACCGTGACATCAGGGACACGTGTAAACCCACCACAATCCCAGGGTCCTGGGCCTCAGGAGGAGCAGCTCTGCCCCCCTCATCCCCGTACCTGTTGGTGAGCTCTTTTCGGAGGGGATGCTGCTCCAGGAACTGGTAATGAGCTGCCAAATTCTGCACGACAACAGCAAGCACCAAGGTCAACCAGAAGGGCCTGGGTGGGAGGGAAGAGGCAGGTTGGACACCAGGAGGGTCCCAAGCATGAGACACCGTCCCAGGCAGCAGAAAAGTTGAAAGAGCCCAAGATAGAGCGTCCCTTTGACACAAGAGCACCCCAAAACACACCGTGGCCACGGCACCCCCTCGTGTCTCCCATCCCCATGCACTCACCACATGTTGCGGACGATTTTAAAGAGGTGCATGTTTGTGCCGGACTGAAGTGGGATGACGATGAGAAAGGTAAACCCCACTGAGCAGATGAAGAAAATCACTTGTTGGATGAGGAGACCTGGGAGGGAGAGACACGGGGAGAGAAACCATGCTGGGGAATGTTGGAGAAGCAGTTTTTATTCTTATTCCTCAAACCCGTGCTCATTACTGACCACGTCTTTCATTTCAATCCCATAAAAAGCTTGTGAGATCTTTTCCTGCCTCCCCCAGCCCAAACACAATGCTCCACATGGGATTTAATTACAAGTTCAGCCTTTCTTATCGTTCCCCACATCATCCCCGCCATGAAGAGCCATCACTCGGGGCAGCAACTATGATGCCTCATCATAAAAATCAGCCTGAGCTCTGATTGCTCATCATAAATCCCACTGAGATCAGCAGCAGCTGCGGCAACTGGTGCTTCACCTCCATTGCTTTGCTTTAACGACTTGAAAAACAAGATTAATTTTTTTTGAACAGGAGGTAGGTTGATGGCAGCACAGTGAGATGCAGCCAGTGCTGCCGGGGATGTGCCAAGCATTGGATGGCCAAAAAAGTCCTGCAAAGGGGTGCAGGGAGCTCCTGGGGGGCTCCTCAGCTCCTACCTCCACAGTCCACCCAAAAATAGTTCTCAAATCCAAATATTTGGCCTTGAAACAAAATAAGCTGTCGTTTCCCCTTCCTCCCCCCATTTTTCTTCCCTACCATGTGGCATTCAGGCTGGCCTTCCTCACCAAAGCACAGATTTTGTTTGGGAAAAAGAGGAACAAAAGCCTCACAGCCGTTCCTTTGCAAAACAGGGCAAGAAAGGGGGAAGAGATGCTTAAATCTGGGGGTCCACCACCCAGCCACTCCCCAGCACCCTTTACCCAGGCAGGTAAAAGCCGTCTGGAAGCCGGTGAAACTCATCCAGCAGACGATGGCTCGTCGGGACGGGCGGAGGATGTGGGCTTTGTAGAAAACATCCAGCACAGCCCCTTGGTAAAGCGCTTTCAGGTTGTTCCTGGGGAAGGAAAGCGAGCGCGGCTGCATCCCAGGCAGGTGCCAAGGTCAAGGGCAAGGGCAGGGGAGCAGGGAGCAGCCCGTACCTGTGCATGGCCAGTGTTCGCAGCAGCATGGCGCAGGTCAGCAGGCAACACAGCACCAGCGAGCTGATGTAGCAGACTGCGGAAAAGCAGGGGGGAGACAGCTGGGTCAGGGCTGCGGACAGCCCGAGAAATGGGGTTTTGTTGTCAAATGTAGCTCAGGGGCATTGAAGGTGCATGGATGTACACCCAGCGGGGCACCGTGCCTCAGCTTCCCTCCCTACCCCCTTTGTGATACGTTGCCCAGGTGGGCATGAGTTGTGAGACAGGGAAAGAGAAGCAGCAGGGGGAAATAGAAGGAGCGAGGCTAGCTCAGCACTGGAAAAATCATGGAGTGAGCCGTGATAAGCAGGCAGTGCGGTGGGGAGAGCCTGGGAAGTTGGTCTCAGAAAAGGGGATGCTGGCGGGGGAAGCAAGAGGAGGGAGAAGAGAGGATGAGAGGGGCTTGGTGACTCTAGAAAAGCCATCAAAAGGACCCCCCCTTGGCTGGTGGCACCCCAAGGTAGTGCTGTGGAGGGAGAGGACAGCCCTGCCATCCAGGGCTTTTTAATGATCCCGGGGGGCTGGGGGCCATCTGCTCGATTCCAGCACGTATCAAAGGCTGCAGCCGAAGGGCAGCATCTGCGGCGCGGTGCTCCTGGCACACGGCGGCTGCCGGGAGACGCCTGGCACGGCCCCAGGCTCACGCCTTTCATGTCTGCACGGCTGTGGCTTCGGCAGCTGGTTTTTCAGTCCCCTTGGAAGCTGCCCCATCGCCAACCAGTTTCCTGGACCAGCCTCTGGGTTGGAAATCTCTCTGGTAAGTTCCAAAACCCTCCAAAAATCATCTGTGGGTGCAGGACCTGCCTGGGAACCCACCTTCCAGTGACCACAGGTAGTACTTGACGGTGTTGAGCTCCTTCTCCATGTCCCCTGGGACAGCTGGGTTCTCCGAGGGCACCAAACCGAACTGGACCAACAAGACCACAATGTCCTTTGTCATTCCTGCCCTCACGATCTGGATGGTGGGGACGACGGTGACCAGGAGCAGCAGGGCAACCTGCGAGGGAGAGGTGCCACGTGAGCCCCCGGTCACGGCGTCCCATCACTGAGCCACCTCCTTGGCTTAAAGACTTAAGTCTGGCTGAGCCCTGGAAGCACATGGTCAGTTCCTGCGGCTCAGCCAAGGGATGGTAATACCTTGAGGCACGTTAATACCGTCCCCGTAGCCAAAATTGTGGCATGGCAATGACCTCAGGGCTCGTCTGCCTCAAGAGGACACAGCCAAGAAGGTGGGGAGGGGGGTCTGCTTGGGGTTTAACCCTCAGCGTCACCTGGTAGATGGCGATCACGGCCGTGGTGATGGACAGGACGAGCTTCAGCGGGATCTGGAAACCTGGAACACAGAATTGGAGAGAATTCGGGATGCGAGATGGTGGGGGAAGAGGAGAGGAGGCTGCAGGTCCACCCAACCCAGCAGCCAAAGCAAAGGGACAATGGAACAGGACAGTCAAATGTTAACTGGGATTTCCCCAGGGAAACCCTGCAAGGAGCAGTTTCTCAATACTTGAGCTGGATTATTTCCTTCCTGTTGATCCTCCTTTCCCAAAAGCCCACGAAACCTCGTGTGCCCACAGCACCGAGTCCCCGCAGCTGCGTGTCCCTTGGGGTGTCACCTCCTGGGACAGCCGCTGCTCCTTGCACAGGAAAACAGGATGAGGAGCAGCTCCCCATTCCTGGGCTGTTAGGGATTTTATCAACTTATTGTGGATTTTGTTACCTTATCAAGCATCAAGGCTGCAATATTAGCACGTCTCAGCCCACCCGTGCTCCCATGCGGGGGGGCCCAGCTCCCCACCCCAAACCGCAACAGTTTGTGCGAAGCCGAGGTGTCGCACGTGCGGCGAGCGGCAGCTGCTGCAGCGCAGATGCTTCGGGGATGGAGCCAAGAAAAGCATTTGCTCTCTCTGGGGACGGGGTGGGCAGCCTGTCTGCCGAGCTGCAGCACAGCCCCCAGCCTACCTTCCTCGGGAGTGTAGATGTAGGAGCGTAAATACGCCTGGACCCTTGAGAGGAGGCTCTCTTCTAGCTTTGTGGAGCTGGAGGAGGAAGGAGAGGGTGAAAAAGGGTGTTCCTTGGGAGCAGGGACCCTCTCTGCCCCCGGTCTTTGCTGTGAAGGTGTTGCCAGCCCAGGGATGCTGTCCCCATCCCTAGGCATCCCGCAGGAAGGTGCCATCCATACCTCTCCTTCTGTGGGCGTTTGGACAGCACAGCCTTTAGGTACTTCTTGTAATAACGCCTCCCTGGAACCTGAAGGAAAACAGCAAGAAGTTGCCCGATTTGAGCACAGAGGGGGACAGGGAGAGGTGACTCCAGAGCATCTGCATCCCAGCCGGCAGCCACCTCCTTGATTTGTCACCCAAGGCCACCCACCCATCACCAGCACAATGCCCCTCAGCACTCTCTGTATGGGATGCGGGTGATGGGCTCCCAGCCCTTGTTTGGCTAATGAACATGTTGGAGCAATGCTGGCAGCAAATCTTCCAGCACAGCAAAGGTGGAAGCAAATCTGCCTTGTTCCCACTAACAAAGCAGCCCCCAAACCAGGAACATCGGCAGGACAGCTCAAACCCTCCCCTTCCCATCACCCAGGGGTCACTTCAGTCCATGCTGGGGCTGACGGTTTTTGGTTTTGAAGTAGGTTTTTCCTCCTCTCTTCCCACCAAAGCCCAGCATTTCCCAGAGGACCGGGGATTATCCAGCCTGCCGGGAAAACAAGGCGACCCCAGTCCCAGCCTGAATGGGATGCATTGATGCCTTAAGCCTCTTGTACTAAGGAGTTTACTTCAAAGATGGATTTTTTTTTTTTTTTTTTTCACTCCCTCTTCAAATCCAGCAAGATAAACAGAGCTGTGACCTGTGTCGGCAGAGGCAGATCCCGGTGCCGAGTGGGGAACACGTGCCCTGGGAGCACCCCAGTTCTGCCAGTCCCCAGGAGAGCTCCCAAAACTATACAGGTCCATCGGGGGTTCTCTCATGCTACCACCCCACAGATCTTCATTACCTCCTTCTCCAAGGTCTCCTCCTGGCCGGTGAAGCTCCTGATGAGCAGTGCTGGATACCAAAGGCTTAAAAGCACAAGGCAGAGGATGATGGGGATGTAAGAGAGCGTGGAGTAGTACCTGTATATCTGGGGAGGAGATATCACATGTGAGAGCACCCCAGCCTGGAGAGGTGACACTTCAACGTCACTTCAAGGAGGTGGTGAGGAAGCCACCTCCAACCCTGGGCCACACCAGCCTTCCCACTCCTTCCCCAGGCCGTGGGACACATGTACCTTTGGTGACTGCGGACAATCCACCTTCTGCCAGATGTGGACCAGGCAGTGGCACCAGGACAGCAGGCAGCCCAGGAGGTAGCTGAGCCTGTGCCGCACAGTGGCACAGGCGACTAGGGGGTAGTAGAAGGCAGGGTAGTAGAGCAAAGCCAGGATCTTCCAGTATTCTAGATGGGATATTGGGAAGAGAGGAGGGAGAGAAAAAACAGAGAAGAGAAGGCAACGCCCTCAGTAGGGACCAGAGTGAACAGGCTGCTCAGGGGATGCTGCAGAAATCCTGGGTAGGCAGGACTGTGGTGCTCAGGAGGGTGCTTGTCTTACCCCGAGTGCTCTGGGAGGACTGGGCGATGAGTGGCAGAGGGTCCCTGTCCAGGACCAGCACACACAGAGAGGAGAACAAGATGCCGAACACCGCAGCCACCAGCCCGCGGTTGCCTTCCTCCTCCAGAAAGTTGGCCGGGCTGCGAGGCAAGGAAGGGATGAGCTGTCAGATCACCCTGTCCCCCCTTATCCTCTGTCTCAGAGCCGGTTTATCCCATGCTGTACCCCAGCATCCCTCCACCTGCCCAGCTGCGGGGTGACAGGGACCCTGGGGACTGGGGTACAGGGTACCTGAGCAGTCCTGGGATGCCGTTCCAGCAGCTCTGATGGAGACGCCTGCGTTTCACCAGCAAGGACAAGCCCATGAGCGCAGCCAGCTGCCAGAAACCCAGTGGAGGGAGCAATAAATACACAGGGAGGGGGCTGGGACCTGCTGCTGTGTGATGGGAGATACCATCTCCACCCAACACTCTAAATCCAGCCATGGCTGGTGCAGAAACAGGTGCTTCTCAACCAGCTCTGTTGAGTTACAGCCTCAGAGGGACCATGCCAGGAAAAAATAAAAATAAATCAAAGCCTTCCACTGGCTACAGGCACAAAAAGCGTGGAGATGTGCAAGTCCCTTGTTAGAACATCCCAGCTCAAGCCTCACTCCAGCTCAAGCTGAAGAGCCCAGACCTGATATCTGGGAGTAGATGGACATGACCTGAGCTGGGAGTCAGTGAATATGATAACCCACCCCTGGGAGCTGGCAGGTACTTACGGAGATGGGTGCCATGCAGATGTGGTACATTCTGGGAGAAATGGTTGGGTCGCAGTCTGGGATTACGTTGGGAAACATGCTAGAAAAAGGGGGGGAAAATAGTGTGTGGTTTGATTTAGTCCCAAAAAGGTAAAGCAAAGATGTTGGGCTACATGTACACAGCGGCAGTGGAGCTTTTGGTGTGATACTGAGAAGAGGTAAAGCTCTGAAGAGCAGAGCTATGCAACCATCACTAACTGGGGATGAAGTCACCCTCATGAGGTGACTTTACGATCACAGAGATAACACAGAATCACAGAATAATGTCAGGGGTTGGAAGGGACCTCGAAAGCTCATCCAGTCCAATCCCCCCACCGGAGCAGGAACACCCAGATGAGGTTACACAGGAAGGTGTCCAGGCGGGTTTGAATGGCTGCAGAGAAGGAGACTCCACAACCTCCCTGGGCAGCCTGGGCCAGGCTCTGGCACCCTCACCATGAAGAAGTTTCTTCTCATCTTTAAGTGGAACCTCCTGTGTTCCAGTTTGTACCCCCAGGAGTGGCCCCAGGCTGGATGCCCTCCCTGCACGTACAGCCATGCCAGGGGGTCAGTGAGGAAGGACGAACCCCCTTTTTACCTCTTTTACACCCATGCCTCTTCTGGCTCTGTCTTTTTGAGGGATGCAACCTGCAAAGCAGCAGTTCTGGCCAGTTGAGCAGGCTTTGCTTTATTTATTCGCTCTCTGGCCTCCGCTGCATCCCTTAATCTTTGCTTTGTCCTCAGCCCTTCTCCTCTCCCCAAGGTCAGGCAGGATCCTGCCCAGCCACCTTCACCGAACACCGGGCAGTAAAACCCTGTGCTGGGGAGCTGAACTCCATCACTTGCAGGAGGGGACCCCCCAGACCCAGTAAGTCACAGTGGGGGACCCCATGTGCCCCTCAAGCCCTACAGCACTGAGATGGGAGAAAGGACAGAGCCCCATGAGCAAAGCTGTAGGGAAGGGTGCAAGAGTGAAATTAGGATTTCTGTGGCATTGTATGTCCAAGGCTGTCACCAGCCTGCCAGAAAAGGCTTTATAGGACCAGCTGACAGTAGCAAAGCTCTGATTTCTGCCTTTTGTTTTTTTCTCTGCCAACGGCTGGCCTTGGATAGACCAGGAAGTTCCCGCTGTCCCAAAATACCCAGGCTCTGGAAATCCAGGGCACCCACCCACAAGATTGAGAGCACAGAGATACCAAAAGCCCTTTTTAGCATTGCTAGGGCTTCAGGATTGAAATCCAGGGCACCCAAGAGCTGTCAGATGGGCAAACCCCTCGGTGCTGCTCCCGTCCCTTCACCCACCACAGCTTGCTGCAAAGGAGGACACCCAGAAAATAACCCAAAGGTTTCCAGCAGGGCTTTGGGTCATGCAGGGGGGGCTTCATCTGGGGAAACTGGGGCTGGGCAAGGAGATTTCAAAGGCTGTTTCGCAATGCAGGAGATGAAGAGAAACCCTTTGGGTTGGTCACCGCTGGGATCTCCTCCGGCTTGCCCTCAGGATTAGGTATCAGTCAACTGAGCAGCATAAAACCCACCCACAGAGGGCTAAGTCAACAGAGAGACAATAGATGCTGATAGACGGGCCTTGGGACGCCCAGTTTCCAGCCTTGTGGGACACCTTGGATAAACCATCATGTCGCTCTGTGCCTCAGTTTCCCCTCCCAACCAAGCATCCCAGCCCTGCCATGTCATCCTACCCAGAAGCCCAGCACCAGAGCAGCTCTCGTCATGCCAGAAAAGGCTCTGGGGGCTTCAGAGGGGTCAGGGCAGTAGTTTAACACCATGAACTTGATGTTGAAATTCGGGGAAGGCTAAGTAAAAGGGAGTACATTTAGTAGAGATGCTCACTGTGGGATTTATCCCTGTTCTTGCCAGAAACACCGTAAAGAAATTACACATTTTTAGGGGGCCAAAACAAGCCTTTTTTATCACCTTCCCCTCACCCAGGAATAAATCCTGGCTATGCTGCTCAGGGGACATGGCTCTACATAAAGGGGACAGGCCAGCAGCCACCCAGGGTGACAACAGAGGGACATGTGGCACCCACCAGCAAAGTTGGACACTTACTCATCCTGCTGCACCGCTGGCTCCATGGTTTCATAGATGTACCAGTCGGAAATGAGGTCCTCAGTGCCGTCGAAGCCGTGGTCCAGCAGAGCATCCTGTATCCCAGCAGAGCTGTTGGTGGCCATGGCCGTCTTCTTCCTCCCTCCCTCTGCAGGCTGGAGAGAGATGGCGAGAGGCAGCCGGAGGCAGAAAGCAGCCGGGATTTCCCGAGGTGAGTTCTTGGAAAAGCAGGGATGGAGGCACCGAGCCAAGAGGCTTTATCTTCTTCAGCCTGGGGAGGGGACCGGGAGCTTTCAAAATCCAGCGGTGCCTCCAGGGATCCGGCTTTTATCTGGACTTGGAGGGAGTGAGAAGGGATGAATGTCCCCCTCCAGCACAAGCTGAGCTCTCCGGGCACACCTAATCATCCCCCAGCCGCTCCCTGCCCGCCGAGGGATGCTGAGAGCCTCGCAGCCTTTGTTTGGGTTGTTTTACAGCTTTAACACACACAACTTGAAAACCGGCGCAAGGGTCAAGTTTTTGGGCTCGGCAGCATGGGCTGGCTGGCGAAACGGGGATGAGATCTCACCCATGACCTGTGTCCCCAACGCCCCTCTGCGCCACCAGACCCCCCACCCGACATCCAGCCTCCCCCAGGGGAAACCTCAGCCCCTCTCCCTCTGCAGCCATCCAAAAGCAGAAGGATTTGTCGCAGCGCCAGACCCAACATGCTCTCATTTGTCCTTCTTCTCATTATGCTTTGATGACTTTGGCCCAGGCAGCCCCACACCCTCCACTCCTGTCCCAGAGCTACAGCGCACAAGCTGCAACCTGCCTCCTCTGCCATCGCAGTGGGATAGGCAGTGCCCAAAGATGTCCCCAAATGCCCAGCACAGCCTCTGAGCCCCAGGAACCAGCCCAGGACCTGGGGACACCTTGTCCCACAGCTGGGGGATGTCACCAAAGCCTCCAGCTCTGCTTGGTGGCTCTGAGGGGACAGGCAGGACAGGGATGACTGAGCGGCTGCTGTTTGTACAGCTGGCATTCAGCAGGGTCCGTGATGGATCTAGCACATCAGCTTCAAAGAGATTCCCCAAACCGGGGCTGTGGCCCCATCTCTGGCCAAACATTCGCCACCGCAGCCACGTTGCCCCATGGCCTGATGCTCTACTGGCTATCATGTCCCCAGCCAGGTTTTGGGTCCTCTCCAGGGACTCGCTCTAGATCAGGACCTGTGAGATGGGCTGGGACCTTCACCACCCTTCTGAAATGGCCAAAACTCGGCAAGAAAGCCCGTCTCCTCTGCCTCAAGATGTGGCCCACAGCAGAGTGACCCCACCACCCTGCTCCCCACCAGCAGAGGAAGGACAGACGCCACCAGCCCCACTCAGACAGACCCCAATCTCAACCCCCCCAGCACACGTCCCAGCCCCGAGGCACCAACTCTCCAGCCATCCCTTGGTTTCCATCGACCCTCCAGCCATCCCTTGGTTTTGCCTGTGCGGGGGAAGCAGTTCTGACCTCACCTCCCAGGAATGTAGCACTCCGTAAAAAAAGGTAGAAAGAGCCTCTAAAGCTCATGGCAGCACTCCAAAAGCCACCGTGGGACTGCCCGTGCCCCCTCTTACCTTCCCATGGGGTCACTCAAAGAAGGGCAAGCAGCAGAAAGCAAGATCTCCCATCCCAGCAGTGTTGCCCCATATGACCCACCAGCCAGCAGATGCCACCTTGCCAGTGCCCTGATATTCAGCTGCCTGGGGACATGGCGGCTGCAGAAAAGCAGGAAGGAAAAGAGAGGAAAGCCCGGGGAGCCCCACCAGGCAAGTCACAGCCTGAATCCACACCGGGCAGCGACAGCACGAGAACAAGATGAGAAGCTCCAGCACATCCTTGCTCAGGGCATCATGGTCACCCATACCCCAGGGCTTTGCTGCCCATCTCTGCCTGGGTGTGGGACCAAGGTGGGTCAACACTGACCCAGCACCAGCTGTTCTTCAAATCTTTCAGCCCAGCTTGCTCGTCTTCGTGAGACAGATGTTCTGCTTCAGGGGAAGGTCCCTTCTTGTGGTCCACCAAGCAAGGTGACAGCATCCTGATCACCATCCACAAAAGAACAGGTGTCTGGATAAATCAGGAGATGCTTCAGAACCTCCAAGCCATCTGCTGGACACCACCAGGCAGCGATTGACACTGTGATGTGAGGACATCCAAGCCTAGACCCCAACAGATCTCCTATTGCCCTGGTGCTGTGTTGGAGCAGAAACCTCGCCGGCGATGGGTGTTTCAGCCAGGGAGAAGCACAAGATGAGGGTTTTCATCCTCACTGCGGCACAGGGAAGGGTTAACCCCCCTGTTCCGCGTCCCGGCAGAGCAGAGGCAGGTGTGCCAAAACCCCAGCGGGATCAGCATCCCCGGCCAGGGCAAGGCCAGCACTCCCCACCCTGCTCGGCGGGCGCTGGCTCCTCCGGCCGTAGCCCAGCCAGGAGCTCCTCGGCTTCGCAGCCCCCCCGTGCCCGGCGTTTTTCCCCGAAACCTGATCTTTTTGCTCCTCCACGTAACCTCTGCCGAAACAGGCTGGGCCTTTTGATCGCAGCGGCCTCGCCCGAGATTGATGGGTTCAATAAAGCTCCTGCATATTCTTCATTTCCCACTATCCATCACTCTCCGGGGAGCTTTTGCATCCCACTACTATGAATTAAACTGGTGGGGGGGGAAGAGAAGAGGGGGAGCCATAAGGGAATTACCCCCCTTCCCTCCTCCCATCCAGCCTAATGGTGATGCCTTGTGTACAGCTTTTAATAAAAATGATAAAGATCTCATTTCACAATTGTTCAGGGAGCCCTTGGGCCGGTGGCGGGGGGGAGGAAGAGTTGTTTAAGTGAGATCTCCTCTAATTCAATTGCCATTCTGGAGCAGCGCTGGTGGCTGCTGGGCTGTCCCTGCAAAACCAGGTGACACCGGGGTGGCTTCAGAGGACATCAGCAAAGACGAGCTGGTGACCCAGCTCCTGAGATGCTCGTTCCCAAGCGGGGATTTAGCAACTTCGGGAGAGGTAAAGCCCTGTCTCAAGTCAACACGAGGTGAGCCAGAAAACTTCAGTCCCCAAAGTCCATCAAATTCAGTGATCCAGCCCCAAGACGAGGTGAGAAAAGTTGGTTTGCAGCCACTTGTGCTCCACTGGGAAGGGCAAGGGGACAGTTGGTCCCATCGCTTCCCTCCACTGGTGACTTTGGAGCCCTCCAAGCCCCAAAGCCACCCCAGCCAGTTTTTGCCCAGAGCTCTTTGAAGCAGAGCTTATTTCCCTGCATGGAGATCTCCTGCTGTCCCCAGATTCCCCAAACACAAGCGCTGAGGAGCCCACCCACACCCTGGCCCATCCGGCCAGATGCTGGGACCTCCGGGAAGTCACTGTCCCCAGGGCGCTGAGGACGCCGAGCTCGTGGCAGTGATGAGCCGCTGCGGGAAGCCCGGTGGCTGGTGAACTCCCCGTGCCCCCGGCTCCCCACATCCCTCCGGGAAAACCCCCGCCTGGGGCCGGGGAAAAGTCCAGACAAAGTTTTTCATCCCATCCAGACGTCCTCCACTCCTTCCCCCCAACAATGTTCGTCTCCCAGCTCAGACATCGCAGCACCACTTCTCATCCAAATCAACCCCTTTCTCCCCCAAATCCCACCTGCACCCCAACATCCACCACCCCGGGAAGAGCCCAGGACCCGCCCCCCCCAGCCCTTCACAAAACCCTTTCCTCTGCAAAGCTGGAGCCTTGCAGATAATAAATCCACCGCCGAGATCGTAAACACACCAGAGCAAAGCAAAGGCAAAGGCAAAGCCCCTTTTGCATTTTAAAAGCAAAAGCAGCTTCAACATTGAAGCCAAGGAGGCTGTTTAAAGTTATTTTTAGGCTCCTTCTCCCCACTTCATTTCAAAGCACCTGCTGCAGATGAAGCCCCCCCCACCTCGCAAGCCAGGGGAAGAGTGAGGATTTTGCAGGATTGTACCAAAACCTGCTGATAAAGTCAGAAAGCAGCACAGAAAGCAGCACTGGGGGGGTCAGGGCAGAACACCCCATCACCCCAGCTCCCCTGATGCTGGGGGGGGAACAAGCATCGCCCAGGGAGGTGAAATCACTGCTTCAGGGGAGAGCTGGGGTTTTTTTGGGGGGGCTTCTGCACCCCCAGAGCAGGTTTTGCCTCACTGCAGCTGCAGATTTAAGCTTGCATTTACAACCTGGAGCAATGAACTATGCAGGTTTACTACGCCTGGCTTCCCCCACAACACCAAATTTGCGAGAAGCGATGACAAAAAGAGAGGGGAAAAGAGGAAAGAAGAGGGAAAAAAAAAAATTACCTTCTTCCACCCAGAGGCTTGGCTTGCTGGATATCTCAGGAGAAGTGTGGCCTTGCTAAGCTGGGTCTAAAGCATCTATTTGCGGGCACCGGGCGCGGATGCGGCCATGTGAGCTGCAAGGCAAAGTTCAGAGCAGCGGGGAGCGAGCGGAGGCTCCGGGAACTTTATCCCCTCCATCGCAAGGAGGCCTTGGCTGGGGGCCACCCTGGGCTTTAGAAAATTAAAAACAACCAACCCCGTGCTCCGCTCTCCCTTTGATTAGGCAGAGCTTTTCGGGAGAGGAGGCAGCTCGACCCAGCCCCCTTCTTCCCCTGTTCAGCTGGGTCTGAGCTGCTCCTTCCATCCGTGCTAGGATTTAAGGGGACTGAGATGCTGCTGTGTCCCTCCCCAGTAGGATGCAAACATCTCTGCTTCCTCCAGGTGTAAATCAAAAGTCCAGCTCCTCACTGCTGTAAATCAGTTGAGCCCAATCCTTCACCCAAATCTTATTAATTTATTCAGTTTTGTCCCCAGCCAGCACAGCTTGGGAGGAGTGGGAAGACAGAAGGAAAGCTTGAGTTTGGTGCAAGCCTGGGGACAAGCGTCCTTGGTTTGGGGACACCAGAGCATCCTCCCCTCAAGGATGGACGGATCCCGCCCAGGCTTTACAGAGCAAGTGCCATCAGTGCGGAGTGACGGTCCCACAGCAGTGGGAAAACAATCCAGAGGGGGTGGGAAAGGGATGCACAACATTTTGGGGTGCAAACTGGGGGGTTGCTCTGCTGCAGGGGTGGGGACAGGAATAATACAGACAACTTTGCCATGCTGCCCTTATCTGTCTGCTCCTTGGCCAACACCATCCTTCCCACCAGCTACATATAGTCCAGGAGACAGCAGTTTACCAAAAAAAAAAAAAAAATCTGGACAAATACACACACGTGACAGCAAGCGAAGCAAAGGAAAATTAATCAAGGTTGAAGATTTAGCTTAATTTTTAGCCAAAACCTTGTAGTAACACTGATCAAAATGACCTGCAGGTTTTTTCCTCTCCCCGATGAGCCTGTTTTTAAGTCAGAAATGCTGCTGTCAGTTCCCAAAGGTGCTTCCTGAGAGAGTGGAGGGACTGGGAAAGGGTTAGCAGAGAAGGAAGAGCTTGAAACTCAGAGTCACAGGGCTGTTTTTCCTCCCTAGACAAAAATATTACAGTGATGCCCATCCTGATCTTAGCTAAGTTATCATTGATTAGATGCACAACAGTCCTGGAGGTCTTTATTACTACCAAAACACCTCAAGGCACTGTAATGCCTTGCAAAAAGTTGGTATTCCAGCAGTTTGGGCATTTTCTACTCAAAAAAAAGGCTGTTGGGAGAACAGATGTGAGCCTTGGACATGCAGTTCCTCAGGTTTGCTGCTCTCCTTCCAGGCAGCAGGGACCAGGTTAAGAAGAGCTTTTCAAGCTGCAGATGAATCGGGAGCTCAGTGGCAGCCCCAGATGCTCCTGAATCCCTTTTTCTGCTTCTGGAGAAGCATCTTCTCCTTGTGTGCATCGATGCTCTGAGTCTGTTTTGTCTCGTAATGCTGGGTAAGGTGCTGGAGCACTGAGTTTCGGGTACAACCCTGCAGCCGTGAGCAAATCACTGCTTTTCACTGCACCCCTGGGGACCCAGCCTAAGGAAAAGGACTTCTACGTGGAAAAAAACAGAGCTGATGCCAGCAGAAACCCACCTTTGGCCAAATACACCCAGTTCTCATCACAATTACGTAGCTTTCCAGCCTCAAACCCTGAGGTCATTACGCAGGCAGAGCTCCAGCCATCAAAGGCCACCTTTCATTTTTACAGAACAAAAAATCCCCAGGCTGCCAAAATAAATAGACCTCACACTGTCTTATGAATCAGCCTCATCCCCAGTAGAGCTGTGGAAAGTGGTATTTCGCTTTCGGGGCAGGCAAGGGAGAGGCTCAGCCTCAGGTTTGTCTGTGTCCGGTGTCACGTTAACACCATGGAGGTGACACCTCCAGACCTGCAGCTGGGAAAATGCTGCACGAACACACTGCGCCTTCGATTAGATTATGCAGAAATTAGTCTTTGATGATGCTGTCATTAGCGGTGGCTCCGTAATGTGTTTGCACAAGGGCGGGAAGGGAATTAAGCAGGCTAGTTAAGGATGAAACAGCTCCCATTTCCCCACATGAGAGCCTGGTAGGGCTTTAATTGAGATGGGGAAACAGCCCAGATTGCCACGATTTTGTAGGTACAATATCTCAGAACAGCATCACACGCTCAATTCAAGCCACCCCTGGGCTGGGAGGCACCACTTTGTTCTTGCTTTGGGAGCACCGAGCGGTCTCCAGCCATCAGGGGAAAGAAATACGAATTTCTTTTTAGGATTTCTTTTTAGCGAGTGCATCCATGGCCTGTGGACACTTCCAAAGGGATTCTTGAAGACAGGTCTTGGCTGGCTGCCTTGCAGATCCCTGGGCTGCTCCCATGCTCTCTCCCATACTAGAAAGAAAAAAAAAAGGGCAAAAAATCTTATGCCCCAGGGTCTCAGAGGGTGATTTATCCCCCAGCCCTCTCCCTCTGAGGATAACCGTGTTGTTTCAAGCTTGCACCAGCGTGAAGAGACTGGAATGCGGCTTTTTATAGGGAGCACAGAGCTGTCTTAGAGAAGGGCCACCTGCTCACCCAGCTCCGGCTCACGTTTCACTGGAAACATCCCGAAAGCCGTGGGAACACGCTATTCTCAGCAGCGAGGGGGGAATTAGATATGACAGGGGGCTCCTGGCAAGGATCAGACGGTGCCATTCCAGCTCCCTGCCCACCCCAGAGCACCAAACCCCTTGAGCTCAGTCCCAAAATATCCACACTGGGACTAACCTCTGGATGCTCAGCTGGCTTGGTTGCAGGTTTAACGGGCAAGGAGCTCAGCTCCAGTTGCACCAGCCAGAACCACACGTGGACTAAAAACTCTTTGCAGCCAGTTTTGACACAACACATCACCCCAAAAAGCCCAGTGACCTCCTGGGCAGGCTGCAAATGCTTATAAAGAGCAATTTCAACTGCTTGTTTCATGGTGACACTTCCAAGTCACAGGGCAGTTTCTGCCTCGGGCTTGCCTGCAGAGTCACCAAGCGTTAGGATTAGGTGGGTAAATGCTGATTTAACATCCAACCGCTGCTCCCCAGGCTCATCCTGTTCCAATCAGCCCCATGGGGAGCCACTTTCCACACAGCAAACCCCACTAAAAACTTACCTTAGAGCCACCGAAAGGCAGCAGCAGGCTTGGCTGCCTGGTCCCATCAGCAGGAGATCCAGCCTGTGGGTGCAGGAGGAGCAGGATTGTCCCACGGGGCTCAGCAACGTGTGGGAGCATCCAGCGTGGCTTGTACCAGCATCTCCTGGAGCCTCTGCAACATTCAGACCCATTTGTGCTTAATCTCCCAAGGCAAAGGGCTCCAGGAGCCATCAAGTCTCCACTGCAGGGATGCACACACCCCGTGTACGCACACACAAGTGTTGCGTTGCTCAGCACCACCCTGGATATCCCCGGCTGTTTGCTGGAAGGCAGCCACCACTTTGCATCTCGTTACCTGGTTTCCCAGCAAACAAACTGGAGTTGGAAGCCCCGGACATTGTGCAGGAGCAGGGAAGCTCTCGGCATCTCCCCTTGGCACCCAAGGATGCTTTTTCAGGGATTTCTTTGCCTTTGAAAGCCGCCTGTGGAAATGTGAAGCCAACACGCACCCAGGGGCACCCCCGGGCATTTTCTTTCCGGAGAGGAGAAGGCGAGAGCGGCAGCAGAGCCAGCTCGGCTCAGAAACCTGCCCCAGGCTTGCTCCAGGGCAGAGATCTGCAACAACCCAGCAAGGAGGTGTCACCTCCAGATCCCCACACTGTCCCCATGGCCAGGGAGCCTCGCATCCCCCCAGCCCTGCAGCGTTCCCGGCTGAAGGCTGAGGAGAAGACCCTGGATTTTGAGTTTGAGCTGGTCAGTGCCCAGTTTAACCAGCGAGGCCAGTATGCCCTGCGGCTCACTGTGGAGAACCCGCTGCTGCAGGGCTCCGGTGCTGGCATCCAGCTCTGTGTTGATGGTGGGGAGGTTGTCCAGAGCAGCACCGGCACCACCGACACCATCGAGCAGAGCGACCTCAACCAGACCTGCTCCTTCCAGAGGAGGAGATTCACCTTCACCCTGCCCAGAGGTAAGAGGCTGGATGCCACGGGGATGGGCTGGTGGTGACCCAGGAGCATGGCTCAGGCTGGTTCAGGCTTGCAGACCCCTGTATTACACCCACACCTTTGTTCTGAAATACAGGCCTAAGCTGGACTCGATGCTGGGTCAGGGATTAGGGGGGTGAATGGGGCAGGTCCAGCTTGGTTAGCAGGGCCAGCACCACCAAGGATGCGAACACTTCTCACTCAAGGTCTAGATGTATCCTGGCAAGATCAACCACTTGTTCACAGCACAGAACTAACTGGGGTTGCTGATGGATGAGCCCAGGAGATACTCCTGGGACCACCAGCCATCCTAAGCCAGGCTTTACCCCCCCCATCACTACGGGCAGGTTTCTGCAAGAACGACAAGAACCACGACGTGCGGCTGCACATCGAGGCCTTGTGCTTCCCCAGGAGGGCAGAGAGGATGAGGAGGAGGAAGAGCAAGCGGGTGGGTGAAGCTTTCTTTGCCATCTACCCCCGGCCCAACCAGCCCCGGCTGAAGCTCTCGGCCGGGAGGGATGAGGACTGGTACCGCTACAGCACGGTGCTGGCCTTGCTGCGGGTGGGCAGCCAGCAGCCAGCCATGCACTGCGGCCGCCTGGCTGTCACCGTGTCCCTGCGCGAGCACCGGCCGCCTGCCGCACAACCGGCGCCCCCACCGGTGCCCCCCGGCACCCAGGACTGGGACCAGCGAACAGCAGCATCCCCACCCCGGGACGTCCCTGTCCCCGACCGCTTGCTCCGTACGCCTGAGTCCGCTTATCACTCGCTGCCCACCGAGAGCCGTGCCCGCTCCGCTGAGGTAGGAGAACCCAAATCTGGGGCTCAGAGATATTCCAGCAAAACAAGGGCAGAGCAGTCTACTTAGGACAGGATTTGGCCCCACAGAAACACCAGCTAGAATAGAAGCAAAAAGAGAAAAGTCTCTATGGGTTTTAGGAGGTGTCTTTGCTAAAAAGCACAGCCCTGCCTCAGTTTCCCTTCCTTGCTGGGTAGAAGCTTAGTGCCTCTGTCTGCCACCAAAGTATGAGACCCTCTTTGTCCAGGACAGGAGCAAGTTAGGACAAGCTCAAAATGCAGGCAGGGTCTTGGTGAGACAGCAACCACACAAGCAAAGAGGGTTCTACAACTAAACCATGCCCAGAGCTATAGGAAAAAAATCCTCTATGGGGCATTCCCCTACTTAAACCCCTCCCAAATCCTCCTGCTTACTTGCAGGCTGGTGCAGAGCAGCCCCTCTAGGGAAGGCAATAATCCTTTGCCTTGCTCTTTTAAGGGCTGGGAGCAGCCAGCCCCCAGCAGAAGCACCTGTGACCTGCACAGGTGCTCCCTGTAAAGGATAATTTTTAAAATGATAGTACTTTTTTTTTTCTCATTTATTTATTTGTTTGTTTGCTTGTTTATTTATTTATTTATATTTCCCTCAGGCAGTCGGGGCTGTGAAAGAGCAATCCCTAGGGACGCATGGGGGAGAGGTCTCTCTAAGCCTGAAATAAAAGTTGTTGTCTCTTTTGTGTTTATGTTATGGCTGGTTTACGGTTTATTTTTATTTCTTGCAAAAGTTCTGCCTTCAGAGGGTGAGATCCTGAGCCCAAGCGTTAGAGGATGTAGCTGGGATGCAGAGGCATCACCATGGGATGTGGCAGGATGTATACTGGGAAGACTGGGAAAAAGGGGTGTTGGACCCCAAAACTGGATCTTCAGAGTCCTTCTCTTAATTACAGAGGCTGTGGGCTGACCCTGTGCTCAGCTCCTCCCCGGAGCTGCTGGGTGACTTAGCAGCAGAGCACGAGCATCCTTCCTCCTCCTCCTCCTCCTCCTCACTGCCCATCCCTGCTACCCCCAGCCGCAGCAGCTTCCACCTCTCCTCACCAAGCCAAACCCCGGATCTGTCCCCCTCACCAGCACAGGTGAGTGGAGCCACCGGAGAAGACACCATCCTAAATTCATTAAAAAATGTGATTATTCATCATAGCTTCCCTTTAGAGCTTGGCGGTGCTGGAGGGGTGCAAGGGGACCTGGGTACCAAGCGCTGTTCCTTCTCCCCGGCTGTTTCCTCCCCAGCCTGCTCATGGGGATGGGGGAATGAGAGATCAGATCATTTCTAGTTCCAAAAAGCAGCCCTAAAGCTGGCTGTGCCCAGGCAGCGGATGGTGGCACTGAGAAGTTCTCAAAATGCCACCTGTGGGGAGCTGAGGCTGACACATCTCAATGATTTCAGCCTGCAGCTCAAATCTAGACTTCCAAAAACTGCCGAAACCACCGGGCAGGGCTAATGCAGTCTGAAAAGCTGCATTTCTCTTTCCTTAGTTGTGTTAACAGCTGTCTAAATAAAGAGGGGGGGAAAAAAAAAAAAGAGGCAACCCCTTGCAGGGGCTCTGTTTCCTGCATCTTGCTGTAAGAATAACATCTGATGGTGATGTGCCACTCTCTGAGGTGTCTCATACACCTGTGAAAACATTGCTTCGGATTCCAGCACCAGAGAGGTGTTTGATCTCACGAACCCTCCCCAGGCATCCTCGGGGCTCTCTCCTCCTCCCAGGGCATCCCCTGGATTGCAAATCCTCCGGATCAGCTCCTTGCCCTTTGTGGCACTTGGCATCCCTTGATTTTCGAGGGGATGTGTTATCCCCATCCTGATCAGCTGAAAATTTACTGGCCAGAAACACCGATTAGCAAGGCACTGATTAAGTTTGCTCAGCAAACGTCTAGACGTGAACTCTTTCGAGGCTCGGAAAAGCGAAGGAAATCGATAGCAATCAGCTGGGATGCAGAGCGGGACGCGGAGCCGGGCCAGGGGCGTAAGGCAAGGCATTAGCAAATGCAATTCTGCTCCTGGGCCCCCGGAGGGAATGCAATAAATCACCTGCTGCTGATGTCACCCGGCAAGTATTTGCCAGGATGGTTTTTATTTAAAAATTAAAAGCTGGGAGGTGGAGGGATGTTGGCTGCCAGCCCTCCTGGGAGGGCTGGACTGATGGAAAACGTGTTGGAGGGTGGCTGAGCCGTGCTGGCTTATAGGGAAGTGGGATGAACCCGGCAGAGCTGGGAGATTTAATCTCCAAAAGCTCTCCTAGGATGCTGCAGCCCAGAGCAAGCTGAAGTGTGGCAAGTTTTTTGTCTGTCTGGGTCTGGTTCGGCTCTTAGTGGTCCAAACCCAAGCATCTTTGAGCTGATCCTGCTGTGCCTGGGTAAGGTGAACTCTAACCTGGAAGCTTGAGAGACTAAATATCATCCTAAATTCAGGCAGGATGATGAATAGCTTGAGAAATCAAGTGTTGTGTCCATCTGGTTTGCTTTCCCAAATGGCAAAGCCATGCGGGCGCATCCCGGGGCGGGGACAAGATCCTTGACACTGCCTCCGTGCCCAGCATCTCATCTGCAGGCTGGGGGGGTGATGGATGGGTGCTGAGCTCCCCGCAAAAGGCCCAGGCACGGGGATAATGCTTTTTCTCATCTCACCACAATAATGTATTCCCAGGCACGAAGCGGGAGGCTCTGCTGGCTGCTCAAATGCCTCGCGCGTGTTGCGGAGCCAGACAGCTCCTAATTGTCCAAGGACCTGAGCACAGCACCGAGCGGGTGGATGATCTCTCGGTCACTGGGACGGCCCTTGGAGGGATGGAGGAGAGGGGACAGGGCTGAGGTTGACCCCCAGGGACTTCACAGGGGCGCAGTGAAGGGAAATCAGCCTCCAGGTCAGCAGAAATCAGTCCCTTACTCAGGGAAACCTCCCCATCTCACTTCCACATGGTGCTGGGGGGCAAGGAGCCAGCTTTTGGAGATCTCCTTGGCAGCTGGACTTGGTTGCAAGCCCGCAAGAAGATGGTTTGTTTCCAGTATCTCTGGACCAGCTGGCAGTGAGGCACCCGGCCCAAAACAGCAATCTGTTGCTGTTGGGGTAGGAGGAATCGCAGCCTTTCTGTGGCAAACAAACGGGTTTGCGCACAGCTTGTGTTCCCGCTTGGCTTTACCAGGCTGCGAGGGGATCAGGCAGCTGGGTGGGATGCAGCTGGTGCTTCCCATGATAAGCACAGCCCATCCACCCGTGCAAAGCCAGCTGTGACTGCTGGAGCTTCAACAGGTCGGAAAAACGGGACCAAAACCACTCCTGGCTCCGTTTACACTGTGCTTTATCCCTTTGGATTCTCCGTGGAGATAAATAGCTTCTCTAGCAAAGCGCACGTGGGTGTGAAGCAGCCTGGGGGAACATCCGTCACAGGGATCTGCAAAGACGTTCTCCAGGCATCGGGCTCACCTTTATTTTTTTTTTTAAGTAAGATACTGAAGGTAAAAGAGGGACTCCTCAAGCACCAAGTGTGTTTCAGGCACAGGGATCTGGGGGATTCTGAGCCATAGCTCAGAATTTTAGCCCGTTTTTGCAGGGTTCAGGCTGGGGCTTCCTTCGTGCGTGCAGAAATCCTTCCCCACCGATCAGATGTGGATGGCAAGCTGGGAACTGCACTAGCTTGTCAGCTCTGCTGCTTTTTGGTGGGGAGCAGAGCCCAGCCTTGGCCTCTCCTGAATGCCTTAAATCAAACCCAGACCTGATTTCAAGCTCGGTTTAACCATCTAGCTGTGCCGAGGGAATGGTTTTGGGCTGAGATGTTGCATTTCTGTCTGTTTGCAGTGGTGGGGGAAGCAGGACTGTAGGGGCAAAGCACGGATGCTTGTACTGGGATGTGGATGCTTGTACCAGGATGCAGAGAGTTGCACTGGGACACAGATGCTTGTACTGGGATACCGATGATTGTACTGGGATGTGGACACTTGCACTGGGATGCCGATGCTTGCACCGCAGTGTGGATGCTTGTACCAGGATGCAGATGCTTGCACTGTGATGCAGATGCTTGTACCAGAATGCAGATAATTGCACTGGGATGCAGATGCTTCTACCAGGATGCAGATAATTGCACCGGGATGCAGATGCTTGCACTGGGGTGCAGATGCTTGTACCAGGATGCAGATAATTGCATCGGGATGCAGATGCTTGTCCCGAGATGCAGATGCTTGCACTGGGATGCAGCTGCCCTCACCACATGCCCCATCTTGCTGAGCGATGATGGCAGATAAAAGCTGCTGTCTTCCCGTCACCGGCACGGCAGGGCTGGGGCAGAGGTCTCTGTTGGCGGGTGATGGATGACGTGTGTCTCCCGTCTGTCCCCTGGCCAGCTCATCCATCACTCGTCCCGATGACAGCGGCAGTCACCAGGAGGGTGGCAGGGGTCCAGCTCTCTCCACAGCCTGCCGCCCCAACACCGGGGAGAGGGGCTGGAGCTGCCTCCCCTCACTTGAAAGCCCAATGAGGCTGAAAAACAAACTTTGCCGGCGGGGCTCGCCCCGGGATGCGGGCGAGATGAATAAGGCCGCTCCAGCGAGCAATTTGTAGGGCTTTGAAAAGCTGTCAGCCCGGGGAGGAGCGTGCCGTGATGGGTTCATTGGGGACGTCGCCTTCCTCCGGCATCCCTTGATCATCCCCGCTCTGTGCCGGAGGGAGCTGCCAGCAAAAGGGGACTTGAGGCAAACGGCTGCTTGCTTAGCTCTGATTTAATGCAAGATGTTTTTCTCTGGGTGAGAAAATGCATGTTCCTAGGGATGCACTGCAAGGAAATTATATCCCTTATCATAACGTCAGGGAGCTGAGGCTGCCCAGTTTGGTCCAAAAGTCCCATTTTCCTCAGGCTTCTCCCTGCATCTGGCATGGAAATGGGCCAGCGCAGAGCGGCAATTCACATTTTCTCAACTAAAATGGAGAAAAATCTTCTCAGATGGAGAAGGCAGATCCTCAAGAGGTTTTCCAAGCTGCTTCTCGATTTGCTCGTCTGCAAAGCACAAACCCTTTGGATGATCGGAGGAAACACAGGCAGGAGGAGCGGCTGCTCGCTCTAATTCCTGCAATTTAAGTCATCATGTCCCTTTAAGTGTCAAATAACTGCCTTGATGAGAAAAGCAAATGGGGTTAAAAAGAGAAAATTGCTCCATTTTAAGAGGTGGGGGGGAGGAAATTGTACTGGTGCCACTGACAAATATAGAAAGTGTAAAACTCTCCTAATGGAGCAGACGAGGCGGTGCTGGGCTGCTGGCCCATTTAATTATTTGACAGGTGAATTGGGAGTTTTCTACATAAATGGAAGGAAAACGAATTTGGCAATTTTTAGCCCGAAGGGATTCCCGGCCAGCGGCAATGGGGCTCCCCAGGGAAATCGGTTTGGAGTCGGCATCCCTGCGTGCCGAGGGGGAAGAGCATCCTCCCCCCGGCACCCCGAAACGCCCTCTGATCTCTAATGAGCTCCGGCAGGGTCCCCTCCAGGAAACAACTTGCTTAAAAATAATAATAATAAGAATACATCAAGAATACATCAAGCTGGCAGAGTGAAACGATGAATAAACCAGTGTTTGCTTTCCTGCATCGCTTTTCTGCCTCTCGCTTTTGTTTCGCTTTGCTTGGGTGTTTTTTTTCCCGGACAGACGCTTTGAACCTGCTCGGGGAAGGTGTTGGGAAATACCCTTTGTTATAGAATTGGGTTTGCTTCAAAAAAAAAGAAAAAACTCTGTGTGTTTGTGTTTTGGGCGGCGCTTGCCAGAGTCTCGAGCCTTTGCGGGGTGGAGGATACACTTGTTAGCTCATAGGAATGGAAAGCAAAAGCCCTTTGCTTTGCAGGGACAGCGATGGCATCCCCACTTGAAGGTGCTGGGGATGCCCATGGGTGCAGCTGGGTGCTCCTCTCCCACAGGTGGGAGCAAGAATAGTGCTGATGCTGTTTTAATCTTCCTTTTAACTGTAATTGTGTTTGGCCAGCTCCCCTGAGCTTGTTCCGGGAGATGCATTTGTTTTTTTTCTTTTTTCCCAGCTAGATTGCTTTCCTTGTTTTGCTCATTGGAGACAGGCCGGGGCCTGTGTCATGCCAGCTCTGCATTAATACAGCCTCAAAATGAGATTTCACAGCCTCCAATCTGATTAGCGCCCAGGCTCCGGTTGCTTTTGAGAGCGGGGCAGACAGATGAGGAGCCGCGATGCTGGGGAGTGGTTTGCAAACCCGTACGGGTGTGGGGTGTCACGCTGCGCCCAAGCACTCCGGGCTCATGGGGATCTGGGGACAGCAGGGCATGCAATGCATCTCCCAGCCCCAAAAACACCTAAATTTGGGTGCTAAATGGTCCCTCGTGCAGCGTGCTGGGAGAAGGCTGGTCTGGGCAAAGCAGCTGCATCCACTCGCCCATCAGCTGCCAAGCCCTTGCCAGGCTGCTCGTGGTCTGTAAGCCCATGATTCATCCCATTTTGTTGCCTGATGACGTGTAAAATCCCATCTCCACCCTGGTTCCCCTGTGTTCAGAGGTGCGTGCGCACTCGCTGCCCGTGACAGAGCCCATGGGCTGTTATCTAGCTGCTCATCCCTGCTATCAGGAGATGCTCTGCAGTGGTCCAGCCCCAGGACGTGGCTGGATCTGCTGGGTTGTCCCAAGGGACACCTGGGGACCCAGCATCTTCAGGCTGGCCTGGCTCTGGGATGTCCCGACCATGCTCTTCCTCGTGTCCAGGCTCAGCACTGGAGGTGACACCTGTGGGCAGGTCCTGCTGCTTAAACAAGCCAAGTGCCACTTTATTTTCCCATCCTCTGGGCTGCCAGGGGAGGGGAAGCAGCTTGTCGGCATTTAGCTGCCGTGAGGAGGTTTGAAAGGAGCCTGGGGAGACATCACGTAAGAAAACTCACACCAGCCCCAGTCCATCTTCGCTTATGGAGCCTACTATTATTTTATGAAGTCTCAGGAGGAGGATAAAGCTGCCACGTTCCCAACAGCTGCTCATAAATTGCCGGGGACAGGGAGGAGCTCGTGGCTGCGAGTGTTCCCACCGCTGGTTTCTTATCCCGGAGAGCAGCGGCGCATCGTCCCAAGCACCGGAGAAATCCAAACTCAAGGAGCATCCTGCAAGAAGCAACCTTCTGCCAAGGGGAAAACGCAGCTGTGGTGTCCAGCTGTGGGCAGGGGGCTGCGGTGGGATGGAGGAGCCCCTGTCCCACCACAGTGCCATGCCTCGATGTCCCTGCTGGCTCCCATCCCCGGCTGTCATCCCCAAACTAACTGTCAGGCTCCTGGGGGTATTTATGACTTGTCAGCCTGCGGCCAGAAGCAATTTAATCTTGGCTGAGGAGCTGCCTGGGACCCGCTGCTTCTTTCCAGATGATAAAGAGTTGATAGAAAAACAAATTACAATGATGGCAGCTCAGGCACCGTTAATCAACCTCCCCGCACCATCGCAGTGTGAATAATTAATAATCGTCATTAAGGATGCTTTAAGGGTGGCTCAGGGTTAAGGTGCTGCATGGGATCGGTGCAGTGAGATGCTCGAGATGTTCTGCAGGAGTTGGTGATGCTCGAAGGGATCTGAAAAATCTTTCGAACATGTGCTGTTCCCAGCTGAGACCCTTGGGGACGCGGGAATTTTATTTTTTTCCCACCTCCGCAAGCTACAGGTTGCGAACTCCTGGGTAAGAGCACTTGACTTAGCAGGGCCGGAGAAGTTTTGCTTCCCACTGAGTAAGAGCGCTGAAAAACAAGCGTGGGCTTTACCTGGAACTGCAGGCACCCTCCTTGCTGAAAGAAATACTGAATTTCCTCCTGTCTTTGAATTGTGACCTTCTTTATTTTTTTTCAGCAGTTAATCACAGCCTTGCTGAGGGTTTTGGGTACCAGTCGCCTGCAAAGCCTGGCATTGTTCATACCTGCTATTTTTAAAATGTTTTGTTCTCCTGCTGAGTTTTACTTAGCTTAACTGCTCGTGAATTTTCTATTAAAACCCCTCACTAATTATCATGCTTTAACCATTGCTGGCGACAAAACCTACTCTTTTTTCGTTTTAGGGAGGTGTAAATATAAGTGGTGGGTATGAAAGATGTGTGCTGAGAAACTTGCTTCTGTTATCGGGAATGTGAAAGAAAACAGGGAAAATGCCCCAAAATAGTGATCTGGAGTTGTAAATAAGAGTGCAGTGTGGGACAGAAATCTGGCATAAAAGCTTAGTGTCTGGTGTCCCCCAGCGAGCTCCAAGGTGTCCACAATTCAGGGCCCCATGCTTCAGCTGGCAGGAAAATATTAAGGGGGAGAAAGCTGATTTTAACATTTTTCTGAGCTGCCGGTGGTCAGAGCACCCGCGTTTCCATCCCACAAGCGATACCCAGCTTTGGGTTTGCTATCCCCCATGGTGACAGGCCACCTCTCTGCCGCTCCCGTCACTGTTGCAGCTTTGGGAGAGACAAAGGAGAAGGTTTCGGATGAACCAGCCCCTCGCTACAGGGTTTGAAGGCAAAACCACATGTCAGAGGGGATTTGCAGACGGTGGCTTTGAGAAGCCCCCGGGGTGGTCGCTGGGCTGGAGCTCTTGCCTTCACCCCAGAAGGTGGAAGGATGCAGAAGTGTTTGCTTTCCAGGGGCTGAAGCATTGCAGGGTGGGTTTAACTCATTGTAGGCACAGCTCGGTGCAATGTTAGGTGTATTTGTGCTGCCCAAGGCAGGGACGCAGCTGGGGGGATGTCTCGCACATGGATGGGGTGTGATGGGTGCGGGGCCGGTCTCCGTCGCGGGTGAGGAGCGGCAGCTTGTGGCTTTGCTGCTCCTTCTCACATCAGCTGGTGAGAATTAATGAGCCTCTGGGCTTCTCCCTTTCCCCCCACCCCGAATTGGGATGAGATCCCAGTTATTGCAGAGCCCATATATAATAAACGGTAGAGATGCCTGGGCTGGGAAGAAGGGCGAGCAGAGGGGTGGTGGGACCGAGGAGGGGGTGTTGTTGGCAGGTCTGAGGACCATGGGGGGAATGGAGATGCTTTGGATGGTTAATCCCCCTTTTGGTGACCTGGCTTAGGGTCTTTGACTGGACTGTGGTGTTGCTAACCCCCATGGGACCACACTGAGCAAGGGATGCTGAGCTGGTTTCACCCTGTGCAGGACGCTCTTGTGCAGCTGGGTGTCCCCCCAAAGAGCCTGGGACATGCTGTGGCTCTGCTGTGACACGGTGACATCCACGGTGCGGAGCCGCAGCTGGATACCGGGAACAGGGAGGAGGCAGCTGTGATGGGAACGTGCCAGGTTATCACTTCCCCGGCTTGTTCTCCCCCATCCAGGCTCTCTGCATCCAGCAGAGGTTGTGGGGACTAGTCTGGGTGATGAAGATGCACCCAGGGCATCATCTCCCCTGCCTGGGCTATCAGAAATGGGCTGGGGACATGGGGACAAGGTTGAGTGACAGGGATGTCCCTGTAGCTGTGCCAGCTGCTCCCCACTTTGACATCTCTCCCGCTTGCTCCTGGCAGGTCTCTGAGTCCCCCGCCGGGATGGAAGAGCCCAGGCACACACTGGGGGCTGGCTGGGGACATGTGGCCTGTGTGGGGAAGGAAGCCATTACTGTCACCCTCCACAGTGCCACCAACTTGCCAGCCACACGGGAGGGCCGGGTGCCATGGCCGTACGTCGTTGTGTGAGTACCCAGCATCTGCAAAGGGGGACAGTGGAGATGGTGGGGAGACAGTGAAAGGGTTTCAGAGCTCTCACCCTGCTATTAACTCTTTGCAAGCCCCAGGGAAGGAGAATACCCCTTTAGTGGTGATGTGCACAAACGTCATCTCCACAGGATGCTCATTGCAGGGAGGGGAGCCAGGGGAAGATGGGGGACTGGGTGCTTCGGCTTGCTGGGGCATTGGGAAGAAAGCATTCCTAATATTGAAAGTATAAAATGATGTCAAAGAATCCACAGGGTAAGGCTGCCTGGATTTCGGGATGATATCATGATAAATAAAAGAGGGTTTTAATAAATAAAACAGGATAGTTGGGGAAGGAGAACTTGGCTGCTCGTGCATTATGCATGTGCCGGGGGACTCAATTAGCCGGTCGTGCTTTGGTCTGTGTTAAAAGCGGGGGGTAAGCCTGCCAGCCCAAAGAGCCCTTCCAGCAGGCAGAGCAGCTTTAGCATCGCTTCCCTGGAAAAGAAGGGAGAAAGCGGCTGTCAGTGCCTTTGGAGCATCGCTTCAGAGCTCCCTGGGGGATTTGGTTTCTCCAGGACATCTCTCTGGGGCAGCGATGCACAGGCTGGTACCCAAGCAGGGGACAGGGGAGCAGAGCCAGGGCTCGTCTGCTGGGGACAATGAGCAGCCACAGCTGTGAGCACCTACAAAGCTCTTCTCCAGAGCAAACTGTTGCTTACTGGGCGTTTTCCAGCAGAGAAACCCCGAGCCCAGCGATGAAGGGGGTCCCAAGGTCTGTTGGTGTGGCACAGACTTTTCTGTGCGGTGCCAGCCACATCCGACATCCCCGCCCTCCACCCCGACAGCCGGAGTAACTCCACCGCGGGAGTTGTCTCTATTTCCATAAACCAATTATCCCCAGATAATCTCAGGAGATTTAAACATCAATATCCTAAATGATAGCACGAGGGTGGCGTGTGGTTGTTGCATCTCTCTTTACATTCTGGTGCCGCTCCATCACCGCATCGCCATGGTAACGGGGGAGCGATGGAGGGGAGGGTGGTATTAGGGATGCAGGACACATGAGGGGCCTTTTAGTAACCATAGTGAGGGATCCAGGGCAGAAGGGAATCAGTTATTGTTTTCCAGGAGAAGGAGAGTAGCATGTTGCCGTTAAAAGGTGGGTTTTGAGGGATAGGAAGGACCAGCAGGTGGTGGATGTGCTGCTGGGGACCTGGTGGCAACCAACCCCCCCTGAAGTGGCTGAGTACCACCAGCAGAGCCAGCCCAAGCTCAAACTGCTGGCCTTCAGAGCATCACCACCCCAAAATCAGCAGTGAGCCAGGAGGAGGGGAGCAGTACCACTTGTACCAGCCCTCACGGGGAGGGAAAGGCTGGCTGGATGGAATCTGAAAGCCCTTGAGCATCCCGATGAGCTTAGGGTCATCCCTGCGCCTGAGGGATGCTCCAGGGACCTGGCTCCACTCCTCATCCTCTGAATCCTGAGCAAATCCCCGCTCTCTGGTTCCAGGACCATCTGTGAGTTTGCACCGCATCTTCCTTTCCCTCTCTCACGCACACAGATAAATTGCTTCCAGGCTGGCGGGATGCAGAGATGACCTTGGAGAGCTGGAGCCAGGTGTGTTGGCAATTAACGGCACAAAGCGCCCAGCTCTGGTGGCTTCTCCTCTCCATTGAGTACCGCGGGCGGGTGAAAGTGCCTCCTCGCTTCTGCCTTTCTGCTTTTCAATACCGAGAGAAGAAACTCAAGGTCGCTGCTGAATGTGCCGGCTGCTCCCAGCCTGGGGGATGGGGGCTCCTATCCTCCCCTGCCTGTGGCCCTGCCTGCACAGGCAGCGGTCCTGCCATGGGGTGGGTGGGATGCTCCACCCGGGAAGGGTGTTCTGCAAGCAAAGCTTTTTGCCTCTGCGATGCACCCAAAAAGAAGCCAGGGGCTCCTTTATTATATTGATATGTATTACATAGATATTTGTTATATATTTATCCATATTTGTTTATCCAAACTGTGCTGGAGCTCCCCAGGCTCAGCACCGAGCATAGTGGTGGGAAACAGCATCGCCTTCTCCAGGGCCAAATCTGGCACCTGCAGCGTAAATAACACCCCGGATTTTGGGTTTGCCAACTCACGTTGCACAGGATTTTTGTTCCATGAGAATGATGCGCCTGCACCACCACTTTGTCTCTGCAGGATGTCAGCCCCGAGCTATAACTCACCCTGTAGAGATAATAAGTTATAACACTGGATAAATAAATATTTGCCAAGGCTGGACACAGCCCTACCAAGCCCTTTGCTGGGCACCCAGGTGTCACACACAGCGGGGTGGCTTGCGTGACGCTGTCCCCGAGCACGTTGCTGTATAATAACTCCCCGGGGGCGTCCGCCTTTATCTTTTATCCTTATCTTTTCTTGCAGTGGTGGGTGGCTGGTGCATTCAATGCGCAGAGCAGAGTGCACGCCCTGGAGCAGGCAGTGAGGGATGTGGAGCATCACAGCGGCATCTCCATGTGTTGTGCTGTTGGGGGCTGTTTTTTTCCTCCCTTCCCCACTTCACAGCTCTTTTTGAATCCTTTCTCGTCCTTAGGCAAGTCTATAATGAAGGGGGGCCCAGAGCAGCTGGTTCTCACCCTCCTCCTCCTCCTACCCCCAAAGCCCAGGTCTGACTTCATTCGGACTCGGAGCACGTTGCTGGTAGAGCAATCCCCCACAGAGCTCATTACTGGAGAGCAAATTTCCTTCCAACCCCTCCATAACGCTGCAGCCTGATGCTAATTCCCACCTGCCAGAGCCGGCCGGCTCAGCTCCATCCCTGCGGGATGCAGGTGGGGTTCTCCGCTGGGAAAGGGGACACATGGGACATGAGCGGGGGATGTGGATGCATCTGGGCTGAGGGTCCTTCAGACTGGTGTCTCCAGGGGATGGAGCATCCTGCCATCCAGCTCTGCGATGAACCTGCTGGGTCCCACCGGTACCTGGAGCTCATGCTGCAGCTTGAAGGACCTTTGTCATCTCCTTTCCCTTGGAGATGGAGCGGCGAAGTGCCACCATCTGCTCTCTGTCACCGCAGCGCTCCAGTGACCTCTCCCGTGTTGGCTCTGCTCCAGCAGGAGCTTTGCTGGAGGAGCCAGCATCGGACGCTTTATCATTTTAATATCCAGAGCAACCCCGTTGGCAGGGCTGGAGACCTCTGTGTCACATTGGGCTGGTGCCATGTCACCGTCCCCCTTCGCCCTGCCGTCAAGGATGGAGAGGGTTTGAGGACACTGTGTCACCAGGCAGTGGGACTTAGGGCTTCCAGGACAACACCACGCGGAGACCCCCAAAAAGATCTGCCAGACCCCCCTAATGCAGGGAGGGCAATTATTATCAATATATCAATTATTATCAATGTATCTACTGACGGTCACTTGATAAAAGTGGGAGGAACAACCCCAAACCCGCCCTGATGGTAACGGCCCTGCATGAGCGTGGATGAAGAATTACTGTGAACGCTGCAGTAATTATTGCTCAGCCTTGTTATGTGCCGGCTTTAATGACAGCGGTCGTTAACATTCCATCTCCTCTCTCCTTTCCCAGCAGCCTCCTCCCAGTCCCTTCATCAATACAGCTGGATAATTAGCCTCCGGGGTCTGAAATAGCCTTGTGGATAAAAGGGGCTGCAAACCTCCGTCACTGGGGGCTTGGCAACATCTGACAGCTGGGAATAAAACCAGCCCGGGCCCCCCAGCACAGTCCCTCTCCCAGCCCCAGCTCCCTGCTGACGCATTGCCCTTCCTCACCCAGTAACCAACCTGGTTTCCCTCCCTCTTCCTCCCAGTAAGACCAGCAGAGGGGATGAGCAGAAGGCGGAGGTGACCCGTGCGTCCCCGCTGCCCACCCATTCACCCTCCTGGGAAGAGGAGCTGACAGTGGAAATAGATGCTGAAGATGCGGGCTGGGCAGGTGAGAGCATCCGAGGAGCCTGCGGACAGCGATGTCGGGGACTGGGAATGGCTCTCATCTCCTCAAAGGCTTAATTTGGGGTGATTAGGGAGCCTGTGCTCCGAAATCCTGAGTGGCACCCAGGTGGGTGGCCATCACGGGGACAAGTGCCCCACACCACCATGGCTGCAGTGGTTCGTGCTTCAGGATAGAGCCAGAGGGACACGGGGCTGCAGGTGACAATGCCAAAGTCCAGGCACCCTCCAGACCCCCTCTTCGGAATCGGCACCAAGGAAAAGAACCCCATACATTTCCCCATAGTTCATGATGCTGTCACGCCCGGCTCAGGGCTGCTCAAGTCTATAATTGTAATAAAACTCGTGGCATTTGGGGACAGGATTTTGATTATAATCAGATCCTTGTGAAACAAACTCCAGGAGGCAATCGTCACATCGTGCCTAATCCTGTTTAGACCCTGACCTCAATGAAATGGAAGAGCTTTTAATATGCTTTGGCTCTATCCCATGTGGTACCTGGGGAGATGTGGAGAGACCTGCTGGGACCCTGCTTGTCCCCCCACCTCAAAACCTCCTGATGCTCAAAGATGTTCACCCCTCACATGCTCAGACCGGAGTTGTCATTTCCAGGTGCAGCTCACACCTTTTCTTGCCCAGAAATACACTTTCCATCCTTTTCTTGCCCAGAAACACAATTTCCATCAGCTGGGCTGCCAAGCGTGATCTGTCATCAGCGACGAGTAGCAGAAAAGCCACTTGTCTCTCGCTCAACCCCAGAACGTTTTTCCATGGTGCTTTTTCCACAAGGGGCTGGGAGAAAAAGAACATTTCCATGTAAATTGAGCACTCACTGAAAAGTGTGAGCTCGGGAAACTGTAGTCCGTGCATTCATCCAGTGCATCCTCTTCATTTTGGGGACATTTCGGGGACACGCTGAACCCAGTGGGTCCCTGCACACCCATGGCATTGCCAGGGTGGCCAAGGAGGAGTTAAGGTGGTTCAGTCATTAAGCTGGGGGAAGGGAAGCCAAAGTCTTGATGGCAGCATAAAGAGAGGGCGGTTTCCCCTTCCATCAGCTTCTTTTTTTTTTCTTATAAAAGGCTCCTGCTCGTGCTTGTCAACTAAATTGCAGCTTTGCTTTAAGTTCAGGGAGGCGCTGGCAGTGCCAGCACTGCGGGGGTGATGCTGCCGTGCCGGGGGACATATGGGGACCGAGTACCCTGAGAGGGCAGATGCTTCAGTCTCTTTACATCCCCAAACCTCTCCCCATCACTTCTCACAGCCTGACCCTCTCCCTTCCAGCCCTGACTCTCGCAGTGGCAGACAAAGCCACCAAGGAGGTGTTGGGGACCTTCCAGCTGCCGGTGCGGCACCTCCAGCCCTTCCAGCCCCACCGCTGCAGGCTGGTGCTGGTAGGTACAGCGCCTGCCCCTCTGTCCCGCTGCTTATTCCTGCTTGGAACTTGGATTTTTCACCCCAGGGCTGTAGCTGGGGTTGTGGGCGAAGGGAGCCTTGTGTAACAACGTAATCCCGGTGGGAAAACCCGAATTTGGCAAGTCAGGGAAGGTGCTCAAAGAGGCTCGTGAGGTTCGCGGGAGGTGGGAACAAGGCAGGCGTTGTGCTGGGTTTATTTTCATCTCTCTCCAGCAGGAAAAGGTGGAGGAAAAGGGACGGGATTGCAAGCTGGGAAGTGATTTTCACCCTCAGCATCCTAGGGAAGGAGATGCGAGGCCTGGCCATATGTCAGAGAGTTCATTAAACATGCTGGGCATTAATTAATGCAGGCAGGTCCCCAGCTCCAGAGACAAGCCACTTCCCAAGCCCTTCAGTGAGGATTTCTCTGTGCCAACGTGTCACCAGTCCCAGGGACTCAGCTGACAGCTCCTTGTGCCACCGAGACCTGGCAAACTCATTGCAGACTGCCCCCAGATCAGAAATGAGTTTCCTCTTCCCTGCACAGAGATTGGGAGCGATTAAATATTTAAATGCAGAAAGATTTATTATATTGATCTTTTCTGGGAAGGCTCCGGGGGACAGTGAGCTTTAATTATCAGTTGGTGCTTTATTGCCGGCGATGGGCTGTGTGCGTGCCCAGCGCCTGCATTTGGTGGCCTTGATCCTTCCTCCTCCCACGTTCACTCTCCTCCGCAAACAGCCGAGGACGCAGGACCCCGTGGGGACCATCCTGCACGTCACTGTCACCCGCAAAGGGAGCTGCATCCCTCGCTGCCATGGACTGAGCTACGTGGCCTTGGAGGTGAGAGGTGGCCCTGGGGACAGGGGGTGGCAGAGTCTGGGATGGACCAGAGCACCCCGACTCAAGAAGGAGGATGCTGCATGCTATTCTGGTGGCTGTCGATGCTGTTTCACCCCCACAAATTTGGTGACCCCTCTCCCAGGTGCTGCTGCAGGGGCTGTCAGCCCCCCTGGCCACCCACCATGGGGCCCTTGTCGCAGTGGCCAGAGTTGTGACCAATATTCAGGAGTACAAGTGAGTGGTGGCCACAGGGGGCTGCTGGTGACATGGGTGGGGTGAGGCTGGGTTTTGGACATCCCGAGCATCCCTGGTGCCATGGCTTGGCTTGCCAGGACCTGGCACCACCCTCCATGTGCTGACTGTCCCCCTTTCCATCACCTCTCAGGTACCGCATGGAGAAACGTCCCATCGCCTGTCCCGACATCACCCCCACCACCGTCACCTTCCCAGACCCTCCAGCATCAGCCTTCAGCATCTCCCGCGCTGTCAACCACGGCTGCCCGCAGGTATGGACCGAGCGTATGCGCAGGGATGCAGGGGGTCAGCAGCATCCCTCCCACTTGGGTACCACTGAGCATCCCTCCTTCCACAGGGGAGCAGAGCCTCCCGCCCAGGGAAAAGCTTTAGCAACAAAACGATCCTTTGAGCACCAAAGACACATTCCCCTCCTCTTCCTCGCACTGCCTGCAGCTCCTCATTTGTGCCTTTGTCCTTCATTTTTCCCCCGGCTCGAGTGCTGCCTCTTGGAGGCTGAGCCCTTCTCCTCCCAGAGGCTCAAGTACCACCGGGCGAGTTCGCGATGCACATCTTCAAAATAGCTGTTGCCAGGGAAACATATGCTTTTGGCACGCGGCAGGAGGAGGGCCCCGCTTTTGTTCCTGAGCCCTGCCAAAAATTGGCGGGGAGGGAGAGGCAGGGGACGGCGGGGATGCCGAGGTGCGATGGAGCAGCTGAGGCAGAAGCCAGCGTGAAGCTGCAGCCCCTTGAAACCAGAGCTGCTCCATCCCTTCGCCTCCGAGAAGTGCCAGCCGAAAGGGTGGCGAGGGCAGATGTCCAGCCGGCTGGAAAAGATGGATCCAGCTGGTCCCCAACGCCAGCAGAGCACATGGTTCTCCGGCTCAGTCCTTCCCCCCCACCCCGTGTGTTGAATTTTGATCATCTTGGAGTGAGACGCCCTGTATTGACACGTTCGGGGAGCCTATAAATAAAATATCACTTAGAGGAGCCAGCCAAATGCCAAGTCGCTCACGAGGTGGTGAATTATCATACAAAACACCAGTTATTTTTGGCCCCCCCCATCTCTTTGCTCCCTGAGGCTGCAGTTTCCCAGCCGGAGCAGGGCTATTTCTCTCCTCTAAATGCAGCCAAAATGCTTTTACTTTGGATTTAGATGGATAAATACACACAAACCCCCATGCAGTCGTGGGACCTGGCTCTGCGCGAGCCCCCAGCCCTGGCACGTGCGGCAGTGCCAGTGCGGAGCCACAGGAGCCCAAGGCGGGAGGACGGGTGATTAAAACCGGCCATCTGGCTTGTGTGCTGCTGCCTCCTCCTCCTACTCCTCCTCTCCATGCCCACATGGCTCTGTCTGTCTTTGCACATCACCAAGGATGCTCTCCCCAGGGATGTAGGGACAGGATGCCCTGGGGAGCTGTGTAATCCCCATCCTCTCTCTCCCATCTGCTGCCTCAGTTTCCCCACCTGTAGGATGCGGTTCTTTCCTGGGGACAATGAACTCCTAATGCCTAGGAGGAAAGGTTAGGGGAAGGCTGGGAGGAGGAGGAAGAGGAGGAGGGAGCTCAAGTTCCAGAGGTTAATGGCTTTCCCCCAGTGAACTCCCGGGCAGGCTAATCGGATTCAATCACTCTGCCAGCCCAGCATGTCCTCTCGCCTGTCGGTTCCCATCAGCATCCACAGCCAAGGGCGCTTGGGTTCACCTTCAGCAGGGCACCCCTCAAAGATAAATCTCCTTTTAGGCTCTTTCCCTTGGATACCCTCCAGTTGAACCTGCTTCTCTGGAGCTTCTTGCTCTCTTTTGGGGTCTGCACTCTCTGGACAGGCAGCTGCGGGGACCAGGACACGGTCCCATCGTTGGGAAGGCAGGAGAGACTTTGCGGGCTTGGCCACCTCTGCTTCTGCTCGTGCCAATGTTGCACTGCCCTTGGGGAGATGAGCTAGGGTAGCCAAGGAGGACGAAGGCATCTCCTCCTCCTCCCCAGCCCCTTTGTTGTGTTTCTCCAGGTGGCCCTTGGCAGGGGTGGGTTGTTGTGCCAAGCCGTCTGCCCAAATCAGCGCATCGGCTCTGACGCCCCAGCACAGAGCATCCATCTGTCCCACCGAGCCGGTGGGAGACAGAACTCCTGCCCCCCCAGCCCCCAAAATGGGGGGAGAAATCTGGAACACCATCTCCCATCCGTGTCCTGGTGAGAGGACCTCCAACAATTGGGGTCAAATTAACAATATGCTCTCACGTTTGACTTTTCCCTTCCCTGCTGCGTCTAAACTGGCACCATCTCACAGCGACGCCAGGAAACGTAACCGGAGGTGGCGTTCAGTGGTTTTTAGGAGCTTTTTCCTCCAAACTGGTCTTTCTGAGGCTGATGGAACAGCCTCTCCCCTCGCTGCCAGCCCCCGGAGCTGGGTAATGCACCGCTGCGGCTCTCCGAGGTGCGTCATGCCCATTAGCATCCCCAAACGTGAGCAGAGGGAGAACCCCCCCGCCTTTTCCTCCCTCCCCGCCACAGCAGAAATGTGCTGATGCAGAAAAGCCGATCGGCATCTCGCTCCCGCTGGGCGATGCCGGCCGAGGGGATGGAGTAACAGCATTAAAAGGGAGCCGTTGCCGATAATTTCTTGGCGTTTGGGCAGCCAGGGTAACAGGCTGACCTTTGGAAAGCTGGCGGGGCTCCCCGAAGGTGAAGGGGAGCAAATGCTCACAGGGATGGACCGATGCCATTTCCAATGACAGCTCGTGGCTCCGGGGATAAACATGTTGCTTTTGCTGTTCAATATCTGCCGGGCAACCCAGACCTCGTGTTCGAGAGAGGCTTTTGCCGCCATATATGGACCCCGAAAGCCTGCAAGCAGGCTTTTGGGGTCCATATATGACGGCAAAACCCTTTCTCTATTGCAAGATCCAACCTCCACGTCTCCTCTCCCTCCTGTCTGCTTATTTATCTCTAGAGAGATAAAGCATCTAGAGGATAATTTTCCTGTTGTCTCCTAAGATGTCCCGACCAGCCGGACCCGCAGAGCAGCTGACCTGGGACACCTCCTTCCTCTTCCAAGGCCGGGATGGAGCCACCATCTTCTCTGAAGACACCGCCTTGGCCATCGAATATTACCCGTACAAAGCCAGTAAGTGTGGGATCCCCACCAAGGATGCTCTCCGTCCCCCCCGGGTTCGTCCTGGGGATGCCATGCCCCAAACCAGTTGCTGTGCCCCTTTTTCCCAGTATGGGATGCTCCAAGCACCCTGGTTCCCGTGGGATACTCGGTGCTGCCCCTCACCAGCCGCGTTTTCCGGGAGCTGATGGTGCACAGCGGTGGGATGCGCCTGGATGGCCTCACCGTGCAGGTGAGTGGGGTGGTACAGGTGTGGTACCTATAGAGGATGGTATCTATAGCAGATGGCACCTGTAGGTGCTGGGACAGTGGGATGGAGAACCCACCTTCGTGGGAGTGCTCCCAAGCACCCCACGGGAAGCCAAGGTCTGTGTTCGCAAGCCCTGAGCCTCTGGGTGACATCTGGGTGACACCAAAGCCGCCAAGAGCTGTCACCCATCCTCTGCCTCCCCAGGGCACAGACCTCAAAACCACGAGCGGGTCCATCCCGACCGTGAGGCTCTGCCTGCGGCTCCTTCGCTCAGAGGTGAGAACGCTGAGGTTGGCGAACGCCAAGGCAAAGAGGGACAGGGACGGGGCAGGAGGTGGTGATTTGGGGCTGTCACCCTCTCCAGGGTGCAGGTGGGGTATTGGGGAGAAGCTGTTCACCGTATCCATGCAGAGTAGGGCCAGGCTGGTTAAGTGCGGTGACAAATGGCCAACTGTCTCCATCCTTCAGCATTTGTGGTCCTCGGGAGTGTCACAGCAGGGAGGGAATTTGGCTGCTTGGCCTTGGCCCCAGGACCAACACTTGGGCAGGTCAGGATGCGGCCGTGAGCCCGATCAATCTAATTACTGCAGCCGCCAGCCTCTGCTCCCATCTGCAAAACAAAATCCTACCCATCAAGTGAATTTGGGAGAGGTCTGGCTGCTGTGGAGGCTGCGTGCCCCCCATCCCCGGGGGGGCCGGGGCTGGCTGGTGGGGGTCTTTGGAGTGATTGCCCAGGGGGGTCAGCGAAAAGGGGTCTGCGTGTGATGAATTATTCACATGGGTGTCACTAAGTGCAGAATTAATCCTTTTGCTTCCAGCTGGCTGCTGCACTAAATTATCACTCGCAGTCATGCGGGAAAATGCTGCAGAATTCATTTAGCTGATTATTGTTTTGATCTGGGAGCTGTAATTTTTTTTTTTTCCTCCTCTTCCCCAACCTCTCCCTTTCCCCCCTCAAGCCCTGCCTTCCTTAATATATGTCAGAGCTGGGAGTGGGAACAAAAAAGCCAGGAGAGGCAGAGCTGGCCTTGGGCTCTGCGTCTGGTTCACTCATCCGGCGGCAGCCTGGGCAGACGGACCCGGAGCGATGCAAATCGATGAGAACCGAGCAGCGTGAGGGCAGGTTTGGCTCCTCCCGGCTTTGCCCAGGCCCTTGTTTGTTGCCTAGAGGTCAGGATTTTCTAAGGAAGATGCCCAATCCTGCTGGTTGTGACCCCCAGCAGCCTGAAACCACAGGATGGGGACATGCGGCCACTGTTGGGGCGCAGGGCAGAGCCGCTCCTCTCCTTCTTCAGGCAGCTCCAGGCTCCTGGGGACGCTCAAAGGCTGGATTTCCAAGTCCTCAGCTCATGGATTAGTCCTGAGCTGGGCTTTGGGGCAGCAAGAAGTGGCCAAGAAGCCAAGGCAATCAATACAGGACTCATATTGACCCGACGAGGCACTGGGGCAACCACCCTACCAGATGGCAAAGGAGAACAGCCTTGGCGAGTTCGTCTTGTTTATCTTCTTTTTTTTTTGTATTTTCTTTTTTTATTTTAATGTAGAGAGCTGAAAATGCATAACCTAGATCGGCTGGGCTTTTTATAACAACAAACAGCTAAATAAACCCTGGGCCATCTGTACTCCCCAGCGCTGGGTGTAAATCCTGGCTGCGCAGTGGCCTCGCAGGGATTTCACCGGATCCTACCAGGGGTCTGGATGCTCCTGAGCTTGATTTCGGATGTTCACACCGACCCTCTGTGCTGGTAAAACATCCTCAGTACCAGGGTTTTAAGGGGCTCCCCATAAATAGAATTCACCCCCCAGTGTTTCTGCAGGGTCTCAAAACTCTGCTACTTTTGCAATAGCCGCATGGAAAGGGGTTTGGAGCAGCTGGTTTATTAAAAGCCAAAAGACCTGACACCAAGGATGAGCAAAAAGTCATATTATCCCAGGGAAAGGTCCAAAAGGGCAGCGCTGGGTTGCGTCCCCCCTGGTAAAGGCACAAAACTCCCAGGTTTGCCCCCATCCAGCCCTGTCTTCATCCCCTTTTGCTCTCTCTTCGGAGCCCAAATGAGAACAAAAGACTTTGATCATCTCAGGGAGACAAAGAAATCAAAGACTTCAGCAAAACGTCAGCGTTTTAGCAAATTAACGCCTGTCGCGGAAAATCTGTTGCAGCGGGAAAACCTGCAGTCGCGTTCATCTGCCTCTGTCCTGGCTTGCGGCTCAAGGCAGAGCTCCCCTTTTCCCTTCATTCTTCTTTTTCCACTCCAAATTTGGTGTTTTGCCCAAGAAAGATGAGTTTGACCATGCAGTAGCCAGTGGCAAATCCATCTGCTGGGTCAGCAGGATGCAGTCCCCAAGGTGCTGGGGGAAGCTGAGCCCCATCCGAGGGCTGGAAAATACCCACTGGGTGCATCTTTATGCCTATTTATTAACCAGCCCTGTTTTATGGCTCATTTTGGTGCAACCCAGCCTCCCTCAGCACATTGACTCGGCACTTGGGACCTTCGGGGTCACCCCCTGCCTCTGCCACCCACTTTGCTGAGTGCCCTTGGTCATGTCACCCGAGATGGGGCCTGGGGACATGCCACTGCGTCGTGACAACCTCTGAAAAATAAAGGGAAAAGCTAGTGCTGTTTTTTTTCCAGGCAAGGAAAAAAGGAAAAAAATCAACAGGCTGGCTATATCATTGCTTAAACAGCCTTAATTTATGTAATTGCTGCCATTTAGAGCCAGAAGCAGATCGACGCCTGGTGTAAATTGTCACAGTGCCGGGGTGTAAGTTGTCACCATGCCAGCCCAGTGATCAGACCCCTTTTGGGCTGGTAAAAAATAGATTTACGATTGGTTGGGAAGGCGGGAATTGCCACTTTTCCCATTATTTCAGCCTGTCTGACCAGGTTTGTCTTCCAAAAGCACCAAAATGGGGTTTTTATCCCCAAACCACATTGCAGGGGGTGCAGAAACTGGTGAAAGGCTTGTTTTGGAGAAGCGTTGCCCTTCCCTGGTGAGCATCTTCTCTCGGTGGGCTGGCTGAGGGCCTCCAGTACAGCCGAACTGCTCTTGATTGACACCTGCCCATCAAACACATCATCCCCTTATCACACAACGGATTACAAGGGGCTTTACGACATCACTGCCAGCCTGGGAAGAGCCAAACCAGCGAGGAACCAAAAAAAAAAAGCAAGCTGGGAATGTCTTTGTTAAGGAGAATTAGTTGCGTTGCTGCTCGCGGGTCCCGGGGGAGCGTTCAGGGCAGTGCTAATTGAATTAAGAGCCGGTGCGTGTGGCGGTGACGGTGACGGTGGCGGGGCCGAGCTGGCCATCGCTCAGCGCGGCGGGCAGCAGCTGTGTGCCGGCCGCTGTAATTGCGGGCTGAGCCTAAACTGTTGCATTTTGCATGATGCCAATCCCCGGGGAGGGGGAGAGCGGCAGGACGGGGGGGGCTTTACCCCGGATTTGATGCTGGAGGAGCTGGGGTGAGGTCGGGGACGGCGGCGGAACGAACCGCGGCGGCACGGGAGGATGATGCTGAAGCTGATGGTGTTAATGAGGCAGCGATGGGGAAGCGCACGGGGCTTTGCGGGGAGGGAGGGTGCTCGCTGCCCTCGTTAGCCGCACTAATGAGGCCAGGCCAGGCACAGGCACGGAGTCAGCCCCAGCGAGGGCCACTTGGCCGCGGTCGGTTTGGAGAGGGCACCGAGTCTAATTCCGGCTCCAGGGCAGAGAAATCGGTGGGTGCTGGGGTGGCAAACCTCGCTGCGAGGATCCCAGCGGCCAGATAGGTCCCCAGCACCCAAATTTGCCCTAATACTGGGAGCTGTGGTGGCCAGGATGGGTCCCCATGCATGACCTTGGCAGCAGGGAGGAGCGCGCGGACTCCATCGTTTATTCCATTAGACCCGACTTCCCCTGCTAACCGGATTAGAGCAGAGTCTATCAAAGCCAGGCTGGCGGGAGGAGAGCGGGGCTTGCAGAGCCGGGAAATGAGGCGCAGGAAAATCACATTACAGCTGCCGGCAGCATCTGGTAGGGGCTCTGGCTCCTTCTATCACGTTGGTCCTGGTGGCACATCAGGGATGTGGAAGGGGGGACGGGGGATGAGGAACATGCCCCCTCCTTGCCCCATCACACCATGTCCTCTCCCTCCCCAGAGGCCAGGGATGTTCCTGACCCCACTGGGCAGCAATGCTCTCCCCAAATTGGACCCCGCCACTGCCACACTTCAGAGGGATGAAGAGCCACGGGCAGCCCCCGTGAGCCCATTTTATCACCAGGTAAGTAGCCCAAAGGAGACTTTCCATCGGTGCCCACGTCTCTGTCCTCAGCTGGTTTTGGGTGGCCCAGGGACTGGGGTTGGGGACAACACCCTGTCACCTTACTGGGGGCGGCCTGGATCAGCAGTTCCCATCTGAGTGCTCAATCCCAAATCCATTTAGCAAATTCTCTCCTATTACTGCTGCATTATGTCGGAGACCCCAGGCACCTCCAGCTCATACCTTTCAGCTCCAGAAAAAAATAAAAAGAAAATAGGCAGCTGTTCTCCTCCTCCAGCCCTTTGTATTGATAAATGGAGTCCTTGGATGAATTCAAACCTAGCCCTCGTGGTCCTAATATCTTCCTGTACTTTAAGCCATCTGGCTTTAAAAATAACAGGCCGTTAAACCTCAATTCTGCTTATTAAATAGGTGGGAGGGAGGAGGTGGAGGGACCCTATGTTGCCCACACTCCACCTTCAACCCAATCCCTCTCCCTGCTATTCAGGAAGAAAATTAGCAGTAAAATAACAACCATAAAAATACAGAAAAGCTATTTTTTTTTCCTCCAGCTGTTTTAATTCCTCCAATCCACTGAGCTTTATTGCTTCCTATTCCCCGGCCGTGGTGGCTGCTTTATGCTTGGCCTAATAGCAACCTGTAATGGGGTGTGCGGAGGCGGGTACGGCTTAAACACAATGAGGATGCGGGGTCCAACACTGATGGAGCAAATTGCCCCGGGGCTCCAGAGAAGCCCCAGCACCCTTCAGCTCTGCACAGGACCCAGCCCTGGCATCACCGGGTGTTTTCAGCCCCCGCTTTGCCTTTTGCTGGCACCGATGCCCTGAGCAGCCTCAAGTCCCGCTCACTGTATCCTCACAAGAGCATCCCGGTATCCATAAAGCCAGAAGCTGTTCCAAGGATGCTTCCAGCAGGACAACCCAAGCTGGGGAGGACAGAAAGACTTTGCACAAGCCCTGGATACCCCTTGCCAAAAATGCTAGAAAACATTGCTGCTAGCATTATTTTTTTCCACCCAACCTTGAACAGCCTTTTATTTTTTTTTTCCCCCCTTTTTTTCTTCCCCCTAAGGCGCAAATTATTTTCACTCCACTTGCATGGCAAGGCGGGGAATTTGCTTGGAAAACCCATCTCGTGACAGCCCCGGGAATCAGGGCTGACACCCCACTAATGGCGCGGGGACACGACAGCCCCCCCGGCAGTGGGTCTGGGGGGGTCTGGGGGGGGACACTTGCCTGATCACAGCCCTGTCACTTCTTCCCGCTCCGCTCTGCCTGATCAAACCCGCATCCCCCATCCCTGCCCTGCGGCTTCCGAGGTCCCGCTCCCGATCTGCTCGTTAATGCCTTCGTTAAAAAGTGTGAGGGGGAGAGAGGAAAACAAAGCGATGAGGAATATAATGTCATCGGAGATGGGGTAACCCTGGTCCCACGGAGGCAGAAAAACCTTCGTGTAGGTTTGTGCTGGGACATTAACCCCCCCTCCGCCTTGGGCTTATCAAGATTTGGGGCTGATTTCTGTTGACTTAGGCTGAGGTTTATGCCGGGCTCAGCCTAACCGTGTTTTCCTACCCTTCTGCCCTCTCGCCGCATAGATTTGCGCCTCTCTTACGAGTCGATGAATAATTTACGAGCAGCACTTAACGATTAGGGAGGCGTTTTCTCCAACCTCTTCAAACATTCGCTTCTTCTTCAAGCCTTTCTTTCCCCGCTCCCATCATCCCTGTTCTCCTGACCTGTCGACGCTGGGCAGTTTTACAAACCAAAGGGCCTCTAGCAAGGCTGGGAGAAGCAAATGTCTTTTTTTAATTATTATTATTTTTTTTACCTTGCTTCAAGGGAAAAGGATGCTGCAAGAGGATAGGGTGCTGCAAAGGGAGAGGGTGCTGCAAGGAGAAAGCTGCTCCCCCAGGCTGCAGCCCCATCTAGTGTCAGCCTAAGCAAGCCCAGCCTAAGCTTTAGGCCCAGGCTCCCCAGAAAGGGCTGGGAGAGGCTGGGGCTCAGGCAGTTGTGAGGTTGGGATGAGGATGCTCTGCCCTGGTCCCGGTTGGGTTTGAACGGGAGATGGGCACCCATGGGTGCCCGAGCACCCAGAGGCCCCAGGCAGGGCTGTAGTGGGTTACCCCAGCACACTTGTTACTCAGGATTAAACCAGTTAATAAAAAGCCCATAAATCAGTTAATGTGATCCCAGATTATTTTTATGCCTGTCTTCCTTCTCAATAAGATTAAGGATTCAACAATTCGCTTCCCTCTTTTATTTAATTCGCTTTTTGCCATGCGCTGAGGATGGGTCCCTCAATGTCCCCACTGTGTGACTCCAGGGCATGGGGAAAAAGAGAAAACCGTCTCCAAAATACCATTTTTTTGTGTGTTTGGGGGTGCAGCGCAGTGGTGCTGATGGATTTACGCTCACTGCCGCAATGCGAGGAGCGTTTTATCAGCAAATGGAGTCGATACATAAGCAAACACGAAAATTGATGGCCACACTGGCAATAAACCGCCTGCCTGGCCAAGGACACATCCCATCACTGGGGGTGATGGGGACACTTGGGGTTTATCCCCCTGCAGCTGCTTATTTTTCAAAGCTTGGGAGTGAAAACGCCGGAAATGTGTTTATCTTAAGAAGAGATGAGGATGTTTTCCTAGGAGGAAAAAACAAAACAAAACAAACCCTGCGAAGATCCAACAGCAACATCAGGTGACAGCTGTAACCTGCTTCCGTATTTTTTTAATTTTATTTCAAGAAGGGGCTTTTTTAGGTTTGGCCCCAGTTCGTGGTCACAGGTTAGCATTGGGGGATGCTCTGACCCAAACTGGAAGGCTCCACTGCCCTTCCAGTTCCCCCGTCACCATCACTTGGGGACACCACTGTCCCCATCCCTTCCCAAAGCAGCCCCGTGCAGCGGGAGGCAAGAAATAAATTGTTTTCCAGGAGCCAGGAGCTGACTCAGCCGGAGTTTGCTCTCAAAAGTCATCCCACCTCCTCCTAGCTACTGATTTGCCTTTTTTTTTAAATTATTTTTTTCCATTTTCTTTGAGTAAAATAAACCACCAGCGACTCGCAGAGGAATGGCAGTCCCTACTGGTGGCACGGCTGCTTTTTTCCGCCTTATCTTGAAGAAGCAGGCAGTGGGGTGGGAGCCTGGGGAACAGTCGTCCCTACACGGAGCATCTTTCTTCCCCCAGTTACCCCGTGTAATCCAGCGGCTTTTATTTCCTTGTTCGACACGATATCAGCAGCCGGCAGCTGGGCCCGGAGCCGGATAGCGATGGTAATCGCCCGCCCAAAAATCATCCTTCTTGTTGGGAAGGGAAGCAGAAGAACGTGGTGTCTCTATTAAATCGAACGGGGCGCAGATTAAACGCTTTTCAATGCAATCCAATTAACTCTTAAATTGAATTGTAATGCTTTGGCTAATATACCCCCCCCCCAGCACAGCTTCCCCCCCTCGCCCCAATGCATGGGAAGGGAGTTCAGCCTTGGTTTCATCAGATAAAACCCCGCTCATTTGCTGCCTTTCACCAGCATCTGTCCAGATGTTGACCTGAGGATGGGTTTGGGTAGCAGAGTGTCCCTAGGGAGGGGCTGGGGACACGACATCCCCCCTAGTCCACCACCCCATGTCCCAAGGGGATGGGGAAGGTTGACAGGCAAAGGAAATCAAGGTGTCATTATCTCTGGATGGTTTCGTGAGCTTTTGTTACAGAAAATAGGCAAAAATGGGATTTTTTTTTTTTCCCCTCTGATCTTCCTAAGCTGCTGCAGCAATTTTTTTCTTTTCTTAGATATGTAAACGTGAGCTTATCCCATCTTCATAACAATTAAGGAATCGGGCTTAACACTCATCCAGGGACGTGTTATTTGTTGGGCTGGAGGGAGATTGTGGTGCAGAAGAGACCAGGACGCTGCCAGGGGCTCAGATGCTCACAAGTGAAATGAGTTTTCCCCTCCTCAGCCCCTCTGTGGGTGCTTTGCCGTCCCCTCCCTGGCCAGGGACTGGCTCAGGCTGTGCCATGTGGATGCAGCATCCTCTGGTACACCCTATTTTTGGCCATTTTTGGACCCTACTGCATCCCGTGGAGGTTTATTGCCGGCTCCTGCTCCTTGCTTTGCTCCGTTCTCCTCTGCCTGTCTGGAGATGAATCGATTCAAACTAACCAGATACATCAAAGTATCTCGCAGCAATTTGTTAAGTAAATTTTAAAAAAATATTTAAAAAAAAAAACTTGGCCTAAGCAAATATAGGAAGGAGGGGGGCAGATGAAAGGCTCTAAATGCAGCAGAAGCTTCAGAGGCTTGGAAATGAAGGAGGAAAAAAAAAGTATTAAAAAACATAGCAAGGGCCAGGAGTTTCAAAGCTTCCATCATTTCAGATGTGGATTCCCAGCCTTTCATCCCAGACCCCTGCGGGAAGGAGAGACGAGTTATCTCTGGGTGGATTGGAGATAGGAGGAACAGGGGAAAATGTCCCCAAATACCCTTAACCCTGTCCCCAGCGGCAGCCAGAATATTGTATGGGGGGGTGTCTGAGAAGCTTTGGGCGGGGACTAAGGGCTGGTTTTCCAGCCTCTGCAGGTGTAGTCTGAGCCTAGAAAAACTGTGGTTGATCCCAGCACCTTCCAGCAGCTGCCCAGCCCGGGCGAGCCGAGCGCGGCCTCATGCATTATTGATGGGGCGGATAATTGCGCACTTCCCACCGACTCTTTGATGAAAAATTGATGGCACGGGGCGAGGAATCGAGGGGCTCCCTTGACCAACACCGGCCTCTTTTGTTTCTGAACAAACACCGAAGGGGAGGTGGATGCGGGATGCCACGGCGGGGGGGCACAAGAGCCTCTGTGGTACGCGAAAGGGGGGACAGGGCTGGGGAGCAGTTGGAGCAGAGCATCCTCTGCCTTAAACCTCTATAAATGCAATCTCAAGACATTATGAAAGTGGAGTTTGAGCAAGGAATTATTCTCTGGTCAGGATCAGACTAAATCCCAAGGCGGAGCTGCAGCACGCCACTGCCCAGCGTCTCCAAGATGTGGCTCCTCAGAAGTTAATTGAGTATTTTAAACATCAGAGGAGCGTGTTGGGAGGGCAAAGCATTTCCATTGCACATCCAAGGCATGGAAATCAGCTGCTGTCACCCTCAGAGCCAGCCAGCCCTGCTGGGACCCTGGTTGTCACCTCCCTGGGTGCTGGGAGCAGGAGATAAGGCAACGGCGGCCAAAGCCAGGCTGGGGACAAGGAGAGGGTCTGGGGACAAGAAGAAAAGGCTGGGGACCCGTGTTGAGGTCTGGGGACAGCGAGAGGTTGCTGTCCCCAAGGGACAGGAGCTGTCTGCTGTTCCCCACGGCTTTAAAAGCAGCAATGAGATGTGCGATGCTAAAGGGGAAGAGATGTGGGTTCCCCGGGTCAAGGAGCAGCAGAGGCAGCTGCCTGCACCTGCCTGCACCAGGAATGCACCCGTCAGGGTACAGGAAGGTGTTCCTGGGCACTGAGCTGCTGCGGGGAGGAGTTGCTAAGAGAAAGGTTGTGTTGTAGCAACCAGGAGCTCCCGCACAGCCTAAACCCCTTTTTGAGCTGAAATAGCCCAGGAAAAACAGCTTTTCCTCGTACTACAACCCCCCGGCATGGCTGTAAGTCCCCCCGGCCAGCGGCTCGTGTGGTGGCATGGGGACAGGGGGTGGCCCAGGCGGCGGGGGTGTGTTTGGGACAGGCAGAGCCTGGCAATGTGCTGGCGGGCAGGGCCGGGAGCGGGGTGTTGGGGGAGTAGGGCACATCAGGATAATGCTGTTCTACAGACCCTTCTCCTCCACGGTGAGTACCGGGGATGGGGACATCACCCTATCACAGGGTTGCTTTTGCTCAGAGCCGTATTTGCAGGATTTAATGGTGCAGCCACATGATGATGCTCAAAGCCAGGCGTTTCAGAGTGTCCCCATCCTCAGGACAAGGTTTTCCAGCCTGGTGGCCACACAGCGCTGCATCCAAGGGGGATGCTGGAAACATCACAAGCAGCATTTTTTGGGGCAGGGTTGGATCCTGACCCCAAAGCAGCAATGGCAAAGGGGTTTCGCCCCAGGGGAAAGCCAGGGGAGCTTCTCCTGGCTGTGGGGAGGGGGTTGAAGGGGGGATCATCCTCACCTTCTGCTCTGGTGTCCCCTGCCAGCTCCACCGAGACACTGCGTCCCTCCCAGCGGCTGATGCCGTGGCCAGCATCTTGCCTGGAAAACAACCATTCCCACATGGGACGGGAATGTCACCAGAGAAGCAGAGGTACAGAGGTCACACGGATTTTGCAGCCCCCTCTTGGGTCCTTCTCGCCCTCCCTATCTCCATCATCACCCCCCAGGCTCCCACCCCCCTGCACCCCACCCCCACCAGCTTTGCCCCTGACACCCCAAAGAGGCTCCTGTCTCCACAGGAGGGCTCTCCAGCCAAGGTTTTGCTGATGTTTCACCTCTTTGGGAGCAGCCAGCAAGAGGTGTCCCCCGCTCTCTGATCCACAGGTCCCAGGAGGTCACTGGGGACAAGCAGGAGATGGTGAGCGCTGGTGACGCTGGAGGAGAGCAGGACGTTAAGAATAGCAAGGGGGACCAAAGCCAGGCTGAAATCAACTCTACGTTGCCAGTGAGTGAAGGTTTGGGGGGTCAGCCCTTGAGTTCGGCTTTATCTTGGGCATGAAACAGCCCTCGGGTAGATGCGGGGGGGAGGAAGCTGAGCCTCTCCCTGCACCTGCCCCTCCTTCCCCCTTCCCAAGGCTGCACAATGCTGCTGCCCCCCCTCCCCATGCCCCGGCCCCCGGCGAGGCCAGCGCCAAGGCTGGGAGCGGGGGGCCGGGGGGGCTGGAGACACATGGCTCCCCCCGGCCAAGGTCCCGCTGCCAGGAGCCCTTCAGCATGGCAGGGAAGGATGCGGGAGGGTCAGCCTGGAAAGGTACAAACCCTCAGGGAATTATTTCCCACCCCCCAGCATCACCTGGGAAGTCGTTCCCCAGCCACATGGGTGCTAAGCACCCCCCGCCAGGCTCATCTGTACAAAACATTCATCCCTTTGTTACTCTGCACCACTTGCTTTTTTCTAAAGACCTGCAGCACCCTGCAAGGCTTGGAGCTCGAGACTGACCCCTCAGCTCTGACACTGCAGCACCGCGTGTCCTTGGGAGAGTCACTTTTCCTCCAAAGGAAGAGATGGGGAAATGGGGAGGGGGAGAAGGTCTGTAGGGTGGAGGAAGAGCTGGGAGGTGGAGAGAAGGAGGTTTGGAGGGACAGGAGAGACAGAGGGATGGTTGGAGGAGAGAAGGATGGATGGATGGATGGATGGATGGATGGATGGATGGGGAAGGAAGAAAGGATGGATGGGGAAGGATGGGGAAGGCCCAGACTGGCAGTGGGGTGCAGTGTCTCTGCTCTGGGCTGTCAGGGGGTGGGCAGGTACCAGCTGGCGCTGAGGCGGATGGCAGGGGACCTCCTGTCCCTGCGCCAGCACGTCACCAGCCTGGAGGTGGAGAACGGGCAGCTGCGGCACAGCCTGGCCTGGCAGGAGGAGCTGGGCCAGGCTCTGCTCAGCGACGTGGACCTGGACGTCATGACCCGGGAGGAGCTGCTGGACAGGCTTGGTGCGTGACGTGGACGGGGGGGTAGAAATTAGGGGTCCCTTTGTCCCTGGCCGGGTGACAAGGACGTGACGTGGGGTCTTGCAGCCACCCTCAAGCGCGAGCTGGTGGCCAGCACAGCAGAGATGAGGAGGCTCAAGGACCGTGTCCAGCAGCTGCAGAATGAGCTGATCCAGGTAGGGATGCAGGCAGGGGACACCTGAGGGACAGGGTGGGAGCAGCAGACAGGGCATTATGGCACCCACATAGCCAAGACCTGAGAGCCCCTGGACCCCTAACCATGAGGCTCTCCCAGCCCTACAAGTGATGCCCCAAGGCTTGAAGCTCAGCATGGAGGTTCCTGGGGGCTTTTCCATGTCCTCCTCCCTAGAAAAATGACCGGGAGCAGGAGCTGGTGCTGCTGCAGCGAGCCCACCAGCAGCAGCAAGCCCGGCTGAGGAGCTGCCAGCAGAAGGTGGCCAAGGCCAAGGGCCTGGAGGAGACGGTGCGGCAGCAGGAGAAGGTGACCTGGGGGGGCAGAGGGGGTGTGACGGCCACCACAGCCTTGCGTCCAGCTGTCCCCATGCCCTGGTGACACGGGGGTGGCTGTGCCCTCTCCCACAGGTGATTGAGGCGATGGAGCGGGTGCTGCAGGAGAAGCTCAGCAGGAGCACTGAAAAGTCAGGGGGTGGGTGCCAGGGGGCACAGGGACCCCCGGAGGGGGACACCACTACTCCACTGGTGGCCATCCCCTTCTGACGGGGGAGCAGAGGAGGTCCTGAGCTCCCTGCAACCCGTCCCTGGGCATGGGGGAGATGGGGGCTCATTCCCAGTGCCCCCCCCTGCCTGGGGGGGTGCAGGACCCACCCCAGTGTCCCCCCACACCACCCCACAGGCACGATCCTCTCCGGGGAGGTGTACGCAGCACTGCTGGCCGAGAACCGCCGACTGCGGGAGGAGCTGGCCAGGCCCCCCCAGCCCTCGCCTTCCGTCGCCCGACGGCCCCCAGCCTTGCCGGTGAGAGCGAGGAGGGGGACGGAGCCGTGGCACCCCAGAAAGTGACACCGGGGGGTGACTGGGCATGGTGGGGACATCACCCAGGTGGCATCTTCAGCTCTGCGGGGTGATAGCTTGCTCCCCCCGCGAGAGGAGGGGAAGGGAGTTATCCTGGTGTTGCCTTTCCTTGCTGCTGCTCATCCGATGCCCACCAGGGTGTTTTTGGGGGTGCGGAGAAGCTGGCGCTGCTGGCCAGGCTGGAGGAGGCACAAGCCCGCGGGCGGGTGCTGGAGCGGCAGGTGGGTATCGCTCCCCCACAACCCGCTCAATGGGGGTTATCTGGGGTGGGGAGACACCTCTGTCCCCCCCGCTTTGGGGACAGCCAGCCTGGTTTGGGTCTGTCCCAGCTGGAAGAGGCGGCGAGGAGCTGGGGCCGGGAGAAGCAGGAGCTGGGCACACGGCTGCTGGAGCGGGAGCACGGCTTCCCCTATGCCCCTGCCATGGTGAGCGCCCGGGGGGGCACAGGGCCACCCCACACTAGGGGGTCTCCATACCCATCTCCTCATCAGGGGGATATGCTTCAGTTTCCCTGCAGGACCCTGGGTGAGAAGGAAGGGGGTGGGTGGTCCCTAGGGCTGCAGAGCCCCCCTCCAGCATCTCAGGAAACTCCCCCCCAACCCCAGACTCCCTTATTGCAGCCCCTTGATGCCCCCTGAGAGGGTGGGTTGGATTTACAGCTCACCAAGACCTTTTCCCGTCCCTCACCAGACTGCCATGGCCCCCCAGAGAAGACCCCAGACCCTGCCCCCATTGCCCTGACCCCCACCCAGCAAGAAGGACGAGGGACGGAGGAACCTCCCGCTGCCAAAAGGACCTGGTGCTTTTTTTTGCAATATGAAGTTACAGAGTAAATCAGAGGCGAAGCAAAAACATTAGAGGGTGTCAAGGGAGCGTGGCCGTGGTCCTTGGTGTCACCCATTGGGGGTGACCCGCAGACCCTCAAGCAGCCGGAGGGGTGCAGCGGCACCCACCCCCTGCCTCGCATCCCTTGTGGGGGTTCTGGTTTATCTCCCCCGTGGTGTAAGCGCAGCCTTGAGCAGGCTGAAGCGAAGGCCGCGATGTGCCAAGCCAAGGCTGTGGCCGTGAAAGCATCTCAGCTGTCCCTAAAATCACCCCCTGGGGCTGCAAGGAGCCAAAAGCGCCTGCCAGGCTGTTGGGGTGTCCCCCAAAGTGAAAGCAGCTGGCGGTCTCCCCGGATCGGGCCCCTCACACCTGGGACTCGAGCGGCCGTAGGGTCAGGTAGATGGGTTTGTCCGGGATCAGGATGAGATCAAACTTAGTCCCAACTTCCACCGCTCGCATAGTTTCGATCTTGAAGTTCTCCAGGATCTGGGATGGAGAAGGAAAAAAAAAAACAGATGGAACACTCTGGAGGTACCAACACCCGTGTGGCACCTCCCCAGTGGCACGGCGTCCCCAGAGTGCCCCGCAGCGGGATGCTCACGTGCATGAGGAAGAGCTGCATCTCCAGCTCGGCGATGCGGCGGCCCAGGCACTGCCGGGGGCCAAACCCAAAGCTCAGCCCCTGGAAGTGCTTGGGGCCGGCTGCCAGCCAGCGCTGCGGGATGAACTGCTCCGGCTTGGGGAAGACCTCGGCGTCCCGGCCCATGGCGTAGAGACCCACCTGCACCAGCGTCTGCGGGGACGGGTCATCCAGTCACAGCATCATAGAACCGTTTTGATCATTGAGTCCAAACATAAACTAAATGTAGCACTAAACCACATCCCTAAGGACCTCATCTCTGCATCTGTTCAACCCCTCCAGGGATGGTGACTCCACCACTGCCCTGGGCAGCCTGTTCCAGTGCCTGATAGCCCTTTCTGGGAAGAAATTGTTCCCAAGATCCAACTTAAACTTCCCCTAGTGCAACTTGAGGCCATTTCTTCTCCTCCTATCACTTGCTACTCAGCAGAAAAGACCAACACCCTGCATGCTACAACCTCCTTTCAGGTAGTTGTAGAGAGCTACAAGGTCTCGTGTCACCCACCTCCAGGTCCCAGAACCCCCCTGTGAAGCAGGGTGGCCGTGCTCACCTTGGGGGGGATGCGGTAGTCGTGGAGGACGACCTCCTGCGTGGTGTACCGCTGCAGGGTCACCGCCACCGGGTGCAGCCTGGGGGGACACAGGTCCTAGTTTTAGGGACGGCCTGGCCCCTGCCATGTCCCACCTCACTGCACGACACCCCAGGTTTGGGGAAGGAAGGGGCTGAGGGTGTTCTCCTCACCTGAGCGTCTCCTTGATGGCGGCTTTGAGCAAGCGGATGGTTTTCAGCATCTTCACCCTGTCCCCCGCCGCCTCCCGCTTGGCGGCCAGGACCTCTGCCCGCAGCTGCTCCTGCACGCTCGGGGACCGCGCCAGCTCAAACATGGCCCACTGCAGCGTCATGGAGGTCTGCACCGGGGCCGGAGAGCAGAGCTCAGCACCAGCCAGGACCTTCTCCCTGCCCGACAACCCTGCCCGCTCCTCACCGTGTCCACCCCACCCGCCATCATCTCGGTGACGCTGGCCCTGATGTCGTCCAGGGGCAGCTTGTCCTGCATGATGAGGCTGCAGAGGATGCCCATGTATTCCTCGGTGCTCTTGCGCTGCAGACGCAGGTCCCGGTAGACGTTTTGTATGCATTTGTCCGCTGAGGAGACATGGAGATGCGGCCTTGGTGGGGCAGGAAGGCACCAGGTGTGGCACCTCAGAACATCATTGCATCGTGCCAGTGGTTTTTCCACAGGAGCTGCTCCTGCAGCAGCTCGGGACCGTGGTTGTCCCAGGTGCCAAAATCTCTCCAAGCCCACAAGCCCCTGTGGGAGAGCTGCTCCCTCAACGTGATGCCCATCATCTGCCCTTCATCACTCCTAAGTGCTTCCTCACCGCTCCATCCCAAGCTCCAGAAGGGCAGGTGCCACATGGAAAGCCTTCCTGGCCTTGGTGGCCCCACTCATCCCCTGTACCAGGCGGTTGGACCCAGGAGAAGATCTCCACACTGGTGAGATGAGGCTGCTCTATGAAGCCAAGCCCTCCAAGGGGCCTTTGGGTGGCACTTACCCTGGGAGAAGATGGCATCCCAGGCCCAGACGTGGTCCCGCCAGGTCTTGGTGTTGAGGTGGCGCAGCAGGGCGGGCGGCAGGTAGAGCATCGGCGAGGTGGTGTGGAACATGAGGGTGACGGCGTCGATGAAGCGCTGCGCCTCAGGGTCCACAAAGTCCTGCAGCAGCCCCAGCCGCTCCCCGTACAGCACGTGGCACACAGCTGCAAGCACAGCACCCCTGAGGGGACACGGCCGGGAGACCTTGGCCCTGTCCCCTCCACCCTCCCGTGGCCAGCTACAGCATTCTGCAGAACCATAGAATCATTGCAGTTGGAGGAGACCCTCAGAATCATCGAGTCCAACCACAACCTAACCCAACTCTAGAACTATACCATGTCCCTGAGAACCTCATCTAAATGCCTCCAGGGATGGTGACTCCACCACTTCCCTGGGCAGCCTGTTCCAATGCCTGACAACCCTCTCTGTTAAGACTTTTTTTCCTAATATCCCATCTAAACCTCTCCTAGCGCAACTTGAGGCCATTTCCATGGCTACAGGGACCTGGCTTGACTACCTCCAAGCATCCCAGAGCCACAGGGGCATCCCTTGTTAGGTAGGGTTGATGACCAGTAGATGATAAAACAATGTTTTATCAAGAGCATTGGGTTGTTCTCTATTTGCCTGGAGAGAGGACACCCCTCTAGATCTACAGCTTTGGTGGAGAAGCTTGTTGGCCCATCTCTGAGGACGAAGCTGGGGGAAACGCAGCGTGTTGCCCATCCGGGGCACCCTGCTAGGGGTGTTTGGTGTGGGGGACACGTCGTGCCCCAATACTCACACTCCAGGGCGAAGCGGAAGAGCTCGTGGGTGAAGTCGGCCGTCCAGCGCTCCCGCCCGCTCTGCCCCACCTGGGCTCGCGCCCGTCGCACAAAGTCCTCGCCCACGGCGCTCAGCAGGGGCACGAAGGCCTCCACCGCCTGCGGCGACAGCACCTCCTTGTTCAGCAGCAGGCGGTCCGAGCGCCAGGCCTCCCCCTTCCTGCGCAACACCAGTGTTGGGGGGTCAGAAGTGTCCCCCCGCCATCCACCCGCCCAGAAGATGCCAGCCCCCCAAAGCACAGGGTCACCCAATGTCCCCATCGCCCTGTGACAGTCCAGCTTCCCCGTGTGCCAGGGTTATTGCGACAGGACCTGAGACCCCACGTTTGAGACCCCCTGGACCCCGACTCACTTGAGGAGCACGCCGTAGGGCTTGTTGCGGTAGTCGCGGTAAGCCACCCAGGGGGGGACACGGAACCGCTCCGGCAGCGTCCCCTCCGCCTGGAAGAGGGTGGCAGCGTCCCGGGGGCTGATGATGTTCACGGTCTCATTGACACCCAGCTTCTCCCTGCCAGGGTGCAGAGGGGGTCAGCCCTGCATCCCGACTCCCCCTTCAGTCTCTCATCTCCCCAGATCAACCACCTCCTCTCAGCACCCTCAAATCAAACACCCTCCCCCTTGTGCCCCCTAAAATCCTGCCTGTAGGTCTCATTCCAGGGGTGCAGTGGCTCAGCACCAGGTGCTGGACATGGACACCCCCCTTTTCCTTTTCCCCTCCGCTTTGGGATATCAGCTCCAAACCCCATGGACATTGCAGGGATAGAGCCCCTCTCCAGCTCCACCACCCCAAAATCCCCTCTCACCCCTCACCGTGTCATCAAGCCCGGCCAGACGCCGTCTCACCTGTAAACGGGCCCGAACTGCTGGAACTTGCGGGCCATGATGTGATGGACGTTGTGCAAACCCCCCTCCTGCCAGAAGCGGTAGAGGTTGAGCCAGCCGGCTCGCCAGTCACCGGGCAGCTGGTTAAACGGGCGAGGAGTCGGTGGGACAGGGGTGGCAGCCCCCTGAGTCCGGCAACATCTCCTGCCCGGGGCTTGGGGACATCCCCGTAAGGCACCCGGCTTGGGCGCAGCGCGGACGAGCATGGGAGCGGGCGGCGGGAGAGGGAGGCGAGGGTGGCCTCGCTCTTATCCCCCCGGCACCGCTCAAGGCGAGATGCTCTCACCCGCCTCCCGATGAGTCACGGCCGTCCAGCGAACAGGAACTGGGACAGGGACGGGCACTTCGACCCAGCGATTAGGCAGATATCGGGGCACGGGGCAGGGAAAAGGGGTTTGCGGAGCATCAGCCTCTCCCAGCCTTGCCAAAGTGGGGTTTGCCAAGTGACAGCAGGTGACACTGGCAGGTGGTCTGGGCCGTCACAAGAAAAATGAAAACGCAGCCACTAAGGGGAGAAATGTTCTGTCTGTAGAATAAATTATTAAAATGACCTAGGGAAGAAAATAGTGGGGGTTAGGCTTAATAAAGCTCAGACCCGGTAGGTCACAGCAAGAGGGGAGCCTTGGGACTGCCTGGCCATTGCTGGGGGGGGTGTCTCACCTCCGCCTTCCCCAGGGCACAGGATATTGGGGTCCCCCCCAGTTCCCAGCCTCTCCTATCCCCTAGTATTGGCTGCCATCTACTGCAGGAACCCCAAACACCTCCTGCCAGCAGGGAAAGACTTTTTTGGGGTGTCGCCCCCACTGAGCCAGGGACAAAGGCTCCAGCCCCTGAGTTTGGTGGCAGACAAAGCTCCTTGTCCCCCAGTAACACCCAGCGGTGGCCAGTTAGCAGTGGGGTGTAGGAGAGTTAAAAGGGGAGGGGGTCACTGAGGGGTCCCTGGGCCTTTCGGGGGTGTTCCTGGGGTTGGTCTTAGGAGTCCCTGGGGTGTCCCTGGAGTGGGAGAAGGACTCCAGACAGGTCCTTGAGGTCCCTGCACTTTCCTTGGGCTGACCTGGCGGATGACATCCCATGGCCTTGAAGATCTGAAGGAGGAGGAGCTCCAGGAGGGCTTTGCTGGGTTAGGCTAGGTTTAAACCTTCGGCTTTAATTTTCCCCAGGAACTGGGGGGAGGCAGCGGGCGATGCTGCTGCCCGAGGCTGCTGAGCCGGCTCCGCCGCGGCTGCCGGAACGGCGGCGGGCACCGGGGGGCGCGCCTGCCCCGCCGGTGACACCGGGCTGGCCCTGCCCGCCCCGGCCTCCCTGGGCTGTCCCCTCGTGTCCCAGCCACCCATCAGCTGTCCGAGCTGCCAGCGCCTGCACGGAGCTGCCCACCCTGGGTGAGCACCCGCCAGCCCGGCGTGTGCCCCAGAGCAGCCCCACAGCCTGGGGCGGCAGCGGCAGAACGGCACCCCACTGTCCCTCAGCCCTGCACTGCCACCGTCCCACGTCTGGCCGTGGGAAAGGGGTCAGTCCAGAGCAGTCTGGCCACCTTGGTGCGTGTGAGGACACAGGTGTGGGCTCAAGGGACACACTGCCATGCAGCTCACACAAGACTGGGCAGCCCTCTTGGCCACCAGCTCAAGAGGGGACAGCCAAGACCCAGCTGCCAGACCCAGCATCACCTCTGCACGCCCTCTTTCTGCCACCTCCCCAAAGCCTGGGGACCCAGCTCATGGTTTCCACCACCCTGCGCCTGTTTCCTGCATCCTCCACGGGTCTCTGCCCTCTTCCGTCCATGTCCCCCCACCATGGAAAGTCTCCCCAGTTTTGAGACACCCCCCCCCAACGGTGTTGTCACCCCCACAGCAGGAAGGAAACATGACGGTTTGTCCCCCGAGCTGCTCACAGAGGAAACCACCAGCTGCTGCGGTTGTGGGGTCCCTGGCGGAAACAGGGGGCGCGGGAAAGGGGTTGAGAACCCCACAGCTTCACCTTTCCCCAGCCAGCAGCAGCTGCAGCTCTTGCTGATGGTCTCATCCACGATGAGCAAAGCGGGTGGCACGAGGATGGGAGCAGGCGTCTCCCCGCCCGCGCTGGCAGCAGCTCGCCCACGAAGCCCGCATGACCCAGGCAGTTCCCCTGCTATTTTTGGACAAGCCGGAACAGAAAGTTTCTCCCTACCCTGGTGGCCTCTCTGTGCCACCCACTGTGGGGACAAGGAGGGTCCCTCCTGTGAGGTCTCCTCCTGAGAGGTGGCACCTGTGGGCCTCAGGCTTTCACTTTCCACCCACAGCGCTTTCCCGGTGTGTGTCACCTCACGAGTGAGCGGGGTGAGTAACCGCCTGGCCCCTTCACACCTTCCACCCGGTAAATCACACCTCGGAGAGGCTGCTCAGAACCCCCCGGCTTTCTGCTCTGCTGTGGAAAGCCCCGCTGAGGCAGCGGCTCTGGTTTGGGGGGAGAATCAAGGGACCGCATCACGTCACTGGGATGGAGAGCGGAGCAGGGCAGGTGTGACATCTGTGGCTAAACAAAAATGGTGTAGAGGTGCCTGCCTGGCTTTCTTACCTTAAAAATACAGCCCACATCCATCCGTGGACCCACACCGCTCAGCTCTCTGCTGCTCACACACATCCCTTGGGAAGGATGGTGGTTTTCACGTGCTTTACAACAGGTTCTTCTCTTGTCTGCCGTGATTTCATCCTGGGGTCTTCCCCACTGGCTGCATAAGCAGGGAAGGAGGTGAATCCATTCATTGCGACCTTTCAGCTCCTGCCCACAAGCAGGTGGTTGGGAAAGTTACAGTAGTAAAAAAATCCTGCCCAGAAACCCCCCGTGATTCAGCTCAGGGCTGGAAGGGATGAGGAAAAAAACCCTCATTTTCATAATATTATGTTCAAAAAGAGAAAACTTTCAGCTGCAAATGGTCCGTGGCCGTGATCAAGCGGTTCTTGCTGGAGGGTTTCCCCTGGTCACGTGTTGGGTGTCATCCCCAAGGAACTCAGCCCTGAGCTCATGATGCTCAAGAAGCTTCCAGAAGCACCCAGAGCAGCTCAGTGGGAGGCTGGACCCAATCTGAAACAGGAGCAATTCTATCTCATGGCTTTTTGTCCTTCTCCATTAAAGTCAATCTCCTCTTACTAACTTATTGCGTGCAGTCCCAGACCTAAAAATTGCCGGGCTGACACTTGGTTTTTGGGATCACCAAGCCAGGATGGGGTACATCACGGTGATGGGACATGTCCTTTGGCCACAATCGCCTCTTGGGGATCTCAGGGTGGCAAGTCATGGCTTGAGGGGGAAAAGCTTTTCATGTGTGTAGTGAGGAGCGTGACCATGTGGGAGGAATGCATGCTGGTTTATCCCGGGTTTAACTTCCCCCAGCATCTCCCGGGTCACCTCATTTCTAGTAAGCGGCTGGATTTCCCACTCAAATCGCTCACCACAGCCAGCCCCGACCTGCCTTGGTCTCAGGATTTCCTGGGTCTATTGTCCTGCCCAGCAAACCCTCCTCCCAGCACAGCCCAAGGTCACCGGCGAGGCTGGAGGCAGAAATAGCCCCAAAAATAAGCACCGGGAAAAAAAATTCAAACCCTCTCGAGGCTTTTGTTCGAAGCATGTGGCCATTCCCTGCTCTGTGGTACCTGACCTTCCTGTGCCTGCCCGCTCCCAGCGAAACAAAGCTCCCAAAATAACTCAAACAATGTGGCCACAGTCAGAGTGACGTTGGTGACGCCTTGGCTTTCCCCTCCCCACACACATCTTGTCCCCTGAAACCCAAGATAAAGCCCCAGCCAGTGTATTTGCTCAGCAGCCCCATGGTTTTCAGTTCATTGTATTCATAGGAAACAGCTGGTGGGCAGGGAAAACACAGCCCAGAATAAAATACAGTCTGAAAAGCTCGGGCATTGCTGCTTTTCTTGGGAAATTTAGCCAAAGGCTCTGTCTTTTGTCCTGGTTGTCCCCAGGGAATGGGGACAAGGGCTGGGGCAGAAGACGCCGCTGCAGTGCCTGGGGTTGGTCTGGGGGGTCTCTGTGCTCCCCAGGCCTGGCTCTATGACTCTCAGACTGATTCTTGGGCAAGAAAACTAAGCCCAAGCAGCCAAAACAGCGTTATCATAGCCAAAACAGCGTTATCACAGCCGAAACGGTGTTATCACAGTGCCAGCTCCTTGCTCTGACCCGCTCCCGGGGGGGGTCTCAGCATCACCTTCGCTCCCAGCCCTTCCGCTCACCCCTTCCCAGGGCACCTCAAAACCCTTCAGCATTTGGGGCTTTAGTGTCGGTTTTTAGAGCTCTGGTAAATCCAATACTTGGCAGCGATAGAGCTGGCAACGCAAACACCTCGGTGCGTGTGCGCAGCACCCAAGCGCCAGGATTCTCTCCCCTCCCGTCCTGGACGAGCTCCCCGCCTCCCCCCAGAAATCACACTTCTTGTTTTAGCTCCACCGAAACCCGCCTGCCTCTCGGGCTCGGTTCTCCTTTACGTCAAGACGCTGCTCCGGCATATGCTGCCGGCGGGACGGTTTCTGCCAAACCATGTGATAAGAAAGAAGGCAGGGGAGGCTTTCGCTTTCAGCTGCCAAACCCTCCCACCCCCACAGATCAAGGACTTGAAAAACCCTCCTGTAAATCCTGGGTTGGGATGCAAGAAGATGGGGGGGACCCTCGGTTGTGGGGGAAGAGGGATGGGGGGACCCCAGCCACCATCACAACAGCATCCCTCAGCTCCTAGGGGAAACACAGCACTCACCTGCCTCTTTGCCATTCTTTTATTTCCATGATCACATTCTCACTTTGGTCACAGCTCTGAAAGGTTGTTTTTTTGGTAGCTGTTGTGTTGTTTTTTTTTTCCCTCTTGAATTTGAACCCACTTTCTATCATATTATAAAATTATAGCAGTAATCACCAGGTGATAATAAATAGGTATTTGTTAGTCCACAAAGTTAAAGTGCTTTGAGAAGGGATGTAAGAAGCTCTATATCCTAGACTCAGAGGGGTATCTTGGAAATGTAGTGCAGTAGGAAGCTCTGGCCCGTTTTCCATTGTCTGTGGTCACAAGAGGCACATGGCACCTCTCCCCCCTTGCCAAAAAAAGGCCCCCTTGGGCACTCCTGAGTGTCTCTGAGCAGGCACGAAGCAGGAGCGGGTTATTGGAAGCATAAGATATGACACCCCCTCTGTGATCCGGCCCGAGGTTGGGGGGTCCCTGCGGTCAAGAGGGTTGGGAAAGGTTTGGACAAGGTGCGGGACGGCCCCTCGCACGCGAGAGCATCCCGTTTTTCACAGTTTAGTCTTGCTCGGAGACCTCAAAAGCCCAAGGGAAGCGAACCCCTGGTCCCCCCTGACTGCAAGGGACAGAGGCAGAGCTGCTCTGGGCACTGGGGACAGCCACAGCATCCCCGAGCCCCTGGGCATCGCCCTGAGATCGCAGCCTGACGCCTGGTTCCCTGAGGAAGCCCGGTCCCCTCTCCCGGAGGAGCAGATAAATGCCCTTAGCTGCCTGCAGAGGATTTGTGCGTTTAAAACTTCATCCCAGGGCCTCCCCGGGTTTGGTTTGGGCTCTGCTTTCACCTTCCCTTCTCGTCCCCTTCCGTCTGTCCTTCCCCACATCCCAAATCTAGTCATCTTCCGAGACTTTTCCATGCAAAACGCTAACTTTGTGCCTGCCCTCGCCTTGCAGGTTCCTGATCTCCCTCCCATGTCAAAGCCATCTGCAACAAAACCCCACAAAACCAAAAAAAACCCCATAAACCAAACCCTAAAACCCTTCCGGAGCCCAATTCTCCAGCCCAGAAGGGGACTCACATGTGACACTGAGAGTGTCCCGGCTGCTTGCCAACCCAAACAAGACATTAGTCCATAAAAACTCAGAGGCATCAGTCCCCGCTCAGAGTGAAGTGCAGATCAAGCAGTTCACGAGGCCGAGGGCTGGCTCCTCCTCTTCATCACATGCACGTTCCCGAGGTGAGGAGTCCCGGTGCCCTGAGGATCAGTGCATGCACGTCGATAGGAGAACCCTTCACGCTGCTGAGTGCTGTGAACGTCCCCACATGTGTTCGGGTCCCCCTTCCCTCCCTGTCCCCAAACCCGGCTCCATCTGGCCCTGCAGTCTCTTCTTCCTCGCCATGATCCTTCCACCAAGGCCAAAGACGGAGGGGTTGCTGCCCAGGACCCCTTTGGGGACAGTCACTAATTAACGTCCAAGGACTAAAAGAACGAGGATCTTGCCTCGGGAGCAGACAGCAAGTGCAGGAAGAGCAGCAGCAGCGGCCAGGATGGTGGGAACCCAAGTCCTGGTGCGTTCAGTGGAAGAGTTCCACCAACATCACCATCAGGAGCAGCTGCAGCCAAGAGCCGAACGTCACGGTGGCCTGGCCCTTCTGGGACATGAACCCGAGCTGGTTGACCAGGCGTTCCTTCACCAGGGCCTGTCTGAAGCCGTCCTCCTCCGAGATGCAGACATATTGGCCGTAGTGAAGGTGGCTGACGTTCTGGATGAAGTGCAAGCAGTCCTGCTGCGGGTGGGTGGTGTTGCAGGTCTTGATGAGGCTGTTGTTGTGGTACCAGTTGTAGGTGGCGTAGTGGGACTCGATGGGACAGTTGAGGTAGTAGCGGGAGAAAGGGACGACTGTGATGTTCTGGTAGTCATCTGCTGGAAGAGATTGAGGAGGGGATGAGACTGGCATCTCCAGGAACCACAAGTTCTCCCACAAGTCGGGAGAGAAGGACAGTTGGGTCGATAGAGACGTGTTACACAGTCACTTAATGGCAACAGCAGTGCCTGACTCATGCCTGGTGAAGTCCATGGGACTCTTCTCCCAGGACATCAGCAACCGAGGAGTTTAATCCCTCTCGCCCAGCTCAGAAATACATTACTAGTGATTAACTCCAAGCTGAGACTTGCTTGGTGTCTTGGTCGCATTTAAAGTCCAACGTGGTCATTCACGGTTCCCCAGCATTAGTTGCAACAGCTTCCACAACTCGTACAAAGACCTGAGAATCCACCATCCAGCCCCAAACCTCCCCTGGATACACGGCCTGCAGCTCAAAAAACCTTTACGTACCTTCCTTAATATGCCCTTTTTGGCACTTTCCTTGCCGTGGGTCCAGGTCCAGGTTCTGATGCACCTCCCTGGCAGAGGGGAACAAGCATTAGCAAAGCTCTAACACCAGGGAAGTGGGAAGGGGTAGAGAAGGAATCACCCATACAAGATGCATCAAAGCAGGTAAGAAAGTAAGTTTAAAACACCTACTAGGGAAAAACACACCCCAGAACCCCACTTCAGAAGTTGGTGGATGACAAATGCGAGAGCCAGCACAAAACAGCATCACAACCAGCAGAGCTACACACGTTTCTAACAGCACAAGAGGGGCCAGGTGCTCAAAACCCAACAACCTCTCCCTCCCCAAGCAGGGGGGCTGTGGGAGGAAGGCTCAGTTTTTGGGGACAAAACGTCTGTGATGGGATGATGGCCTCAAAACCATGTGCAGCCTTGGGCAGGAAGGGAAATCCCAAGGGTACGGGTGTTTCTCATGGGAGAGCAAGAAGTTGAAGGTGGCGGAGGAACAGCACGCTGTGGGTGTCACGTACCGGTTGAGATAAACGGACTGGCAGGTCCCGTTGAGCCACCCGCAGTACGGGTCCCGGGCCAGCAGGCAGCTCTCACAGTTGTTGCGATACACCCTGCACATGTCCATGGGAATCTCCACGACTTTCTTCGTCGAGCCGACGTACAGCTTCGCCTGCGGGAGGAAAGCAGAGGGGCTGATCGTCTCGGCACGGTGTCCCAGTGCCACCTTGCTGGCTGTCATTAAACCATCGGTCCCTGCCTCTCCTGAAGCAAGCGCAGACTCACCCTCTTGTGGTCCAGGATCATGGACTGGATTGGGTCCTTCTTTGGGAAGACCTGGAGCTCCATGATGTTCTGCACCTGGTCGGGCAGCTCCACAATCTTGTGGATGGATCCTTTGTCTAGAAAAGAAAGAGGGGAGAGCCCCGATGAAGCACGCTGAGAGCAGAAAAGTAAGGCAGAACCAGCTCTGCAGAGCTGGGCTTGACTGGATTCCTGAAACTAGCTCCTCAGAGAAGACAGAGCCTTTGTCAGAAGGAGCCTGCTTGCTCTGCTAAGAAATTATCCACCAGACAAGCTGTGTTTCCCACAGCAGAGCCTTATCCTCCCAGCCAAGAGCCACGAGAAACCCATTTCTCACCCTTCGGGACCTGGCTGGCCCCAGCAAGAAAAACCAACCCAAACAAGAAAAACCAACTCCAGCAAGAAAAACCCAACCGCTCTCCAGCTCCGCTCTGCTTTGATCACCGGCCTGTTCCTGCGTGAGCCTCATCTCACCACTCGCCTGAGGCTGAAACTTGTGCTTTTTGCCTTTCAGTTTTTCTAATTAAACTGGCTCCCCAACTAAATGCCTCCAAACTGGTGATTTAAAAAAATGAGTCAGTTTGGTGGAGGGGTAGAAAAACACATCCCGAGGGAACAGGGCTCAGGAATCCTCATAGTTTGCCCTCTTTTAGGACTTTGCATGGTTTCTCCTTCCCAAATTTTTGCTCTATTGTCCACCATCAAGCAGGGGGAGGTGACAGATGAGACCCCAGGTCAGGGAGGGATGGGGACCCCCCAGGTGCCAGCCCTTGCTTCAGCCAAGGGGGGCAAGGCATTACCTGCATATCAATTAAGGCTTTTGGCAAGATAAACACACTCTGAGCGTGCCTGGGCCATAATCCAACCCAGGCCACCTACCGAGAGCTGGCTGCGTTTTTATAAATCACAGATTAGGAAACAAAAAGCCCTCAGGGAGTTCCTCCACAAGTGTCTGTGAACAAATCCCAGCACAGCGCAGAAAAAGGGATGAGCACGGCTGCCAGGAGCAACCGGGGACAGGCAGACAACCTGGACAACCAGAGCAAGATGACAGAGGGGGTCACTTTGCAAAGGATTTCTGCTCGATAATGTAAAGCTGCACCTGGGGAGAGCTGTGCTACCCCTCCCTTGCCCTAAAAACGCTTGGCCTGAGACCTACCACAGGCTGAAGCAGTCCAACGAGGTAAATCCCGTGTGCTGGGATTCTGCTTTCAGCCTGTCTTTGCCTACGCAGTGAAACTGTATGTATTTGGGACTTGGCAGCTCTTTCTTGCTTGACAAACATATGCTGAGCTGGGAACACAGCCCCTTGCTTTGCTCTGGAGGTCTCAGCTGCTTCCCTGCCGTTCTCTGCCCTCGAGGGGAAAGCAAACCACGGCGAAGTCCCGAGGGAACGGTTTCAGTACCTGTCGCCAGATAAAGCACGTTGTAGCGGCGTCCGTCCCCCGCAGAGACCTCATGCACCCCAATCTTCTGGTAGCGGTGCTTGTTGTGGAACAGAGGGCTCTTGGTGGGGGAGAGGGGCTCCACCCGCTCCTCCACCTCCGGGTGGCTGTCGGCTATCTTGAAGGTCTCGCTCGGGGTGTGCTGGCCGGAGGAGACACACTGCAGCAAGAGGGGACAGAAGCCACCAGCAGAGTCAGTGCCCCAGCTGGCTGCTCAGGGGTGGGACAGTGCCCTCACCTGCCCAGTGACTCAGTGACAGAGCAGGGACCAGCTCTCCTGGCCTCAGGAAGCTTCACCATGGCATACGGGCATCTTCTGTCACTCAACTCACCTGCCCAGGCTTGATCTCTGGGTTGGGACCATTATAGCCTTTGAGTTTGGATGTCCGGAACACGGTGTCAATGTCCCCAAAGGAATAGACGCAGACGGCAGAGCTTCCCCTGCAGACAACAAGACCAAGGGAGATGTTGGTCATTGCCCCAACAGCTGTGTGCATCACACCTTCAATGACATGTCCATTCTGGCTGTTTTCCACCCACGTGCTCAGCAGAGCAACGAAAGGGCTGAAAGGAAGGATTTGGCCCATGGGACAGGACATCCCCATTTTGTCAAGCCACTCACCAGGTGTTTGTGAAGAGCCCATAGACTTTGGAGTCCCGCCAGTTACTGGCAGGGACAAAGACGACATCTTGCAACCAGTTGAAGTTGCCCTTGGTGACTGGGTCGACACAAATCAAGGTGGCCTTGAGGAAGGTGGTCCACTTGGAGGCAGAGAGCGAACTGGTTCCCCCTTTGTCTTCCTGAGGGAGAGGGAAAGTGGGGAGTCAGGGTTTGCAAGGGAAGAACACAAAGTCTCGCTCCATACAGCATCTCAGATGTATAATTGGGGGATGCTCCAAAGGTATATTTGAGGCAAGATGAAAGCCAGAGGATGGGAAGGCCAAAGGACATGACCTTACCCCACAGAAACTCTGTGACAGAGGAGTGAATTGAGCCAGAGGGGCCAAATCATGTTCCGATAAAACCAAGTGAACTGGCACGTCCATTTGCCACCCTTGTGACACTCTTGCCTCCCCACCATACACAGTTCCCATGGTACCTTACAGAGCTGGGCCACTCGGGAGATGTTTCTGGGGGCCTCAGGACTCTTGTCTGGGTTGTCTTCACGAAAGAAGTAGTAGATCTTGTCCTGGTGAGGCTCCTCATGCCTTAATGTGGTGGCTTTGACAAACTGAGGATCTGAAAAGGGAAGCAAAGCGTCAGAAAAACCTTGGCCTGAACACGCAGGTTTCATCTGAAAAGCCATGAGTGGGGATCAAACCACTTGCCCTCAGCCAAGATGAGGAAATAAATGTGAACACTAGCTGGGCTGCAGGCAAAGGACAGGTCCCAGTCCATCCTCTACACCCGATGCATCGCACCAACAACTGCTCTTCACCCGCCACCTTCCTCACGCATTCCCCTTCCTCTGCCTCCCACCCAAACCCATCGCATTGAAGACCAAGTCCCCAGAGCCTGGGGAAACCTCGGCTGCTTCACAAAGGAAACTCCTTCTCTCCCTTTGCGCGGGGGAGATAGAATCACACAGGGAGGTTTCCGTTATGAGAATAAGCTGCACTGTTGTTTGTGTTTGCTGTGGAAAACCCAGTGATGCCCTGCCTATTAATACAGCGCTGCCACAAAGGGCATCCCCAGCAGCGCAGGGTCCCTCTGAGCATCGTTAGTCAGCATCCCCACAGCAGGGAGTTCTGGTTAAGCGTGGGATCAGCCTCACGGTGCTGGGTCCGTTTGGTTTGTTTGCTGATGTCTTGGTTGCCCCAACTCTGCTGCTCTGCATGAAGAAGTCCTGTTTTGCCCTGGTGTCATTTCAATTTGATTTTGTCTTTGGTCAGGTGTTCAATAACCTCCCATTCCCCAGTGTCGCGGAGGAAGACAACGGAATAATGTAAAAACAAGCTCACGGTGATTGAGGAGGGTCCTTTTTGTTCCTCACTCCTCCCCATGTGCAGTCCAAAATTTTCCTCCCTCAGGGTCTCAGCCCCGCTGGGGATTTGAAAAGAGTCACTGCCGGGAGTGGAAGTTGTTCTTCCCGTTTCCACGGCCGCAGGGCAGCTGATGGGCACCTTTTACACAACTGTATTTCCTTCCAGCATCTGACAGGGGGACTTGCCACCCATTTCTCTCCATTTCCCCATCTCCTCACCCTCAGCAAGAGGAACTCGCCTGTCAGTTGTTTTGTTCCAGAAGCAAAGAGGTAAAATCCCCCCAGCTGGCAGCGAGGGGGGAGTTGGATCCCTCCTCAGCAGCATTGCTCTAGGGGTGCCCGAACCCAAGCAAGAAGCTCTGCAGCTACGCCCCAGCTGGGCAGAGAGGATGTGCTCAGCACAGCCCACAGCTGTGGACCGACAAAGAGTCCAGCTTCTCTACCTGGTGGGTCCCAGCCCTCAGGATCTCCCCCATACTCACTCTGCATCACCGTGTCGCTTGTGTAGAGCTCTCCACCACCTCTCACTCGTCGGAAACGGGGTATCTTGCCATTCTGCTGGCTCTTCTTGATGGTGGAATAGATGTCATGACCTGTGGCACAGGAAGGCTCATTTGCAGCAGGCTGTTTCCAGAGCGGGCGGAAGAGTTTGTGAGATGAAAATGCAAGAACCAAGATCTCTGGGCACATAGACTCACAGAGATGGTGGACTCAGGTCAAGAAACCAAATCCTCGCTGCCTAGGACTGAGCAGGCCTGGCAGGACTCACCAAATCCTGTTTTCTTAAGGAATGGAAGGGACAAATTCTTGCTCTGTTTTTGGGAGGGATCCCCATCGCCCCTCTGCCAGGTTCAGAGCAGCAGAGTTACTGCAGAACCTCCTGCTATTTCCATCGCATTCTACCCTCCCACACAGAAACTCAACCCTCATGGCCTGGAGAGGAATAAACCACCTTGTGCCAAACTCTGTCCTAGAACAACACGCATTTTGGTGAAGCAAAAGCAAGAAGCACTAAGGCAAATCACCAACTATGCAAAGCCCTGGGAGCAGCCTCAAGGCACCACTTTTCGTCACAGAGAGCTCAGCCTTCCTGCAGAGCACAATGACCAAAAATATGTGAGCAGACAGACTTACCATCAACAACAACGAGGGTATTCGAGTCGGGGGTGAAAGGAGCAATACCTCTCCCATCCCATGCAGTGCTCTCCTTCCTCTGTGTCTGGGGAAGGACAGAAAAGGCATTTCAGAGCCTTCTGAGAAGGAGGAGGGATCAAGGTACCATTTGACAGACAGAGCACAAAACAAAACAGCAAAAGTTGTCACAGGGGGCCACAACATACCAAGTTCCAGCAGGTGGGAGCGCAGGCACCAGTCCCACACACTAATATCCCGTCTCCGTACTTCTCCACTAACGTGAGGTAATTTTTATTGTCCTCCTGCAAGAAAAGGAAGGGGAGCATGAGCAACTGTGAAGAGCAGAGCAGCCCCACAGCTCCAGGCCCACTGCTATATGACTTCTTAGCTTTTTCCTGGGTCTTAAAACCAGAGGAGGAAACTGGTACCATCTCATCTAACCTCCTGCTCCACAGGCACTGGAGGTCTCACCCAGAGAGAGCACGAGCAGCACACCCAGCTCCTTCCCCAGCAGTCCTTCAGCCCAAGTCCTCCAGCCCTCACGCATCCAGCTGGTCCAAATTCTGTTCGAACACAGGCAGAACCTACCGAACTCCCAGGCATCATGCACTGTCCTTCATTTTTCACTGGGAAGTCTTCCTAGAATAAAAGAGAAAGAGATACGCCTTAGTCCCTTCCCTCTAAAAGCAAACTAATGCATGCTGCAGCCATTCATCATATTGATGTTGTGGCTTCCCGGATTGATGGGGCAGGCTGGGCAGAGACCAGACCTTTCCAGACCTGACTTTGCTGCTAGCAAAGACACTGAGCAACACATCGAGCATTTGGGCTGCAAGATGGATGCTGGACACTTTCTTAGAGGGGCCAAACGTGTTCATAGAGCATCCTTACCGTGTAGTTCTCATCGGTTGCAAAGTCATAGTAATAAAGCTTTCCCTCTCCCCCGATGTAGATGGCTGAGCTGTTTTCCTGATGATAGAAGACCGGGTACTTCTCGCTCCTGGGAAACACATATTCTTTCGCACCTAAGAACAGCAAGGAGGAGACACTCGTCAGGGGAACCGCAGCTAATTGCGGAAAGCACCTGCAGCCGGCTCAGCCCGATCCGCTCCCTTTCCGCATCCTCAGTGCAAGCGATGAGAAAACCAGAGACATGGGGCTGGAAGCCCCTGGGGACAGCTGGCAGGGACACGAGCTATTGTCCCCTTGGCCCCGGGGCACGGCAGAGCCGCACATTTGAGCAGCCCTATCTGGCACCTGCAGGGCTGGTGATGGAGGAAGAGGAGGAAGAGGCGAAACTTTGCTGCAGGAGCTCTCGTAGGAGAGCAGAAGATCAAATGGGCTCCACAGCTGCCATCCCACCCACTCAAATGGCTGAATGCCTCCTGCTTGGAGACGAAGGCTCCCTCCCCTCTCCGGACACGGGAAGGGTTTGGAGCCCCCAGACCAGAGCCCATGTGTGCCATGGGAAGGTGCCTCATGCCCCAGATGTGACCTAGAAACAAGCTGCAAGACCTTGGACCAGTGTCACAACCGGCTATTGCAGACGGGAAGTTTTCCAGCTGGGAGGAAGAGCTGCCTGTCCTCCCCAATTTCCTTCCTCTTTCACCTTCTGCCTTTTCCAGCTTCTCTTTCCTACAAACATCCTCCCTTCCCCTCTGCGCTGCCAGCTCAGGTGTGGCAGGCCAGCCCTGCACCTCCTCCCCCAGGGATTTTGCTGTCCCTCCATGGGGTCCCTTTGTCCCACGTCCCTCTCTGGGATGCTGCAGCCACATCTGGGCAGCTTTGAGCAGCTGTGCTGGGTCCCAGCTCCGTGGCAGGTTATAACACACCTTCCAAGATCCCCTACCGTAGTTTGCAGCAATGACACGAGAGGAATTGCTCCTCTGAGGGGGAAAACGATCAGGAGTGACTTCTGCTCAGTGCTCTGTTTTCATTCTCTCTTCCGGCAAGTGCTGCTGGTCCCGGCACACAAAGGCTGCGGCTGCCCACACAGACAGGCAATTAATCAGTGGCACGTGGGCCGCTCTATTTATAGGGACACTTGGCAGGACAGGCAAAGGACAACCTCTGCCCCCCGCACACTGCGCAGGGATCCCACCGAGGCTCCGCAGAGCCCCAGATGAAAAAAAAAGGCTTATTAGAGGTCACTGGGGCTACCAAATGCTTGCTGGCTTCGTAGCTTTTTTTTCTCTGCTTCACCATACTGGTCACACCCCCAGCCCAGCTCCTAAATTTGCTGCTAAATCCAAGAAAACATCTACCTGCAGCCATTCCCTGCTCCTCTCCCTCCTCCTCACCCTTTCACACACCTCAGCCCTACGTGTTCCTATTACCTTTGGGTTTGTTTCCAGGCTCCTTTGTGACGCTGCCTCTTTTTTAATCTCCGCTCTGAGAGCTGTGCCAACCTGTAAGGACACACTTCTCTCCAAACAGCCGCAAACAAACAAGCCCAAAACAATAATTTGGTTGGCGCCAACGTATTATTTATCCTGCAGCTCCCCGGGGACTGCACTGAATCACTGAGCTGAGAGTAAACAGCTCTGCTAGCCAGGGCCCAGAAGTGGGTTTTGCAGCTCCAGCACTGATTTAACTCAATCTGGAAGCAAATCTTTTAAAGGTGTTATCCGTGAGTGGGTGCTGGGGTCCATAAACAGCTTCAAGAGCTGAGGATGATGATGCAGAGGGCATCTAATGGCCCTCAGTGTCCCCAAAGGAGGGGACAAGCCCCTCCTAGCAAGCCCAAGGCTGCTTTTGACACTGCAAAGAACGGTTTAACCCCCTGGAAGGGGGAAGGCACGACCCTGCCACCACCCTCCGGAGCTTCAGGGGACACAGGGCTCCTTTCCAGAGTCCCTTGGCCTGGCATTTACTGCCAACACGACCGCCAGCGCGTAAATCAATGGCACGATTGTCAATTGAAATGCTAAGCCCGGGTCCGGAGAACTGAATGGGAGAAAGAGCGGCTTTGTGCCTCGCGGGCGATATGGGGAGCGCGACACCAGATTGAAGAAGAATAATATTAAAGGAGGGAGCAGGAGGGAGCCCGGTGCAGCTCGGAAGGATGCCTGCGGGGTGAGGTCACGGAGGAGGAGGGAGAGGGAGATGATCTGGGTGAGGGCAGAGAGGCCCATCCCAAACACAGAAAACATTCCGAGCAATCCTGTTCCCCAGCTGATCAGGGTGTAAGGTGAAATAGGCTGGTTTTCCAAGGCGCAGCTTGGGCAAACCCAGCTTTAACACCACACTGAAGGGTTCTCTGGCTCCCTTCAGCATAGCACCAAGAGCCTGGCCCTCCCCAGTACATCCCAGAGCTTTGTGCAGGGGGGGAAGCGTGCTCCCCACCTCCAGAACAGATTTCCAATGTGGGTGCGCAGTCTCCTCGCAGGCAAACTCGACAACCCGGCTCTGATCCCGGCTGGAGGGCTGACTAAGCACCGATCCTGCTTCCCTCCGCACCCCGCGCTGGCAGACGGCTCCGACAGCCCAGACGCTCGGCTTAGTCACCAGCTTCGCACGGCTCCCAGCACCAAAGCAGCCCCTGCGAATCCACGGTCTCCTGGTGCTGGGGGAGGATTGAGTCCCCCGAAATGCGGGTGATGGTTCGAATCTGCTCTAGTGGCAGCATTTTAAAGCAAGGAGCTGAAATAAAGCTTAGGGAAAAATAAAAATGGAAGGAGGGTGACATAAGAACCTGCTGCTTCTTGCGGTGTTGTGAATGCAGACAAGGGGAAGATCCTTGATTAGTGGGACCCCCTTTGAATATGAAGGGAGAAAAACAGGCAGGTTATGGGATTTACCTGCTCCCTGGCATTACCCCCCAAAATGATGTGGCTTACGCCACCCTGAGCAGGAGAAATTCCTTTAGCTAAGCTGCCTGCGCTCTCCCAAACCCTCCTGCGGCTGCCATAGGACAGGGACACGGGGCTGGGCCACCTACCATCACCACTAAGTGCTAAAACGGGATTTAAACTGGCGCAAGGCTGAAACTCACAGCCAAGTCTCCAGCTCCCTGACGCCCAGGCAATGCCCCCAGCAGCCCCGGGGACTCTTCTCACTATAACACGTTATAACGTTGTCAGGCATCACCGTCAGAGCGCAGGACGCCGGTGACACCACCACCTGCTCCGCTGCCGGCAGGTCTGACAGCACAGCGCGCCTGCCCAAATCACAGCGCCGGCTGGATCCTTTCCTGGTTCCCTCCTTCGCTAAACAATTTCTCATTTCCCAGGTTTTATTTCTTCCTTCCTTTTTGAACAGACCGGATGGATTACGAGCTCGATAGCGGCAATTGGCCTGGGATGGGCTCTGACAGCAGAAGGAAAAGCTGCCTGCTCGATGCTGACTCATGGACCAACAATGCAGGGATGTCCCCCACCTCTTGTCCCCTGCACCTGTGCCAGGTCACCTCAACCCCTGGCAATACAGCGTGAGTCAGGGCTGACTCTGTGCTCCAGGCACAGCACCTGCTTTTGGGAACGTCAGAGCTGTCTGAACTCGGTGACATCCATCCCCAGCACACACAGGACGCATGACAAACAGCCCAGTGCAGACGGACCAACTGCTTTCCTTTAAGGACCGGGAATGTGATTCAGGACCCGCTTTGGGGTCAGGACACCCACTCCCGGCTCTGACATCACTCTGCAATGCGGTTCCAGTTTCACTGTTCCCCCAAGTGAAGACCTATCCCTGGATTGCCTACCTGCTTGGCCAGCTACCAGCCCCAGGAGCCCAAACAGCAGATGATCCCCTCCAAGGGGAGCGTGTGGGGTCACAGCACCCACCCCAGAGGGATGGAGACACCCCACTGGGCTGCCACGGGTCCCCTCCATCCCTGGGAGAAGGGCTGGACTGCAGCACCCTGCTCCCATCCACAAACCGTCTGCCTCCTCAGCTTCGCCACGGATGCCGGCAAGAAGCCAAGCTGCATTTTCTCCTTTTTTTTTTTTTTTTTTAAGATGATCTATAAATTCCCAAGCTGAGACATTTTGCAAGGAGGAAGTATGCCTCCAGGGAGATAGGTTTTCATCCCCCCCCCGCCGTGACTTTGCCCAAAGGGAGCAATGTGACACAAAATGAAACCGCAGTCGGGCCGGGGAGGTGCTCCCGGAGCCCTGTGCACCCACCAGCTCCGTTCTTCCCCAGGGACAAACACCTCGAGAAGTCTGACAGGCTCCTGGGACCCCGCAGATCCTGCAGCAATGCATTTTTTTTTTATAGATACAATTTGTGTGTAGATGAGACGACGCAACAGGGACGTTTTGGGGGGTTCGCTCTGCCCTGCCACTGCGTGACTGCGAGTTGCAAGGTCTCCAACACGCCACCGGCCAAGATGCCTTGCAGTAAATGATACGCTTTTGTGGGAGAGGTTTCTGAGAAAGTGGCAAACAAAGCAATCGGTGTGGGAAACCGCTTCCTTCTCATTGCTCATGACAAAACCTGGCCTGTTGTCCCCTCCTTTCCCCAGTCTATGACATCAGCACGCTGCCAAAGGATGTAGCGGGGGCACGGAAAGGCTGAGGATCATCCCTCAGGGAACATCGCTATGTGCGGGTAGCCCCACGCTGTCTCAGTTCAACCTCTGCTCCAACATCAGCCACTTTGCAAAGCAGGCAAAATAAAGACAGCAGAACCAATACAGCCCCATTGCCTACAGATTTCTATCCCGGACCTCTCAGCTCCCTCCTGAGCTAAATATCGGCCCTGTCCCCCACCTATGCAGCTGGGCAGGACAGGGAGCACAGTGCCCACCAGCACAGTGTCTGGCACCTCTCAGATGGCATTTGTGCCACCTGCCTTCCCCTCCCGGTCTCCCCTCTCCCCCCTTACCTTTGCAGGATGCTTGCAGCGACCCCCCCAAAACTCCTCTGCGGTATTAGTCAGCAGAAACTGGGCAAGCAGAAAAAGAGTGCTAAAAATGTCTCTTGCTGAAGTGGGACCAGACATAGACACATGTGTTTCCTGCTCCTTAGAGCCCTCCATGCTCTCATAGGGACCACACAGCCCCCTGTGGTGGGGAGAGCCCAAGAGCAGGGTCTGGGCACTGCCCAGGTGGGACAGGAACACGGGGCTCGGAGCCGCTTCCTTTGTGCCAGCCAAACACTCCCACAGATGCCACCCAAGAGCATGGGGAAGGCCAGAGCAAGTAAAACAGTTTCTCAGTGAAGACAAAGCGCTTTCTCATCAGCCCAGGGCAGGTAAAAGCTCTGACTGGAATTTTCCCATCCCCTCCATCCCGTAGGAAACATTGCGGGTGGGTTCCCGAAAGCCACACAGCCGTTCTCCTTTTTGTTCTCCATCTGTGACCATCTTTCACCTGGAGAACCGGAGCCGGGCAGCACAGGTGGCCCACAGGAGGTTGGCGAGGACCAGAGGGACTGGTGGCCCTGGACCCTGGCTAAGGGGTCCCTGCAATGCGGGAAAGCGAGAAGCAAGAGGTGTGAAAGCGCGGCGGGGAACTACGCAGCTGGGAAGCCCACGTTACTCAAACCCAGCCCCGACTGCCTTCACATTTCACTCTTCTTTCTCATTTTAAGTTTGCAGCAAGTCAGAGCAGTGGGTTTAGCCTATTTGGTACTTCTCATCCTGTCTCTCCCCCCAGAATGGTTTGGAAGCAAGCAGCGTTTAATCATCTGCCAGGAAACGTCATGCTTATCTTTTCTCACCCCCCTTCCCTGAGTGCTTCCCACCCCCTCTGAGCATCTTTCCACAGGAAAGAGCAAGGCCACGGATCCACCACCAACATCCACCTCCTCTCCACAGCGGGACAATTCCACCCTTGGCCAAGCCGCGTTCCCGGCTGCCACCATAAGCCACCGCTTGCCTTTTTCTTTGGCTCCTTCCCCAAATGTTCCTGCAGACCCTGAAATCACAGGGTGCCCAGCCGGCCACTTTCTGCTGCCCTCGAGAGATCCCGACCATCAATAGCAAAACACTCTAGACCAGAAGAAACAATTCAGCCTGCATTATTTGGGATACATCCTACAAAAGCTCTCAGCCCGCGTGCAATCCAGATGCACAAAGGCTCGAGCTCTCAGAGAACGCTCTAACCACACAAATGGGCTTTTTTAGAGTTATGCTACAGAAGGCAAATATTCTGGCACGTTAACAATTTCCACGCTATTTCTAGTAAGCTTTGGAGCGTCTTGGCAGTGCTATTCAGCGCAGAGGTGAGCAAAGGCAGGAAGAAAGAGGGGGAAAAAAAAACCCTCCCGGTTTGGTAACGCAGTTGCTGGGTATGGGCATGTCTGCTCAAAAGCTCTTCCGAGAGCTTTACAACCTATATTCCCTTCACCAGGGGCCTCCGAGCTGGGGCCAGAGCTGGCAGCGGTCCCAAACGCCCACTCAACAAGCAACAAAAGAGACCCCGAACCTGCAGCCGGGGAGGAACAAGCCTTGAATTCAAAGCTTCTGCCATCGAGCAGCGCTGCAGGACTCCGCTTACCCTCAAAAGGCTCCAACCAGAGCAAGGTTTCTCCTTTGGAAACACAAAATGACTATTATGACAGGCATGGCAGCGTTCTCTGTGCATGTTAACGCATCACTGATATCCCCTGCACGCTCAAACCCCAAAATGATGCAGCACAGAAGGCTGTGCCACTGCAAGATGAGTCCAGAGCCTCTGATTTCACGTGCAAGGTTTATCATCCAGCAGGTACATTTTTCCCCGCCAGCCCCAAATCCAATCTGTCGGCTGCACCCTACGGCTTGTGGGTGCTAAATTTAGAGCCAGGTTTTGTTCCTTCCCAAAAGCCGGTTTCCATAATGACAGTCCCGAGCTGTGCCGTGTTCCTGCTAGAAGCTGGGGAACTTTGGCCTGTGATTATGGGATTTTATTATACAGGCACAACGGCCGAACAACAAAAGGATGCTTTTAGCCAGAGAGCTGCTATCTGGAGTACACGGCTACCCCTCCCACAAAGAAGATCCATTTCCAAAGGCCCATTTCTCTTAAAAAGCTTTCCAGATTAAAAATCGCCTGGAGCACCTCTATGAACATCCACCAGTGAAACAGCCACTTTACCTTTTAGCTTAATTGGCAGCCACCTCCTCCCTCCCTGCTGCTGCTTCGGGCAGCTGAGAAACAATTCTCTGGCAAATGTTCTCTCCTGCCAGCCCCAGGGTGACCTGCCGGGGGGACACGGGGACAGGGGACATGTGCGGTCCCCCCTGGAGCCTCCAGCCTCTGCAGAGGTTTAAAGGTGAGGAGAAAGATCTGCAGCTCTGGCACAAGGACGAAGTTTCAGTTCACTACAGAAAAGAAATGAGGTTACGCATGCAGCAAGGGGACTTCGGCACTAGATTGGGATGCTGCTTGCAGGCTTCCCATCCCTGTAACGAGTGTCAGTGAGGTCTCAGCCCTGCGGACACCGGGGTTTGTGGCAGGGATGGTCACACAGACCCTCCCGGCACCTCATTTTCTGCCAGTGTGACCTCAATCCCCCCGCAGCAAAACACATTATCCACCCTTCTCACGTCCCTCTTTGGCTGCAGTGTTACTCAGACTTGGAAAGCTGAAGCACAGCGTTACAGTCATTGGAAACCAGACGCTCAGACTTTCCAAAACTTATCCAAGACATGAGCAAAGCCACGGCCACGGTTGTTGTGAACAGCCCAAGGACAGGTGTCTGGCCAAGACTGGCTACGCATTCCCCATGGAAACTCCTACAGCTCCTTCAAATTGCAATGCCCTCTCCCTCCCAACACAGGCACGCCTGATAAAGGAGAAAAAAATTAACCCAAGCGGGTAATTAGATGTGGAGTCATGGCTGCAGGACGATGCTGATGCCAGTCAACAGCGTTCAAACAGGTGACTGGATATTTATAGGGATCCAGAGCTGTCATTAACGGCGATATTAGGTTTATTATAGGAAACCTGTTGCTCTGGACTTCAACTGCTCTGAAATTAGTAGAGATGCTTCCACATCTACCTCCTGTGGCACTGATAGTATTTCTGCGTCAAACCAGACCCAGTTAGACACTGGGTGGAGCTGGGATGGAAAAGCAAAGGGTGTCTGACTAGAGGAACGAGTCCTATTCTGGGAGCAACCAGGAATAGCCGCACACCATCGGATGCAGCTCGACAGGAGAGAGCTGGCTGCAAAACAAGCAATTTCCTCCCTCCAGCTCACCTTCCAGTCCTTTTTCTGGACACGAGCTTCTTTAAAAGGCATCTTGTACTCTTATTTAGCTTGTATTCAAGTACTCAGGCTTAGGTTTAGTTCATCCTGCTTTGAGGCACCCAGCCGGACTACATCAACTACACAAAAACCCTCCCAGGCCAATTTTCTGTAATTCTGACCCCGATTCATCCTGAGGGCTGGCACAGAGCTGGGCTGCAGGTCAGCAATTTGAATCTGGCCCTTTCCCAGCCCTGAGCAGCCACAACTTCTATTAGTTCGCCCCAGCCTGTTGTTTTTGTGTCGTGCTCTTGCAACAGGAGATGGCTGTGATTCACTCGCTCAGTTTGTTTGGTTTGTTTTTCTGTTTTCAATCTGCGCAGAGCAAAAAAAAATATTTTTTTCAACCAACATTTTATGATACCAGCATCACCCACCCTGTGAAAATGAGCCGCCTGCAGAAAACAGCATTGCTGGGAAAGCAAGAAGCTTTCTCCTGGAAATGATGATGCTCTGAGAGCTCGATGTGAAACTGTCCTACAAAGTGTCACTGTCACTGAGGAGTAAAAGCTGGTGTTAGCACTACAACCTCTCATTTTGCCACCATTCCCCATCAGTACGAGCCCAGCCTCACCTCTGATCAGTTCCTTTGCTAGTGGAATGCAGCACCGTTTCACCCGTAGGCACAAAGAGCTCCTAGAACTGCTCCTACAGCACTCAGGTGCTTGCTGGCACAGTTTTCCCAGGGCAAGGAAACAAAACTGAGCTTGGCAAAGTCCAGGAGCTATTACTTGCAGTGTGGGCAATTCCAGGAACTGCCATTTCAGTGCCCCCACATGATCTGGGGCAGGCTAGAGCCAATTTACCCAGTCAAGGCAGCCAAAGGTCAAGGGTATAATCTTCCTTTCTCCCTGCAGGACCTTGTTTATGTCCTGTGAGCTACACAGCAGCTCAGAACCCGTCCCCCTCAAGCTTCCAGCCTCATCTGTTAATGAGAAAGAAAGGAATCATTAAACTATCAGACCCCATCCTACGCCAAGGCGTGAATGCAGCATGCAACCCAAGTCTGTCTCGGCTCTACCCACGTGCGAGTAAACAGGGACAAGACAATCTAAGGCATGGCAGCAGCTAAAAATGATTCCTGCCCTGTACCAAAGGCCCCAGGCTACAGGAGCCTGAACCAGCCCTCAGGCTCTGTGTTGTCTTTGCAGCGCTCGATGCTCGGTGACATTCCGGTCAGGAGACAGCCAGACTGGGATGCTCCATCCGGAGGGGCTGGATCTGCTGGCACTGTCACCCGGAGAGCTGGGGACACAGCGGTCTCCCTCGCTGCTGATGGATCAACACGAGTAACCACAATATCTGTGCTGACAAGCAAAAGCTCAGTGTGGGATGTGAACGCACCTTTTCAAAACAAAGGCCAGCTGGTCAGCGTTTAGTTAGGGAAAAAAAAAAAATCCACGGAGGCAGAGGGAGGAGAAAAATAACAGGGAAGATAAGCAAGAACACAGTGTGCAAGGTTGAAGCACTTGCTTCTACGCCAGCCCCAGCTGCTACGGCTGAACTTACTCCCACTCTGCAAATCTCAAGAGATGGGAAACTTGCCATTTATTTACAATCTGCCTTCGTTAGGGTGCTGGGAAGAGTAACAGCCAGAAGAGACTCTGACCCGGGTCAGCTGCAAAGGGGAAGGGGGACAAAGCCCTTGTCAGTAAGAAGGATCTGAAGCACTTTAGATATGACCAGTGGCCTGGAGCTGACCTCAGCCCTTTGCTCTGAGTCTTCCCCTAAGGGGAAGAAATCCTGCAGAGTCAGACATGTTTTCAAATAAGTGCTTACCCAGCTGGACCCAAGCACTGGCCTCCTGTGCCAGCTGGGAGGGCTCTGGGGACCTGTCACCCTGCCCGCGGTGCCAAACGCTCCCAAGCAGGTGTTGAAACAGGGCTGATCTTCAGGAAAAGCGTGCCCTTTCCTTACCCCCTCCTGCACTGCAGCATCGGGGAAGCAAAATAAAGGCAGAACAGCAGCTGAGGCCTCAGCGCTGGCTTTAGATGCACATGGCATTCATAAAAAGGCAGATCCGCAGAACACGGTGCTCCAGCCACCCACTGCCCCAAGTCCCCAGGAGCGGTAAATGACTCAAACCCAGGCAGCTCAATGCACCAAGACAGGTCAGGGCTCTCTCCCCTGGCCTGGTGAGAGGAGAAAGGCTGAGAGATGTAGTTTTACCCAGCACTGATTTCCTCCTCTCCCCCAGCACTGCAGCCCAGGGAGAGATCCCACGCACGCAGCCAGCAGCAGGAGTCTCTTCCTTCACCCGCAGGGCTGGAACATCTCTAGGTGTCTTTGCTGATTCTGCTGTACCTGGAGCTAGTGATGGGCTGTGGCATGTAGGAAATTTAATGAGGTGAAGAGCTGCCAGCTCCTGCAGAGCCCGGGGCTGAGGCCAGCGCTGCACCACGGCAAACGCAGCCCCGGCACCACCACCCACGCAAACGTCCCGTGTTGCTGCTTCTCTCCATCCTGCTCGCGCTGCAAATCGAGCCCTGCAACACAATACCCCACAGCAAGGGACAAACCTCTCTATGGGGACACAAATATGACCTGTAGGTTGTCCTAAAGGCGCTGTGTCTGGAGCAGTGGGGAAGTTGGAGAGGGCTCCCATCATGTCCCCTTTGTCCCTGTCCCATTTCTTCACCCTCCTCCAGAGGCTCCTCACCCACAGACCCACTTCCTAATGGGCAAAGGTTACACCAAGCAAAATGCGATCTGTGAAATAGGACACGTGAACAGCTCTTAATGAACTTGCTGCACAGCTGCCTCTGATACGTCCTGAACTGAAATCCTTCACCCTGTGTCCCAGCTAAGCTCTCTCTCTCAAAAAAAAAAGAAGAGATAAGCACAAGCTGATCCCCTTGCAGGGACATATCCTACCACTAATTGCCTTCTGGTGGCAAATCCTTGCTGTGTTTAACATTGGGAGAGCCACCCTGTGACACAGATGCAGGGAAAGGCCACAGGACCGTGCTGCATGGCCATGGCACGTACAGCCCACGCGGACAGGTGGAACAACCACCCAAGCCCTCTCTTCCCCTTCAGCACAGTTGTACTCCAGGACAAGCACTTCCAAACACACCAGATGCCAAAAATTCAACTTTCCCCCCTTCTCCATTCCCTAAGCAGCACAGGGGACATGTGTGACTCCATCCTCTGTTCAGCCTCGAGCTTTGTGCCCTGTCCCCTGCTTGCGTCCCCTTTACTAAGCCACTGCATTATCCCATGGAAAAAACAAACGATGCAGAACCGGCAGAAACCTTTCGCTGCCCTCCCTGCCGGTGCCTGTCCCCTTTGTGCCACCGGCAGAGGTTTCACCTCCAAGCACCCGCTGCCCTTCCCTCCGCTCCCGGCCCTTCACCCGCAGGCAGCCATCGCCCTGAAGAAGGGAATAACAAGTAACAGCAGAAGAATAACAGATGGTGCAGAATAAACCAGGGGAAATTGGTGTCCTCTGAAGTTGCCGGCGAACAGGGAACACAGAGGAGCTGTTGTACTGCAGAGCAGCGTGAGATCTGCAGCTCAGCTGAACCCACCGGCTCAGCTGAACAGCAGAACCGCCGCGGACGTGATAGGGGCTTTTGTTAAAGCCTCCCTGGAGGGTATTAATCAAAAAGCTTGGAAGACACATGATAAAGTCATTAAACGTTAGCCTGCTCTTTTCAACACACGAAGCTTGGGCTGTGCTCTAAGCTTGTCCTTGAAAACACTTCTTTGTTCGGTTGCTGCTAGGATCAGATCTGATTATTAAGTCCTTGCGTGCCATTTCAGAAATATATATTTTCTCAGAGAACAGAAATGCTCTGCAAATATTTACTCACAGAACTCTTGCCACTAACAGGGTTAAGTACATCAGATGGATAAGAACATAGCTGTATTATGCAAATACACTTCTGCATTCCTCCCTGCAAGTTAGGGGAAATGGTTACTGTATCTGTTTCAGGGCTTTTTGACAGCCTTTAATACACCCAGATTGCAGGAAAACGTTTGTTAGAATATACAAAGGAAAGGACTTCAGAAGAAGAGAGATCTAAAAATTCACTTAAGCAACCAAGGAAGCCAGAAGCCCCTTCCTGAGGCCACAGGCATTGGAAGGATACCCAAAAGAAATAAAGGGAAAAAAAAAAAAAAAAAAAGACCAACTCTTTTCAGAAGACACGTCACGGGTAGGAAACGCACGGCGCAGTGTCAGCTGCAGACGCTGCCGCATCTCAAGGTTGCGGCTGACGGGACTCACCTTGGGGAGCCGTGATGATCCGGGGGTTCACCTTGGCGTGCCCCGCTGCCCCCGCGCCCAGCTGGCCCAGCCACAGGGCCACCAGCAGGGTGACCGGCCACCTCCTGCCCATTTCTATTTCTGCAGCGAGCCGAGATCCCGAGCTTGTGAGCCTGACAGCTGCATCGCTCCGGTACAAAAGAGCCGGGGCAGCCAATAGCTGAAAAAGAGGGCGGGACTATGGTTAACTTAATAGGAAGCACACCAAAAAACCACCCCAAAGTGACTCATTTATCATTTGGTACCTGCAGGTTTTGCTGGGGTTTCTGGTCCTTCTTTCTTTTTTTTTTTTTTTTTTCCTCTTTCTTCTGTAAGGGGAAGGTGAGAGTCTGATGGTTTTCTCAAGCTGCAGCTGACCCAAGCCTTGCAGTCAGCTTATCACAGAGCCTCATTAGAGGAATATTAAGGTTGAAACGACTGAAATAGGAATAAAAATAGGTATGGCGTAAGATGCAACAGCAGACCAAGGGTGCAGAGAGCGATAACAAAGGATGCCGCTCCCAGCTGCTCAAATAGAGAGATATGCTGAGGCCATAAAGCCGTGCTCAGATAGAGGCGGCAGGAACAGCTTATCAACAGAAGACTTCGCTCTGCCCTCGGAAGAATGTGGCGTATCCCGCGTGCCAGCCCTCTTCCTGCTAGGGCTGCAATTAGATAATAGCCAAGGGCCACTCATAGTGAAATAAAACGCTGCCGAGATGAGATTCAGTCATCAGGAGCCAGGAAGGTTACAAGACAAATCAAGAGACGACGGCGACTCAGCTGTGTCTCTCATCCCAGTTACACAACCCCCTTGCCAGCCAGAAAAACACCCGTGGCGGTTGTGGGCGTGTGGGTGTGAGCATGGGAGCGAATGAGATCCCAGAACACGGGTGGAAAATCCACCCAGAGCTGGGGTGAAGAAACGCTCCCTTCCCCAAGATCCTGCTCTAGCTTTGTGACACAAACATCCTCCGAAGGGACACGGCTGTGGCGCAACCTTCGGAAAGTCACTTTGCTTTACCAAACCTCCTCACTCCCCATCGGGAGGGCCAGGAAGGGCTGATGGTTTTTGTGAAGCGCCAGGAGGTTTGTTAACGAGAAGAAGGAGGCGTTACGTGCGAGGAAAGCGAGGTCGGACGTGACCAGAATAGGAGAGCCCCACGGGGAACTCGCAAGGATGAGAGACGCAGCTGCGCTCTTTAAAGTCGGCATTGAAGCTAGACCTGCTCCTGAAGGAGATGAGCAGCGGCAGGGCAAAGGGGGCATTCTGGAGGAAGCAAAAAAAATTAATGAGCTGGCTAATGGTGAATTTTAAGGACCCATGGGAATTTCCCACCAGCTCTAAGCATGGGGTTCTGTCTCTTTCTTTAACCAAATATCTGCTTGGGTAATTACTGTGTGATAACATACAGATCATCTCTGGTTTCTTGTTTTTGGACACGGTGATTCCCAGTCTTGAACCACTTTGTATCACTGCTCATGTCAAAACAACTGCCCATTCACCCTGCAGAAGCGGCTGTATTTCTCTGCCTGCCCCATTGCTTCCAGAGGTGCTAAACCTTGTTATCATTTGTTTTCTTGCAGAACAGCCTTCCTGAAAAACATCTAATTCATTAAGACTCTTTAACACAGTCATGAGTGAAAAAGAAATGTCGTTTGTAAATCAACAGCCTAAGCCATACGACCCATGCAGGTTTCTTAATTGACACGGGGACTTAGCGTTTTGCATCCACCCTAAATTTGGGCTACACAATGAGTTGCATACGTTATTATCTGCGTTGCCTTTTATGACACGACGCAGCTGGCGGGCTGGGAAACTGGCTTTTAACTCCAACTCTTGACAAAGTTGCCAACTGGAAACACAGAAGGGTTCTGATCAGAGATGAATGAGCAGAGTTCCTGCCATATTAGAACAGTAAATCCTTTGCTTTTTCCCTTTTCCTTACCCCTAACTAACACAGCTGGGCATTCTGCATGGCTGGCTTTTAGGTTGTTTCTACTTTCAGCTAAAAACAATGCTGCCATGTAGAAAATTCAGCTTCAAACTCCCCCAGGAGTTTGGAATTGTTCAGCTCTGGGTTCTTTCTACTTCAACACATGATACGCTCTCCATCTCTTCGACCATGAGCTGAGCCACTCCATGAACACAACTGCGTTGCAGTCCTGGATTCAGAACGATGCTGTGGCACCTTTTGCTAAGCAAGACATTCAGGAGGTGACTTGGTGCGTATCAATTAAATGCAAAGCTGTGCAAGATCTCTGCACACCAGCTCAAAGAAGCCTGCAGCAGAGGAGAAAAAAAAATGATAGAGGTGGAACAGGCAAGCGTACACAAGCATCCCACCCAAAACGTGTGTTTCAACTCTTTAAATGAACGGTCTTCATTGAAATAGAGCATTCACCCAAATGCCTTTGCTCCCTTGAGAAGCTACAGCTCCCTTTAGTGTCCTTTTTCCTCCCCACAAGCTCCTTCAGGCAGCAGCGTGACCCATCAGCCGGGCTGCCAAACATCACGTCATTGCGCAGGATGACTTTGGGAAAGTGGATTCAACACACAGGCAAGATCTAGGGAGTGGCACGACCCACACCATGCGACGCATGGGAAAATAAACCTCCCCACAAGCAGGGTTGTTCCACAGACGCACAAAGCAGCACAGCACAATGCCGCACACGTTGGATCAAGGAACAGCCCAGCTCGTCCACTTTGGAGGAGCCTGGAGCCGATTCCAAGGTTGTTCCAACCCTGTACTAGTCTGCAGAGAGTGCTGAACACAGAGTGGTGCCACAAATCCAGCCAGAAGCCCACCCTGCATTGAGTACACGCGCACCCAGGCCAAGCAAGCACTTCTGCAGAAGAGTTTGTTTGCTCAGGACCTGTTCGGCTGCATGCCACGTCCTCCCCTGCATCCAAGGAGTGAGTAATTCCAGGCACATCCCCCCACTTGGCCCCCTCCTCCTACACAGGTTTCTGTCTGCTTCACTCAAGTATCAAAACTCTTCCAGTGCAGTATTTCCAGATCACACTGCTCAGTTCCAACATGAATCAGAAAGCAGCTTCCCCCAAGTATCTGGTAAAAACCATAATAACGCAGATTTCCCAGAAGAGGAACATTTTTATTCATCACTGCAGAGGAAACAGACTGCTTGAATGTTTGTGGCCCAGGCAGCCTATAATGAAACCTCCTGTTTCAGCTGGCATCTTTTCATTAGAGAATAGCAGGTATGTTAGAACGTTATTCATGATGTGCCACAAGTATAAATGACCATTACCGAGATTTAGAAAACCAGAGCTTCGATTCCTTAGCCCTTGCACTTCACCTTTGGGAGCAAGTAGGCTCATAGGAATGAACTTTGAGAGTAAAAAAAGCTAAATCCCGCTCGCTGTTTCTTTTGGCACTGACCAACAGGTCTCTGAGTCCTCAGATGACAGAGTGAGGTGGAAAGGAAGCAAAACAGGATTGTTTATCAGCAAACCACTGCATCCTGCTTGCAACATACAAATCCTCTTCTTGCATTCCTCACAGAGCGCTACCACAACCACAACCATCCACTAACGGGCTCAGAAGCCCCCATGTGCTAAATGCCATTCCCAGGGCTTTAAAAATGCCTCAGGGAAGGTGAGAAGGAACCACATGCCCCAGAACATCTTGTCCTCGTAGATCAATGCCTTTGACTTACCAAAGGAAGCCTGTGCCACAGCAGTCTTGTGCTCAATGCCTTGGAGAGCAGCCCGAAACTCCTCGCTGGGACTCCCCTTTTTCTGTGCTTTCCCCTCCGCTGTGGAGGAAACCCCTGGGGCTCACCCCAGGCAGAACCCCCCAGACCAGAGCTTCACGACACCTTTCACTGACCCCAGAAGCTTGCAGAGGCCCTGCCCAAAGGCCAGCCACAAACTCAGCTCATCTAGACGGCCTCAAACACCCATTTGATTGGCAAATGCATTTCACCTGAACACTCATCACATTAATGAGCAGCACTATCGAGAGCAATTCAGTGAGAACTCACTGATGGAGCAGGAAAGGAGGGAAAACAGATGCCCATCGGTGACACAGACTGCCAAGAGCATGCGCATCCCTTGAACAGTGATGCCGAAGGCTTTAGGAAGAGTAAATAAACCCCACTGCAGTGTCCTTCCCAACTAAAAGAAAGTTAAAACCAGAAAGGACAGAAATAAGTTGCTTTGTCAAGATCACTCCGCCGCATTCCCACCACAAGAGCTGCATATTGATATATTAATGCCGTACAGCGTGTCAGCCCTGACTTCGTTTTGCTCACCTGAAACTCTCAGCGTTTCTTTTCTTGACCGCTGTGCTCCTCTGCTTCCCGGCAGGGCCTGGATTTCAGGGCAGCATCACTCTCCTGCAGGACTAGCAGTGTCTCAGCAGTGGGCAGAGCAGCATCCTCTGCAACACCAATTCCCACATCAGCCCATAAACAAGCATAAAAGTCCCCTTGATTAGCTCTACTGAGTTGCAATTTAAGTCCATGTTTTTCTCTGGGGAACCAAGGCAAGGCACCTGGACCCCAGGAAACCACTTTGAACTGCTGCTGGGAAAAACGCCAACAGAATCTCTTACAAGCTGGCCAGACACGCAAGATTAAGTGGAGGCTGCCCAGGAAAGTAAACCATTCTAGAGATTAAGTTGTCCTTGTAGCATTCAAGTACTTCCAGCAGCGGTATCTGTCTAGCCAGGAAGGAAGAGTCATCTAAGAAGTGGTCTATCTCCTTCTCCTCCTTATTTTGGCCCCTGCTAGCCAGCCCTGGGCCAAATGACGCAGACCATAAGTGTCTGCAGTTCCCCACTGTCCTTGGCTCTAAATTCCGCGTCTGCCTGGTGACACGAAGGCTCGGCACCACAGATTGATTGTTTTTTCTTTCTGCCAGACTTGGGAGTCTTGCCATCTCTTCCAGCAGGAGAGTGGGAACAGCTCAGAGTCTCCCCCTGTTTGACTTTTTCTCCCCACCATGACTTGTCAAAACTCTTTCAAGAGACCCTGGTCTGGGCAGGAAAGAGCTCCTCTTTCTTCCAGCCTCTCATCTGCCCTTCCTTATACAAGCTTCCTGGTTATTATGTGTTCCAATCGCTCCCACACAACTCATTTGGGAAAGCAACTGCAGGAAACCATAAGCACCCAGGTCACGGGCTTTTGGGAGGAGAGGAAAAGAATAATAATAAAAAAAGATGAGGTGGAAGAAGAATAAATGGACCAGACACCAGCTGGTAGGATCCATGGGATAATTAAGTGAGAGGTAACTGAGGATCCTTCGAGCTCAAAGCATTTAATGCCAGGGAGCTACACCTTGGAAAGGAATCCTGCAGAGACAGGATGGTCAGCACTCCTTCCCTTCCCTGGAAAAGGGCCCTACTCAATACAATTAAGACAGAATTAAACAGTTTGGGGTCTGCTCTGTGGGATGGCAGCATTTCAAGGGGTTACAGAGTTCTGCTGTCACCAGCAACCCCTTCTGCTTTAGCAAGATTAAGTGACAATTTTCTACCTGACTCCCATAGCTGTCCTTGTCACCTGTTACTGCTTCAGTGGCCACAGCAATCCCAGGTACCCAAAAATGAAACCTCAGGCACCACCACCACGCTTCGGAGTGTGACAAGCCCACAAGTTACCTGTGCCACAGTCCCACGGCTGCACTTCATCTCCTTGCAGCTGCTCAACGCTCTTGTGGGTCACAGACCTTGAACTGGGGCTAAACCGCAGGACTCCTTGCTGGGCTTTATCTCCACACTACAAGATTATCTGTGTTCAAAGAAAAAGAGTCCTGAGGGGTCTGTTAACTACTAACACCTGACTTCTAAGTCTAAAAGTCCCTAAACCTCAGACCACTGGATGCTGGGCGGGGGGGGGGTGGAAATAATCTAATAGATAGAGATGGATTTTCTCTTGTTCTTCAGGTTTTCCTGCAGGATGTTATGGCCACTGGAGGAGGACAGGGGACTCATCCTCCAGAACCCATTTGATGCTTTTATCACCCCTGGAGTGGCCACCCACAGCTCCCCAGCTTCTCCCTCAAATTCAACACCTAAAGTTGAGTTGACCATGCTCTTAAATCTGCAAGGTATTTATTTCAGTGGTAAGGGGGGGAAATATAAAAGCTTCCAAGTGATTTTGGGACAAGCCTTCTGCTTGCTGGCAGCCTGGAACACCCAGAAGTCAGCTAGAGAGAGACTGTGTGGGTAGAAATGCTCCCCAAAATCCCTTGTCTCACCTTAAGACCATTAGGATTTTTTGTTTCGTTTTGTTTAAAGTTCCCAGGCTCAGTTCAAGAGGACTAGAGTCAGGAAGCTTTGTGTTCAAAGCCAGTGGCTCAGCCATTGTCTTGACTTCAAAGGATTTATCAAGGGGATGTTTATATTCTTCCCTCTGACCTTTCCTTTCGCTTACCATATTCTTAAACTCAAGCATCTTTGTAGGGCAAAACCAGAAGTACAGGTACTACCATAAATCAAAGGGTTATTCATAGCCACTGCGATGTATAAATATTAGAATACTATAAATATAGAAAAAAATAGGAAGCAAGAGAAATATTTTCCCAGTGTGACATTGTCAGAACATTTCTCCTTCTGCCAAGTTAAAACAGAATCAAGTTGCCTTAAAACTGCACTGTTTTATTGTGCTGTTCTCCAGTTCGCATCACACAGACTCTTCGCTGTACAAAGGCTGCTTTGATGGCTAAAGTCACAGAGCTCCTCTTTCATCACTTCTAAAGAAAAATGTTGATTCGTGCTAGGAAGGGGACCAGGTCCCACAGGACACGCTGCTAAGAAGCTGCCCTGTATCACCTGCCCTCATCTTTGGGCTCTCACCTTATTCCTGATCAGTTGTCCCAGCATCAGTAAAACTCTTTCCTCCCTCCTGGCAAGTTTGCCTGAGAAAGAACAAGATTTCGTTATTGCCAAGGAAATCCCACCAGGTCCTGCATGTTTGTTTGTGGATGGAGCTGGACAAAACAGCAACAAAAGAGTTTACGGTGTTCTGCTGCCTTGTCCAAGTGGGGAATTGGTTCCTGTGCCAGGGTCCTGCAAGCAAGGGACACACAAAGCCTCTGTTTGGCTGGGGGAGCAAGGAAGAAATATCTATTCTGAAACGTGTGGGAGGCTGAGGGGAAAAACCTCTCCAACAGTAATCATTTGTATCCAGAAATCAAGGCTGAAGAGCTTGAAAGTTTGGCTGTTCAGCATCTGATCAAACAAACCACACCAGGGAGACTGAATCTGCACGTAAACAGCTAATACCTCAAACACAAACGTCTTTTCCGGGGATAGATCTTGCCGGTTGCGTTCACTCCACACACAGGAAGGCTCCACCGTCATTGTGGAAGCAGAGGAAGACACGAGGCGGGCGGTCACGCAGGCTGAGGTACCACAAAAGCCATCGGGACACGAAGCCTGGGGGATTCTGCTCTGTCTCCGTTTGACCGTTTTGCTGGAAAGTCAGCCCCCCACAACAGCACTTTCCTCCTCATGGAGACAGTCAGCTCAGGACCGTCTTCAGCAAAAAGAGACAAGGCAGAAACGGTGAAAAAACCACCAAAGTGCCCAAAATAGAGAAGCAGGGCACATAGAGTGAGGAGCCTGGATCCCAGCCAAAGCACCAGCCTCTGCAGGTGGCACCAGCATTGATGGTCAAGCACCAGTACAAATAATAAGATTACCGAAAACATAGGAGGACAAACAGCTGCTACTATCAGCCCTGGAAACACCCGCTGTTAATGCTTCCCTTGTCAGCTCTGCTCCTGGCAAAGAGGGAACTGAACCAAAAAAGTTTCTCTTTGATGTCAGAGCCAGAAAGCCCCTCCTGAAAGCGCTTACGTTGGGGAACCGCGGCCTGACCTCCACCTCTGCCAACAGGTCAGCCCAGCGCCTCCCAGCACGCAAAAGATGCAGGACACAGATAATTTGAGATCCAACACGTACAGATGCGCCTCTAACACAAACCTGGACGTAGCAAGGAGGAGGGGAAGGTGTCAGGGCAGCGGCACCAAGGGTGGACCACAGGGAACAGGCACTGTAATTTACTCCTTTGAGCAAGAAGCAGCTGCAGAGCCAGTTTTAAGTCCCTTTGAGCTCCTGCAGGAAAGTTTCCCTTCCTCCTCCATCTCTCTTTCCATCCCTGCATCTCTAAATTTGCCTGGTTGCTGAGCACGTCTATTCTAGGCAAGCGAGACGGGGGAAGCGAAGCGAACGCATCAGGCGCGTCGTGAACAGCATCGGTGCCAAGTTCTTCTCTGCTGTAGCCAGTTCAGGCAGAGAATGTGTCTGATGTGGTGCTCCAAGCCAAGCAACACAATTTGGGAAAGAAATCAGGAAAAAAAAGAGTTCTTTCCATAGGAAACATCCAGGCAATTCACAGTTGTCTAGGGACACAGAAGCAGAAATAGCCATTATAAAGAAATATTTAATACAAAATACAGGTCAAAGTGACCAAATCGTAAGAGCAATGTCAAGGTAGAATAGAAATACCATTTTGGGACACCAAGGACCCCAAGCTGGCATAAGCTGAGAATTGACATGGTACAACAAAGCAAACTAGTGGTCCTGGTCCCAAAGCAAGTCCTGCGGGCCCTGAGAAAGCTCTGGGAGAGCCTGCAAACGCTTTCCAGCTTCGGGCAGCAGCTGTGATACAGCTAATCCTCAGCCTGGGAGGATTGAGAGCTCACAGCAGGGAGGGGAGGATGCTCTACATATGCTGTCTACTGCCCCAGCAAAGAATGAAGGCACCAGCGATGGGCAAAAACTAATCCATTTTCATCCATAAAATCACAGCCATCATCTGGACTGGGTTTCTGAAGCAGGTAACGAGGGCAGTTACCCGGAAGGGTGTATCGAGTCAGGAAAAGCCACTAATGTCCATCACATCTTATCTCCTACATGTTGAAAAATAAAAACAGCCCCTCCCTCCCGAGAGACTTAATCCTCTTGACAGGATTAAAGTCGATCAGTTGAGGGGCAACCCCAGAGAGAACAATTCAGCATTTGGTTGAGATTGTATCAGCCAGCGATCACGGAGCTTGGAGAGGAATTAAGAGGGGAGCCCGGGCAGCCTGAAGGTAGGAAAGCATTTTCTGCTCTTAGCTTCCCTGCTAATGCACGTTGGCATTTCAGACAAGCCAGCTCCCATTTTCATGCCTCGTTAATCTCGATGGAGTGAAGCCAAGCCCGGCTCTGGTTCTGGCTCCTCTCAGCTCCCAGTGACTGTAATTACAGGCAAACGCCTTTAATTGCCATTGCAGCTCAGGTCTTCAGCACCCCGAAGGTGGCACCCAGGGTTAAAAGATACTTGGAAAATATTTACTGCAGCTGGACTGACCTGTATCACAGACAAGAAATTTCTCCCAAATCATTTGTCAGTACCTCACACTGTCTAGCAACTGCCTCAACCCTTGTGCTTGTCATTTTTCTTTCTACTGTCACCTTGTGTGGTGGCCACGAGCTCCTGCACCTGTACCCTTGTTCTTCTCAGCTTGCAAGACTCTAGCAGCCTTGCCCAACACAACTGAGAACAAATAAGGTTTCTGCTAAGAAGACATATTTCTCTGCAGCACCTTCTTGGAGAGTATCTGTAGCACAAATAGTTCTTTAGTCTTGGCCTAACTCATGGCAGGACAGCTGTGCAGGTCAGCTACAGAATAAATGCTGCTCTCCTGACTAATACAGAGTGCCCTCTGCTGAAATAACTACAGTCCTACAACAGGCAAAGAATTTTCTCTGGTTTCCTTCACTCAAGGAGCACAACCCGGGACAGATCACAACCCAAACAGGCAAGTGAACACAACCCATTTAATCCAGTCAAACATAGAGAGACCACAACAGCGAAACAAGCTGGACTGAGGCATGTCAGGTGGGCAGGAATGAAACAACAGGCAGGAGAACATGTCGACAGATCTAAGACTGTAGAACCATAGATGCCACAACTCTCCAACACACAGAGCCAGCCCTTTCTCCATGCTGGAAACAGTTCTGAGGTCTCATCTCTGGTAGCCAGAAGAAGGAGGCTGGAGAGAGGTACCTGGAGTTGGAGGAGCTGCACAGTCCGTGCTCTCAAACACTGCCCGCCTGCAAGGAAAGGAGCAGCCACCCCAGCTGCTCCACGCTGAGAAGAGTTTCAGGAACAAGTCCCAGCCCCAGGAATGTCACAGCTGCCTCAGTGCAACTCACCGGTCCAGCCCAAAAAGCTAGGGAGCCCCACCAGCAAAGATGAGCTCCAGGGCAGCCTGAATGTCCCCTCCAGTGGCTTGCAGGGCCCGGAGACTTAGTTCATCGTCATGGATGCCCATGTCTCGCAGCTGCTGAAGCTGTGGTTGCCACTGGCTCTGCAGAGAGGAAACAAACCGAAGGGTAAGAGCAGAAACCAAACAGCCTTCTCTTCCACGCTGGATTCTCCCACCTGTCCCTAGCTCACAAGTACAACGCTAAGCACACAAATAGATCTGGAAAGCTCAAAGTCTTACTGCAAACTCCCCAAATCCACCAGCCCACCCCTCCCACTTCCACCCAGAACTTGATACCACATCCAGGAGGCAGCTGGAAGAACCACCTCCACCCCAGGGCTTCCCTGGGCTCCAGAAGAGGCTGAGGCACCGACCTGCAGGCTGGGCTGCCCTGAGGCCTGCAGGGCATGTTGTAAGGCCTGGCTGAAGAGGTCATTGGTGATGGGTGTCCCTGACTGGACACTGGATGACATTGGGGAGGTCCCAGAGGAGTGACCCTAGGAGAGAAGAGGTTGCATGTCGATCGGGAGAACATTTGCCACAGGAACTGGAGCCAGCTGTACCCCTACTATCCTGCCTCCCCAAGCCATATGGAGAAGAACCCACAAGAAAATAAACCAGCAAGGACTCCCAGATCTGAGCAGGGCTTGTGCTCACTCAAGCGTTGGTTTTCTGGCCCAGGAGGAGCTCCCCAGCTGCTGCTATTCTATTATACCTGGGTGCCAGGGGTGGGTGTGTGGGAGCTGCTCTCTGGGGTGCTCGCCAGCGCCAGCGCTGTCGCCAGCTCGCTCTGGGTGATCGGCCGGGGTCCAGCAGCCCCGGCGTAGCCAAGGGAAGCCGGGCGGGAACCAGGAGTGCTGCCAGAAGGTGTAGATCTTGTGCTCTGCATGGAAACCAAAAAGGAAACCACCTCTGACATTGGTGTCCACATCCCAGTAAAATCTGGCTCTATGTTGGTGTCCATGCCCCAGTAAAATCTGGCTCATGTGTTCATCCCTGGGAATCTGTTTCCTACAATACCTGAAACTTGTGCAGAAACACAACAGAATCGGATGTGCTATTTTCCACAAACTCAGCTTTTACAAAGCTGCGGAAACTGGCAGTAAACCCTTTTAATATATCACTCATCAGCTTAAAAACAAAATGTTATTACTCTATAACAAAACAATTATCTGTTGGCAGGCACTTTTTTTGCCCAAACACATAATTTCTTATTACAAATGAGAGGAAAACCTCCCTACGTTACAGAAGGGCAGGGAGCAACACTCTCGGGCTTCTCAGCCACACTCATCTGTGCACAACTCCGGCTCTGCATCAATTTGACTATGAAGGTGTTTACTCTGAGGCCAAGTGCTGCTCTGTGTTGAGCTTCTGCATTGTTCAGTTGTGATCCTACCACAGCACTCAAGAAAATCCAAACACAAACAGCATCCACGCACATCATGATCAACGCTTGTTTCTGCAACATCCCCAGGAGCCAAAGCAGCTCGGGCCATTCATGAGAAAATCTTAAGAATTACAAGTTAAACCCTATTTCAAATCCAAACTAGCTGTTCCACCCAATCTGGCCACTTACCTGGTGGAAGTCATCTTCATCATCAGAGAGACCTTCAAACAGAAAGCCACCTGCAACAGAAAAAAGGATCAAGATATGCATAAAACTGGGCACTGGCAGGAATTTAGACAACTGGATGAGAATCCCGTGGAGTCCTTGGCCACAAAGCCATTCTCAGCCCCAGATAATGCACCGGTTTGTCTGCAAATCCTGCAGTACATCATCTCTGCAGGTGTCCCGTTCCTCTGTGCAGCTGAACGTACCTGGCATGTCGCGGTAGGAGCTAGAGGACATGCCTCGGGAGGATGTCTCCGGGGCGGGGAGCGGGGTGCTGCCAGCCACCGAGTGCAGAACCAGGACAATGGCGTTGACAAGCGCGGGGTGGGCTGGGATTAGCCTGGAGAGACAGAGCAGAAAAATAAACACATACACAGGGCAACTAAACAAATAAGCAGCTCAACTCTGGCAAAGGATTTAGAGCAGGAATGGCAGAGCCACCACCAGCTCAGACACTGCCTTTGGTTGTCCAGTAAAACCTTGTTCCACATAGGTGGAGAAACTGGGGCTTCTTGACAATCCCACGTTTACCCTCCCAATCTATACATTTCCTGTATACTCTCCTGGGAGCAACTCTCTGCTGTGAGCAACCAGATCGGGATTTGAACCCATGATCTGGATGCAGTTATGGATCTGTCTCCCACCAAACAAACATCCTTTGGTCTAATCCAACAGCAGAGGATGATATCAAAGTACCAGTTCTCTCTTTCCTGCTGCTGAGAAAGAAAAGTCCGACCCTGAATCTCTGGCCTAGTGTATCGGCACTGACAGGCAGGAGCAGAATTCTCTTTCCCAGCCAGAGAGAAGTGGTCTTACACAACACAGAATGCAACAAAAGCATCGCTTAGTCACTGCACCAGCTTGTGTGAACTTACGTGTCCAGCATGTTGGGGTCTGCAAACACTGAGAAAAGATCCTTGTCCTGCAGGACTCCTGGGAGGGACCAGGAAACACGATGAGTAAAAGACAGGATGCAAGAAACAGGAGCCAGTCAAACAAAAACCATGGGAGAAACCAAAAGAATTAATTGTTTTCCAGGAACTGAGTCACTAGCAAACACCAGAAATACTCCATTATTGTTCTCTCTGAAACCTTTTACATCTTTCTGGAGAGACTCTCGGTCACAGCCGCACACCCAAGTTTTGGAGCTTTCCCAGCAGACCCCATGGGCTCGTGCTCCGTTCCACACTTCTTGTAGCAATATGCCCAAAAGGCCAGGGACTTCCTAGTCCAGAACAAGCGTACTAGATTTAATGAACAGTTCTGTAACATTTTGCAGCAGCGAGAAAGCATCTGTTCCCCGGTGCGCTACCAACAGAGCACAACTCCGACACCTGAACAAGCGTTTGCTCTTATGCTCCACAAAAGCAGCAAAAAAGACACTTTCTCCAGAGAAGGGGACCTGTCCTTTCCCTATGTCAGGAATCAAACAGTGACTATCTTTATTTGGCTTCCTTCAGATCCTCTGGACTCACCTAAAGCCACAGGGTCACTGCTGAGGCCGGGAGTAGCTACAATGATCTGATCCAACGACTCCTTGTTCCCCAGCATTTTGAAGACCTGCCAGAGAAAACGGGAGCAGATCAGCAGCATCACAACAACGTGGCTCTGCTCAGGGCTTCTCTTCAAAGAAAGGGGACAGACAAAAGACACCCAGATGGCAAAGTGTGACGCTGCACTCACTGCATCTCTGTAGGCAGGACTGCTGTGCAGGGCAGTGTGAAGGACTCTGAACTCCCGTACTGCTGCCACCTTGTCCACAGGCTCTGCAGGAGGGTAAAATAACAGAATAAAACACAGTTCTCCCTCTGGCAGCTTTAGTAGCCGTTTTACACACCACTGGGAGTTCCACACTGCAATAGCAGTGGTGATTCTTCAGTTAACCTGGATTAGACAGAGCCAAAGAGGAAGTATGTGGACTAATGATTACGAATGTCTCTGTACAGTCACCAGAGCGTAACAAGGAACCGCACTCTCAAGTTCCAGACATATAAAAACATACAGCTATATCCCCCTACATGTACAAAAGGAGATGTATTAAAGTAACAACTCTAAACTATCCAATCTTAACCGACAGGCAGGCAGAGCAGGAACACACGCATGCCTACTCATCCCTTCAGCTGAGTAACCAGTTGCTTTGTCCCTGATTCTCTGGCAACACCCTAAAAATGGGTCACAGCCAATTAAGGAAAATTTTTGCTCTCCACATTACATCACTCATTCCTTAACTCTCACATCAGCATGAAAACATAACGTTCATTTGCTGCTGTAAGAGGTGGAGCATTCCCACACAAACACACCCACCAATTGCTGCTCCAAACCTCACATCAGCCTCCTAGAGACAAAGCACAGGAGGAGCTGTTCCTTGGTCACAAGAGACCCACATCAAACACATCCCCAGGAGAACTCACCCCTTCTCCTCCTCACCTGGCTTCTGATCAGGCTCAGGCCAGGACTTGCGCAGGACATGAACAGTGGAGCCAGACTGGATGCCATAAAAATCCAGCGTCTGGTCATCCCTCAGCTTACGGCCACAGTAGATCAGGTCTGGGAGAGAGAAGCAGCTAAAGATAAATGTCTGCAGCACATTCAGAAAGGGTCTGGGCTCTTTAAGTGAGGCTGCCTGGGGGTTATTGTTCTACATGCGGAGCTGCCTCATCTGCTCAGCAGCACAGGGACTCCAGAACACCAGGAAATCACAGAGCTGAGATTCAGGGAGGAAATCACAAAGCTGACATTCGCAAAGCACGACTTCACCACCGCGTTTGGAAGGACTTCTCGCATGGTTCTCGTAAGAGCTCTCACAAGGACGCAGTGTTAGGAAGTCAAAATACATCCTAACAAGAGCACTGATGCCACAGGAGCGCTGGAATCCCCAAACACGGAACAAACTATCCAAATCGTGAGGTACTAAGACCGTTGCAGCGTAGCAGAGTCCCTGGAGCAAAGCTGTGAGCCCCTACACTGTGGTTGTGCCAAATCTCCCCACCAGCCCCAAATCACTGACAGCAGGATACATGTGTCACACAGGACGAGGGTGTCCCCGAGTGTCAGGACCTGGACAGGGACCCTGCCAACACCTACCGATGAGCTCGGGGTCTGGGACAGACTCCTGCAGTTTCCCGGTGATGAGCTGCTTGAGGTAGGAGATGCTGCAGCCACCCAGCGGGCACTCGCCCAGCTCTATCTGTGGCAAACGCAAGATGGATTTGGGGGCCAGCGGCTGATCTGCCAGCTTCACGGCAATGTGCCATTCGGGCAGGGACATTGCAGCCTTCTCACCGAACGGAGCCAAGGGCCGCAAAGTTCTGGAAAAGGAGGAAAACAAACCAAAGTGAGACTCTCCCCCAAGCAGACGAAAAAACCTTATAAATTCATGGGGTGAAGCTTTGCTGGGCAGCACACGTGAAACTACCAGGATGCCTTGTCAACATACAGCCACACTTTTAGGTTCCTACCTCAGTGTTCAGCCACACCTGAAGTTACCGGGAGGGCAGGAACGGCCCTGCCGGCCTCCACACTCGTCCGAGCCAAGAACAAGGCCCGGCCCGGTTCTCCGGGCACGCACAGCCCCCGAAACCCCCGTTTCCCAGCGCGGCGGAGCAGAGGGGAGGGAGGTGGGGACGCCCAGGGAAGGGTCCCGGTCCCCCGGCCCCGCTCCCGCCGCCCCTCAGCTCCGCGCTACTGACATCCCCGATGCTCACCGGAAGCGGAAGTATTGTCCGGCTGCGCGGTGCACCCTGGGAAATTGAGTCCACCGGAGTGGGCGGTCAGAAACGCTAAGCCGCCCCGCGGTGGGGGAAGCTGCCGATTGGCTGACGCTCCCATGGCACAGAGGAGCCAGCCAATAGGCAGCTGGCCGAGGGTTTAAAAGGCGGAGCGCGGCGGGACGCGCACACTCCACCCTGCGGTCAGCGCCGGTACCGGCTGCCAGGGCCCGATACGTGCCACCGCCCTTTAATTAACAACGCTTCATCAATTAAGCGGTTGCTATCCTTCCCCTGCGGAAAATAAGGTCCCGTAGACAACCTCCTGCAGCACGAAGGTCCAGCTTCCCCCAGCTGAACAAGCTTCAGCTCCATCCTCTGCTTCATCTTGTCACCCTCTCCCAAAAAAGGCAAAGCAACGACTCCTCCGGTCACTAAAACCTGCGCCAGGGCTTTTTCAGACAAGAAGAGCTGTTTGCATTCTAAAAAAAGCCGAGTTACCATGAAAGTACAGAAAGGCTGCAAGAGCCACATACCAGTCAAGCTTTTCTCCCTCACAGTTCTTAAAATGGTCCATGCAGCACAAGGCAGCTTTAAAAGCTGACAGTACATGTTTTTTTAGCGCATTTACTCTAAATTTTGTGGGGTTTAAGGTTTATTTACCCCCAAATTTGTTTTCTAGGGCTTAAGCAGGCAACTACAGGCCAGACTGGAGCCCAAAACCATGTATTGCACAATAATTATTCATAGGAAGGAGACAGAGAGCCCAACTTGAAAGAAAGCAAAGTAAACTCTTATTTTTAAGCTTAGGAAGTTTATTTGTTTTCCTACAAAGGAGTCAGTTGTGACAAACCTAAATGTGACAAATCTGACCTTAGTGTCATCCTATCAGTGCTACACAGGGAAGGTGAACAAGCCCCAGAGAGCTGCAAGGAAGAGGAAAACTACAGCCTAACAGGCCATCAACTAAAACATAAAATAAGTAACAGTTGAACAATTCTGGTCCAAGGTGGAAGGTTGTCAGCGGTCGCTCTAGAAGCACTTGCGATGGACAATGGAGGGGCCGGACTCATCGTACTCCTGCTTGCTGATCCACATCTGCTGGAAGGTGGAGAGAGACGCCAGGATGGAGCCCCCGATCCAGACGGAATATTTGCGCTCTGGTGGGGCGATGATTTTAATTTTCATCGTGCTGGGCGCCAGGGCCGTGATTTCTTTCTGCATCCTGTCGGCGATGCCAGGGTACATGGTGGTGCCCCCTGAGAGCACAGTGTTGGCGTATAGGTCCTTGCGGATGTCCACGTCGCACTTCATGATGGAGTTGAAGGTGGTCTCGTGGATGCCGCAGGACTCCATGCCCAGGAAGGAAGGCTGGAAGATGGACTCCGGGCACCGGAACCGCTCATTCCCGATGGTGATCACCTGCCCGTCCGGCAGCTCATAGCTCTTCTCCAGGGAGGAGGAAGAGGCAGCTGTGGCCATCTCCTGCTCAAAGTCCAGAGCCACGTAGCAGAGCTTCTCTTTGATGTCCCGCACGATCTCCCTCTCGGCCGTGGTGGTGAAGCTGTAGCCCCGTTCCGTGAGGATCTTCATGAGATAGTCAGTGAGGTCGCGGCCAGCCAGGTCGAGGCGCAGGATGGCGTGGGGCAGCGCGTAGCCTTCGTAGATGGGCACGGTGTGGGTGACGCCATCCCCGGAGTCCATGACGATGCCAGTGGTGCGGCCAGAGGCGTAGAGAGACAGAACGGCCTGGATGGCTACGTACATGGCTGGGGTGTTGAAGGTCTCAAACATGATCTGGGTCATCTTCTCCCGGTTGGCTTTGGGATTCAGGGGGGCCTCAGTGAGCAGGACAGGGTGCTCCTCTGGGGCAACACGCAGCTCATTGTAGAAGGTGTGATGCCAGATCTTCTCCATGTCATCCCAGTTGGTGACTATGCCGTGCTCAATAGGGTACTTCAGAGTGAGGATGCCCCTCTTGCTCTGGGCCTCATCCCCCACATAGCTGTCCTTCTGCCCCATGCCCACCATGACCCCCTGGTGCCGGGGGCGTCCCACAATGGAGGGAAACACAGCACGGGGGGCATCATCCCCTGCAAAACCCGCCTTGCACATGCCCGAGCCATTGTCCACCACAAGCGCAGCGATCTCCTCGTCCGCCATGCTGAGCAGACCTGAGGTGAGCAGGGACATGAGATGTCATCAAGTCCCAAGGAACATCAAGCAGCCCTGACACTTGCCCCCATGCACTATAGACCTAGAAGAAGTTAATACACTAACAAGCAAGGGATCTAAGGTGAGAGGGATATTGAAGAGTCTTGAATATTTGCCCTACAGAGCCATCAAGACCTGAGTGGAGACACCAGGGAGGATTAACACATATTTATACCCCCCAAACACAAATACATATGCAGCCCCTGAGAAGACAATGAAAAGACAAGCACAGCCCCTTCACAACTCCTCCCCAAGGACCTGAGTGAACAAGCAAGAATCTCCCATCATAAACCACCCCTAAAACATTTATTCCCCCCAAAACACAAATATATATGCAGCCCCTAAAGGATCAAGGAAAAGACAGACGTAGACCCTTTGTAACTCGTTCCTAGAGATCTGAGAGACCCTGCCCCTCCTCCCCCCCCAACATGCACCAGAAAAAACAAAGACACACCCAGACAAAAAGCACTGCCCTTCCTCCCCTCTAAAGGCCTGAAGGGACAGCAGAGATCCCTAAACCCTCCCTAAAGGACCGTATTATGGCCCCAGGATGCCCCGCGGCCCCACCTGAGCGCTCCTCACACCGCACGGTCCCCTCAGCGACTACCAGGCCTATCGCCGCGCGCCGCCTCTTATAGCCCCGGAACCGGAAGCCGTTTCTCGCTTGGCTATCTAATTGGCTCTCAGCCGCCCCACAGCCCCGCCCCCTCTCAAGCCGTTCCCGGGTCCAGGGGTGGTCGCTCTCGCCTCCTGCGGAGCGGGGCCGTACCCGGAAGTGGGGCGGGCGCTTCCGTTGCCGGGCACCGCCTCCGCCGCCCCGTTTCCGGCCGGGCTGAGGAGGGGCGGGGGGGGGCTGGAGAGGGAGTGAAGAGGCTTCGCTGCGGGCGGAGCCCAGGCGGCCGCGCACGGTAACGGCCCCGCTGGGGACGGGGCAGCAACGCGGGGGGCACCGGGGGACTGGGGAGGGAGGCGGGGAGGGGACCGGTGCCGGTCGTGGGCCCAGTACCGAAGGCAGAGGGGACGGCCCAGAGCTCAGCGGCGGGTGGGGCCGGTTGGGGGAGCGGAGTGGCCGCTGGGTACAGCCGACGTCCCCCCGGTAGGTGCCCTTGGAGAGGGGGTGTGGGTGTTTTGGAGGTGGTTATGGGGCACGGGGGTCCCCGGTCAAACCGGAGGGGTGGGGTTGTTTACCAGCCTGGGAGAGCTCCCCCCTCCTTGGGGCTGGGAGGCCTTGGCCGCTTCTTTAACTCTTTCAGGTGGTTTCCACTTGTCGGTGCGTTCTCCTTGTCATGCTGCAAATAGAGTTCGTTAAAAACGCAAAGGGAGTTAAAAATGTTTTTTTCATCAAAGTGCTCTCCCAGGGGTTGAGTGCCACACAAAGGCTGGGCTGCGAGGGTTCCTGAAGGTTAAACATGAATCGTTTGGCTGTCTCTGTTGGGAGAGGCACAGAAAATACACAGATATCAGTGCTGAGGGGTAAAATGGAGGTAGAAACCTGGACAGGTTTGGTTTTGGTCTAGTTGCAGCTGTTCTCTTAAACTCTGTCCTAATATCGTGGCTTAAATATTTATTGTGAGCGACGCATCTGTCTCCTCCTCCACTTAAAACTCGCCGTAAAGTCTCTTCCCAACCACAATACTTGCCGAGGATGTGTTTGCTGTATCCAAAGTTCAGCTTTTTGGAGGCTCGTGAGGTTTGTGCTGCGCTCTGGTGGGAAAAAAAAAAAAAAAAAAGCAACCAACAAAAACCCCTCGGCAGCGGCGCGTAAATCCTGCCGTAACCTGTCACTCGCCATTGTACCTGCGCTCCGGGAAATACGCGGGTGCCGCATACCAGGGGCTTGCTGCGCCCAAGGTGTGTTTGCTCGGCGTGTTAATCAAGTATTAGGTCATTTATTATCGTTAACGTCCCCGAGGCGTGTATTAACCGCGCGCCCTGCCGAATTCTGCCCCGGGCAGGAGAGGTAACACCTCGCTGTGCCTCAGGTGTGACAATACGAAGCAAAGTGTGGGTTCTCCAATACCCAGCCTGTCGCTCTTGCGACATCCACACCAGTTCATTGTTGGTTTACTGGGCCAGATGGTGCCTTGTGCCTCCTGAAACCAACCTAATGCTCTTTTCGGCTGGCAGGTAACACGTTATTGCTCCTGACATTCAAACCGCTAATCCACTTGATATTGTTTCATTCGCAAGCTAAAGCTGCGAAATGAAAATGCAAACATGTCGGCCAGGCTTTTAATTTGGTGCCGAGCTGTTATTTAGCACAAGGAAGAGGTTGCGGAGGAAAAACGAGTTGGGCATCGTAGCTTGCAGGCACTTTGTATGAGAGATGCGCTCTGACCACCTCAAAGGAAGCCTTGGAGATTCTGCAAGTTGTCTTTCACTTTTAAAACTAGTATCTGGTAGGTTATTTGTTGTTTTAGAGCAGAACTATGTCCTAACGCACAATGTGCGTTAGCAAAATAGTCTCTTTTTTCAAGTGTGTGGCTTGAATAGCAGCGTGCTGGTTGTAAACAGGGTGGTGGGAGGTGGCTGGGAGGCTCCGGAGCTTGTTTGTAGTTGCCCTTTCCTTTGTTTCTCTAAGCTGACTGTATTTTGATATCAGTGAACCCTGAAAGGCAGCAAGTGAGATCTGCTTAAGCATCTTTTTACATTTAAAAAAAAAAAAAAGGGCTAAGAACACTCTTTGTCAGCAGGTCTGGTTTGTGACAGTCCAAAATACATGTGTGGTCTTGGACGGTTTGGGGAATAAAGGTGAAGTCGCCTTTCTAAGATTTAGTGTTTCCAACCGTGATCTGTTCTGTCGGTCTTTACTCAAGAGAAGACGAGTGCTGGCTCAGCACAGGCTCGCTGCTGGTCAGAAAAACGAAGAATTAGGGAAGCTCTTGGGTCCTTGGGCTGGGAAAATCAAAGAGAGGCCGTGGCCGGGGCTTGGGATGTGCTGGTGACGCTGGGAACCAGAGGCAGGAGTTGCTTGGTGCTCAGCAGTCTCTTTAGGGCTACACCGGTCTTTGCTTTACTCTTATCTCCTCCTCCCTGGAAAATAATAGCTAAATATACTTGTTGTTGTTTTTTAAGATAGGCGTACAAAGTGTAAAGAATTTAGTAATGTAGTGAGAGCATAAAAGAATTGAGAGAGAACTGGTGTCTGGTAAATTCCTGCCCATTTTTTAATAGGTATATGGTCAAGCTTCTCCTGGCTTATCTCCTTTTAAGGTAGTGGTTTCAGAAGCACGAAACCCTAGATGTTAAACCTAACATTTCAAAAGTAATTATTTAGGAAGCGTGGAAGGATTCTGACACACAAAAAAAGATCTGCTGGGACAGCGGACAAAGGCAGTTCAGCTGCTGTCTTTGGGGTATACGAAACTGAGTTTATAGCAAATGTGTTCAGCTTGAAAATACAATTAAACAGTCTGAAAATTGAATGCAAGTTTGAGCCTGAGGCTGTTAAACATGAAGCTGATTGTTTCACGGTCTCCTGCACAGGAAAGAGTATTGGCTTTGCACTCTATTTATCCTCTTCCTGGGGAAAAGATGAAAGCATTTTATATTCATACAGCCAAATATTTGTCTATCTTTCAGATTCTGCCAATCTCCCAAGGTCGGGGCTTGAACCCTGCCAGATAAAGTCAAAAACCAACCTTCCCCCCCCCGCCCCTCTTTTTCCCAGCCATGCGAACTGCGGGATGAAGCTGGAAGCCGTGGTCGAGCAGCTGCAGAAGCAGCAGCAGAAGCAGCAGCCGCCTCTGCAGATGGATTCCCGGGAGAGGCAGCAGAGGCAGCTGCGGGAGGCCCAGCTGCTCTACACCCAACAGCTGGCCGTGCAGCAGGCCGTCCTGGCCGCCACATCTGGCAGGGCTTCGGGGGGCTCCGCCGGCGGGCCCTTGGCCAGAACCCCACCCGCGGCCGGGGCGAAGCGGGCGTTTGATCAGAGCAGCATGAATTCGGAGCCAGAAGAAGAGGAGGAGGATGAAGAAGAGGAGGAAGAAGAGGAGGAGGAAGAAGAAGAAGAAGAAGAAGAAGGGGGTTTGGAAGGTGGCGAGCTCGAGGATGGCGCTGATGTGACTGCAAAAGAAAGCTGCTCCGCTCTGAAATATTTTCACGCTCCCAAAGTTGCTCATCACAACCAAAGAGTGGCCTCTACCTCGAACCCTCTCCCAGCCTCAGGGCACCAGCGGGGACAGCCAGGCAAGGAAGAACAGGGTAAAGACACTACGAAGCAGCCGTACACTGGTTCCCCATCTGGGCGGCAGAACTGGCGCTTGGATGAGCAGCTCAAACAGGTCAGTGTTAATATTACTTCCTTCTGCATAAAAATGACCATATTCAGTGAGACCGAGGATTTTTTCGTTGGTGTTGCAAGCTCTGGCCATTTGCAAGTGCTTTGCAAAGAGTGCGAGCACCAGGCACATGCACAGTGATACTTCCCTGCTGTGCTCTCCCAGGTTTATTCTTTTATAAAGACATTTCACAAGATTTGCTTTACAGATACAAATGATATAGAACCCCCAATCTGTGAGGAGCTAGAGGTTTGATCTTTGGTTCGTTTATCTTCTGTCTCGCTGCTGCTGGGCCATTCAGAATGGGACAGGCTGGTGTTATATTTATTTTCGGTGTGGACACTTGCTTGCTAATGTCTCACTCAAGTTATTTCACTATAAGTCTTTTGTGTAAGACCTCCGGGATGCGTCGGCTTCACCTGGATTTCGGGTTGGTGGTGTGTCTGTGTCCTGCCACTCGTCCTGTGAGTAAGCAAAGCCACTTCGTTTTTCATGTGTGAGAAGGAAGGAGCTGACTTGCTACAGCTTCGTTTTGGTCAGAGGTGAATTCTGTTTGAACGAAGAGTTACTACTCCTTGTAGATAAATGCCAGAGGATCAGGGATTCTTTTCTTTGTTGTAAGTGGGTATTTCGGTGAGTGTAGCACTTGTGAGCTGTGTTGTTAAGGAGCTCACTTGAGGAGACTTTTGGAGACATTTACAGTGTTTATGTGTGTTGAAATTGAGCCGAAGGACTGCATGGTTTAAATAAAGAAAAAAAAAAGTTGGACTTGATTGTTCTTTCCTACAAACGTTAGCCTGAGTGTGAAGAAGGTTGGGATTTGCTTCAGAGAGAATTCTCAGAGCTCAGAAACCTTGTATGGACAAAACCAGAGCTGTTTTCTCCTGCAAAAACTCTGTGAAGTAAAAACACTGGAGCTGTTTTGTGGGGGCTGATGAACCTTGGTTGTGTGAAAGTTTGCTGGGAGCACTCAGGGCAATCTCTCCCCTTGGCTGCTGGTTGCATGCACAAGATGATTTATTTCTTTTCACTTCAAGGAGGAGCTACTAAAGCTCAGCAACCTTTATTCCATTTACTGTGGTCTGTGGGCTCCTGCCCAGCTGCTCCTGCAAACTGGGGCCAGTTTGGTGTTTCTACACCAGTGTGTGTGGCAATAATTCCACGAAGTTGTGACTATTGGTGCTATAAAGGAGGTTGCCGACGCAGATACTCGGGGCACAGCAGACAGCCAGTTGCTGCTGTGTTTTCTTTGCACTTTCAAGAGGGGTTGGGTTGAAAAAGCAGTTGCTCAAGCTGGTGTGGGGAAGTGAGGTGGGTCTAGAGAAATTGCTTCAGAATTTACTGGGTTGAACTTCCTCTTGCAGGTCCCTGGGTGGAGAATAGTAACCAGGACTCTGGTGTTAGAGGGATCACTTATTTGTTTTAAAACGCCAAGCAATCGAAAAAAGCCCACTTAGTCTTTGGCTGTCTTTATTTCTAGCGTGGCTGGCATTAACAAATATGTCATTGTGCTTTGCAGTACTGGCGTATCTTGTGAGAGTCCTGTGAATCTTACTGAACTAATAGGCTTGATTCCTGGGTCGTGTGCCCTGTTCTGAGAAGACAAATGACCATAAGCATGCCAGATCTGGGCTTAGCTGATGTGGAATAGCAAAAAAAAAAAACCCTAAAAATACTGTTTAACAATTGGCGTACTGTGCACTAATACCAATCCGGTAGCTTTGGCCCAATTCTGCAGCATTTCAGCAGGAATCATCAAGTATTTTGGTAGTACATTGCAGCTTAGTCTGATTTCAGGCCAACTTCTGGAAGCCAAAGAGCACAAAGCTTCACCAAAGAAGCAAAATGAAAAGCAAAACTCTTTTGCTGCTGTGTTAGACGGTTTCACTACTGGGCAGGCAGCCAGTGAAAACCAGAAAGGAGCTGGAGAAATTAATGCACATGAAGTTAAGGAGTGGATTTTAAGGGAATATCAGGGATGTGCTCGTGCTACAAGAGTTCTGGATGGTGGGAAAGCTTGGCAGAAAGTGGGCAGGTTCACGTGCTGTCCCAAGATACTGTCTCCTGTTGCTATTATTGAAGTTAACTCTGGCCTAACTGGTCTGTCCCAGCGAGACGTGGCTTATCCTTGTAGCCATGCTGCTGAACAACGATATGTGATGTGCTCAAGAGGCCATATCGAAGTGCCCAATATGAGCGATGCTGGTGCGGTATATTCACCTTGAGGAGGGTAAATATTGCAGATCAACTTGTTTGCAGTCACTGGTGCGGTCGGCATACCGGGGAGTAAAAATTTAACAGCGCTAGACCAGTTCGGAGCTGGTGAGGGGGAGAATGGGCTGGGGGGAGCAGACAAGAACTGTTAACTGGCATGACAGCAAAAGGGGATAAACGTGCAGGCAGCTGTGGACTGGCGACCTCATTTTGTGTGCTAAACGTTAGCACGCTGCCCCAGTGTGAACCTTGCTTGAAATTTTGGGTTTTGTTAAAGACACACTTTAAAGATACTGGGCTTTTTCTTTTGTCTCGGTCTAAAATAGTTGTGTTGAGCAGAAAAAAAAAAAGGGCTCAAATACAGAAGTGCCTGCCTTCTCTGGTTTGCTTTTGAAATGATTCCTCAACTTGTCTTTTTTTTTTTTTTATCTTCTGTTGAGATGGAGGGTAATAACCAGTCAGAATACACTGCTTCCAGCGAGCGCTGCTCAGGGAGTATTTGTGGTATGCAATAATGGCTCTCGCTTGCGGAAGAGGGGGAAAAAGTCACTTCTTCTTTCAAGTGTGGATTGTTCTTCTAAAAGTGACGCCCGTGGAGAAAAATGTATCTTGAAAGCGTAATGTTGAGATTGCCTGGAAGGTGTGTGGGATGAAGTCAGCAAAAAGGTGGAAACTACCAGCAAAGATGAAGCCCTGTTTTGTTTGGTCCTGGACGGCCAAGTAAATAATTGTAGAACAAGCTGGCGGACAAAAGAACTGGCTCAGCTTGTGACACAGGGGCGGGGGGAATCCTGCCAGCAAAAACAGCCAGGAGGGGAGTTGCTTGTCAGGGAGTTGTGGTCCCCAAAGACGAGCCGGGGGGGTTGTGCTCAGCTTGTTCGCTCCTCGGACTCGCTTGAGTCCCTTGCAAATCCATCGTGGCTCAAAAAGGCTGTTCGGGGCTGCCTGTCTTGCAAGAAAAATGAGCTTTTTAATTCCACTGGTGAAAATGTTGCTTTTAGCAGATGAGGGTTCGCATCCCGTGGGTTCTCGCATTGCTTAGCAGAGGCTCTGGTTACCAGGGAGAGCAGGACCGCTTCTTGCTCCTTTTCTGCTCTAAATTGGTGTCCAGCACTAACATGAGCAATGTGTCAGGCTCTTACTACAGCACGCACGTTACTACACGCATTCCTTTGCGGAATGTAAAAATAAAGCCGAGGTTTTCAGGCATCAGCTGATACTTAATGCCGCCTTAAATCGCAGCAAGGTAAGTCTGCATCCAGCAGCTGTCTGACGTTTGGAGAGAGGCTTGTGGTCTGGTTTTCGGGGATGTCTCGTGTTAGGTTCTCAGAAATCACCAGCCAGTCTTGAAAATCCTGACCTAAACTTTTACAAAGGTCACGGTGTTTATTAAGATAAGTCAGCTTAAAATAATTACTTTGCTTTTGCTCTAGGGTCTAGGAATGAGTGGCTGAGATTCCATAACCTTAAGTATGTGCCTCAAGTGTTGTGGGTATTGAGGAATCGCTTGAGAGATACTCATTAATCCAGAGGGGGTGAAGGTCCCAGGAATAAAAAAAAAGTTGCATTTCGCACAGTGCATTTTTTGCCTCCTAGTTATTTTGGATATCCAGGACCCAATTCAAGGGTTGGATTTTTAATTCTTCGTGCGGGTCACTGGTATTTTTCTTTTTATGTTGTAGCGGGAGGAGAATTCTTCATTCTCTTTTGCCAAAAGCTGTTTTCCGTAAGAACAGATCTGAATTATTAAAGTGCCAATTGCTGCTTCTTCTGAATTCAAGGCTTAGGTTTGTTTTGATGAAGTTTTTACTCCTGTGACAGTCATAGGAGTTCATGCTGATACCTAAATTAAAGTGGCTGGAGCAGAGCAGGATCTTGGTAATAAAGGCTCCTTTTTGTTTAATCTAACCAATAATGTATGGGAGAAGACAACAGGGAAACCAGTTGCGATAATGACCCTAGGCAGCAGCCTGCAAACAACTTGTATTTAGACATCAGAGAATTCCCCCAGATCTTCATCTCAAAGGGCAATGCCATAGGTTGCATCAAGGTTGTGCTATATCTGGAGGTGAAGGAGCAGAGCGAGGAGCTCGTTTATATCCCAGGGAAGATACAGATTATTTTAGTGTTTGTTCAACTGCTAAATTTATCTTTAGGAATAGCTGCAGCTTGTCTCCTTTGGTGCCAGTTTATAGAAATTCTAACACTGGAGAGCGGTAGGTGCAAAGACCTTGAATGTGTTGTGTTCTTACACTTGTGTTTTTCTCGCTTCGGGATAAATCTGCGACTCTCTCGTGTGGCAGTGAGAATTTCTCTTTGCACAGCTACATAGCACTGAGCGAATCTTGTCCCATACGTTTTAGTGAATTCCTCGGAGTATTTGTGAATAGGAGTCCTTCACAGAGTCCACTTTTTCCTTAAGGATAAGGAAGCAGATTCCTGTTTTGCAAAGAATTGCGTTGGTGCTGCAGTCACTAGGTCGTGGGAGCACATTAAAAAAAAGCTTAATAAAAAGAGGTAATTAATTTTTTATCTTCAGTCCATTCTTTTTCTCGCCTTCCCCATCCTCCCTGCCATTCCTGAAATCACTAAAATGTTTTCAAACCCCATCTTTGAAGCTCGTGGATATTGAATTGAGCTCTGTTATTAGCAGGACTGGGCAGGGTTTTTATTCTGATTTCAGCAGAGCTTTACCAGGCAGCTTGTGCACGCAGTAATTATAACTTGGTTTCTCCATGCTTGAGAACTTGCAGCTCAGGGCAGTACTCCTGATCTTATCAGCGTTTTGTAGTACAACAGTTTTCTTTATAATAGCATCTGTTTCACTTCCTAAGGCTTAACTCTACCCACAAAAGGAATTTCTGTGGATTCCCTGATAATCCTGAAATTGCTGCCCCTGTACCTTTTCATTGACTCAGTGCTTTCAGTTAACCCATGGGGTAGGGGAGGGGCTTTATTTTAACATTTAACCTAGTCTGTAAGTGGATATTTCAGCAGATTTCTAACCTAAAACCTCTGTCAAAACTGCGGGTTTGCGGTAAGGAGGCGCAGAATGATTTTGAGTTTCGTGCCAGAAGTTCATTTTTTTTTCCTCTTTTCTTTTACATATTAAAGCTTTGGTGGGTTCTCTCCAGTTTTGAGGCTTTGCCATTTGAATACAACTTCGCAGGCTGATGGAAAACCTCATGGGGCTTTAGCTGAGCCCCTCTCAAAGAGCTGAGAAGGGGGAATGACCTGGAAAAGGAGCATTTCCAAATGTGTTTGCACACGAACTGCCATTTGTGTAGGAGGAGACCATGAGCTGCTGTTCTGTTTGCCTTAATAATTTGCTTTTTTTACGGGGCACAGAGGTTTGATTAGTTCTCTGGGAGGGATGGTAATATTTGAGAGGTAGGTGTCCCACAGGGAGGGCTCGAGGCTGCTTGTTTTACAAGGGTTTTGTCCTCAAATAATGGGCTGGACGGAGCAGGAAAAGCATTTGTCATCTCCTTTTCTGTCTGCTTGGCAACTCAGGGTTAACTCCGGCTTTTTGCATGTGGGATTGGAAACCAAAATTGCTCTGGACATCTGAGCTTCCCCTCTAATAAGATATTCCAGGTGGTTAGGGAGTAATCCTAAAATAGCTCCAGATATAATTGCTTGTGCAGCCTCACGGGGAAAGAGGGCTCTGGGGGGGCTCTGGTAGCCCCCGAGGTGTGTCTGTGGCCTGGGGAAGGTGACCGGCCCTTCCCAAAACCTCTCCCTTACCACCTGGGCTTTGCATCGGGGGCTCAAGCACAGCCCGGGCTGCTTCTACCACCTTTTTTTCTGCAAGAAACCAGAGAAATCCCTGCCCGTTTGTCAAACATCAGCAAATTCCCTCGATGCAAAGGGGTGGAGGGAGAGGCAGGACTCTCCCCAGAGAACGCCCCACCTCTCTGAACAGTGGTTTTTTTCCTTCCTGCTACTATTGCCTGACTTATACAAGGGTCTTTTAATGACTTGTGAGGATATATTGATTTCTCAGGTTCCTGCTGTTCATGCGGAGGAGGGCTTCTCAGCGGAGGGTAACTTTGTTTTCCGAGGAGGAATGGGAAGGAAGCTTGATACCAAAGCTCCCGCTGAGCTCTCTTGCTGTGCAAAATGTGGTTTATTCTGGATATGGAGCACCTTTTGCTTCGGTGGGGCTCTTTACTTGATTTACCTGTTCCCGTTGTGGTCGGGTCGCTGCTCTGACCGCTGCCAGGATTTGGTATCTTTGGTTGTAGCCTTGGCATGGACCCAGAGGTTTTTTGGTGAGCAGAATCATCCCTCAAGATCAAAGCTGAAGCCTGGGAAAGTGCCTGTTGGTGCTCGTACTCTGTTCTCTGAATAAATAAGGCTTTATTTCCCCGACTGCTGAGCTGACATTTCGCGCTAACCCGAGACTTTGCTACCCAAACCAAACCTGTGCTCTGTGCTCGTGTCTCCGCAGCCCAGTTTCAGTGCAGCCTTGCTGGTTTACACCCAGCTCTCCTCTTATCTCTTCTAAAAGCTTCATGTGGGGAGCGGTAACTGGCTTTAAACCTTTCCAGGAGGAAATGCTAATACTGGCGGCTGTCTGTCACCTCGGATCACTCCGTGTCACACCAGGTGATGTCCCGCTCTGCCAGTTTTCTGGACAGATGGTAAAACACCAATGGCTTTAAGCTCCTTTTCACTAGCTGGGTGTGGGGGAACATTAGTTCTCTGCTCTTGAGCATCTCAGGACGGAGGTACAGAAAGCAGGATGCATATATTCTGCTTATTCTTTGTGTCAAACCTTCTATCTTGTTCTTATCTAATTATCCTTTTTTCCTTCGAACAGAACAAGTAAAATCACTTCTAAAGAGTCTTTAATCCCATGCAAAGTTTTGTTCCTGGAAATTTTACCAAGTTCAAACCCATTGGCAACAGAGAATTGTCTGCTTTAAGCCCTCTTCTCTTTCTTGTCCCTGTCCTCAAATGTGGCGGAATAAGCTCTCAGTGTGACTGGAGTTTCTCTGAAAGCAATTGGTTTGCTTCTTGGAGCATCCAGTTTAACACCACGAGTGGTTTTGCCCTCTGGATTTATAACAAAGGACAAACTCGGGAAGAAAGCAGCTCAGCCATCTACAAATCATTTTGCCGCGGAGCTTGTAAAGTTGAAGATGGGGAATAGCTGCTGCCTTCCAAAGAGACTCTCTCTTGTTCCAGCTGTTCACGTGGGTTTGTTGATCCCAGGTAACGATCCAGTGGGGTTTTAGGAGCAGCTGGATGTTACCGTAATTAGCAAAAGAACTGTGTTTTTAATCTCCGCTAGCAAAGGACACCCAGATGAATCCTCCTGTGAAGAAAACTGGTCTTCAGATCTTTTTCCTAGAGAGGGCTGGGAATTGATCTGCTATAATAAACAGCTGACATAACAGAAGTGGCAATAATCCCCCATTAAATATCTTTCAGTTGATGGGGCTCACTGGATAATTGACTTTCCAGCAGGAATTACTGGCTCAAACTAAATCAGCAGGCATTAGGGCAGCTCACTGCAGGGTTTTTGAAAGGGGGAAATGTAGCTTTGCCTGGCCGTGACAAGGGCTATTCATCTTTCTAATTCAATGGATGTGTCGTGACCAGATGACTCCAAGATTTCAGATATCGGAGCACCTTCCTAATTCCCGTGCTTTATTTTTGGTGTGCTGAAACCTCTGGCTATCTTCGTGCTTTTCTGCGTGTTTATCAGGACAGGGCAGTCCAAGCTGCCCCACCAGGTGGATGTGGCTGTTCTCTTTCCTCAAGTGGCTCCAGAGCACTTGCTATGCTGGAGCTTTATGAATTTTATGGTTCAAAGATGCTTGAAGATACTTCAGGGTCGTTCTTCTGGTCTTGGTGCTCCCAGATGCTGCCTCTGCTGATTTCCAGCCCCGGTGATCATTTCAGGATGATGATTTCCCAAGGAGAATAAGCCTAACTAGTGTAATCCTTTTAATGCCTAAGAAGAATGAACCTTTAATCCAGCAAAGCTGAGCTTTCCATTTCTGTGGGGAGAATTCACATCCAGTAGCTTCTGGGAGTAAGGGGTCCTGGGTTGGCAAGAAGCTTTCCAGTGGGATTATTAATATTTCCTTCTTTCTTCAGGATATTCTGGTTTTGTAGGCAAGTGAGGGGAGGACAGAAGGACATTTCCAAGTGCGTTTGGTGTCACCTGGCGAACAGAAGGAAGGATGCCTGGCTGACACCCGCAGCTTTCACAGGGGGGTTGAGGATGTGCCCTTGGTTAAAAGCTGGATGTGGAGAGCAAAAGCAGCACCTTTGTGTTTAAGTGTTGGGCCTCATTGGCTGAAGATGTTGCGAGCTTTCCTCTAAAATGGTTTTCCCTGGCACCAAGACCGTTTTTCGAGATACGTTTCTGGTGGGGATTCCAGGGAAATTTGCCGTGACAAACGTACAAATGTCCCCCATCTTTCTAGTCTTCTTGGTCTAAGCTCTCAGCTGCTCTTACACGTTTGTGCCCAAAAACGCACGTTCGCGAGCTCTCTGGAATTTTCCACCAAGCCTTTCCCTGGTGATCCTTTCACCCTTTCGTTTTTCTCTCCCCAGAACGGCAACGTGACCTGGAACGATGAAGGCGATGGATGCCGAGGAAGAGAAATTTCACGAGACTTTGCCAAGGTCAGTCTGATCCTGGGGATTTGGGGGAACAAGGTAACTTTGGGGAATTCTTCCCTTGGTCTGTGACAGAGGGTGACTCTGGGGCCCTCACTTTTCCTCTACAGCGAATTCATAACAAAACTGCAGCCCTCTGCCTGCAAACCTCCCATTTTGTTGCCTTTGGTCACTGGAATATAGTTGGAACTCAAACTTAATCACCAGACTTTTGACATTTAAAGACTTAGTCAATACTTTCTCCAGCTGGGAGAAGAGTATTTTGTTTCTTGAACCTGATTAGCGCTGTGCTCGTGGATCAGAATGTGGCAGCTGCGTGTCACATCAGCCAGAGGAATTCATTTTAAACCCTTTCTGAAAGGGTGCAGCTAATTGCTCTGCAAATACACTGGTGTGTTTTCTTCCCAGAGCTCAGTGTGTGAGAAAGTGCCAAGTTTCACAGGAAATGAGCCCAAAATGTCCTTCTTTCAGACGAGATGAATACCAAGCAGCCAGCAGCAACTACAGAGAGGCTGAAATACGTATTTCCCAGTGAATCTTTGTTTTTCAGTTGAGCACGAGTGTAGCTACAACCAGCAAAAAATTCCCTGGAGTGATGCAGGGTTTTTCCTCAGTGCAAACGAGAGAAGGAATTGAATTCTGCTTTGTGTACAGTGTTGTCTTGTGTCTTGTTCTATACCCTCCTGTATCTCTGAGAGCAACTGACTTCAGCCCTTCCAGCCTGTCACGTTGTGACCTCTCAGGATTCTTGATAGGTGAAAATTAGATTTTTTTAATTTTTTTATATTTTTTTTTTTCCTATTCAAGAGGTAGTTATAAGATGACACTCATGCCTTCTGAAAAATCAGCGGGTGATGCTAGCACACAGTCCTTTGGAATAAGGTGCCTATGGAGCTTTGTTTTAAATGCTTGGGTTTTTAAGCCTTTTGGTAAAATTATTTCTGCAGCAAATTCATTTCTGATACTTTTCAAGGCTTTTTGCTTATTTTAGAGGGGCCTTTCCTGCCAGGCATTAGTACTTAGAGGAAAGCTCTATCCTTTCATCTCCTCCTTCAAGGGACTTCGAGTTTGTCACTTATGTGACAATCCCTGGAGGAAGGAATCGTGAGGAAAAGCTGCAGAGAACTTTCTCTCCTTGGTGCCTCAAAGGTACAGACTGCTGACCTGCCCTGAACCGATCTCACCTTCCTTTTGATTGCCTTGTCTTGCTTTTTCTTTCTTTCTTTCCAGCTTGTCTTAATCATTTCTCTCCCCTTTGCTTTCAGGTGGCCTCAGACCCTGCGCCGTAGCAGTGTTGTTAACGGAGTTGAATCCTCTTCCCTTCAGGGTACTGGTCTCTGCTGTGCCAGCATGAGTTACTGAGGGGCTGAGCAAGGCAAACCATAATGAGGGTCCTCAGACTATCACCTTGTCCACCAAATCGCTCATGAATCCTTCCTGTCTTTCACCCCTTCAGTACAAACACCGGATCACCCATTGCAAGAAGCTAATATTGTGTTTGCTGTTTCGTTGTGGATTTGTGCCTTCATTTTCTTTTAATTTTTTTTTCCCCTCAGCTCTATGAACTGGATAGTGACCCAGAACGGAAAGAGTTCCTGGATGACCTCTTCATCTTTATGCAGAAGAGGGGTGAGTGAGCATTTGCTTGAATGTGGTGGGGTGAAAGTGGGCTCCTGCCGTTTGAATTCTCCCCTCCTGCATTTGAAAGAACAAATCCAGCCCTTGAACTTGCAGATCAGGTGGAAGAGTAGTGGTAAGACTTGAGATATTTGCCTTGAGAGAAAAGTAGCACAGGAGGAAAGAACTCTTCTGCCCTATTTCACAGACACTATTTCTTTATCCATGTTGTCCATGCACTGAAGAGCCCAAGAAACCTGATTCCCCAAGGATTTTCGGGACAAGGCTGAGGATTCTCTGGTCTCCCCTTCAGGTGGCACAATCACACATCTTCTCATGTTTGATTTCCATGGCATGTGGAAGCTGAGTGTGAATGCCTTCACAGTCTGCCGAGAGGAGTGACGCGCAATCTGGGGACTGGGAAAACAGACCCCAAGCCACATTTTCCTGTAGATTCACAACGTGTCAGCTTTCCGTTTGATAATTTTGTGTAGCTGAGTGCTGAAGCGCAGAGTTTCTCACATTCCTCCCTGTGCTGTCAGCAATTTGCATCTCTCCTTGCTACAGGAGTGGTGATACCTGTACAAAGTAGTTCAGCTGGGATGTCACAAAAGTCTCTTTCCATCCCCTGGTTATCCAGGTTCAATCCCCTCACTGCAAACTATTCGTACAAAAATGTACATGTATGTGGTATCGTATAAAACAAACATCTCTGGACATATCTGTTAAATCCCTCCAAGACTCTTCCAACAAAGATGCTTCTGACAAAAAGTGTTAGGTTGTGCTGTAGACTTTTTTGCTGTTTCCTAAGAAGTCTGCTGAACGTAGGTGTGAGGAGCAGACATAAAAAGAACCTTTTGCTCCCTGCTGGTGCAATGCTCACTGAGAGCATGCTGGACCAAAGATGCCAGGTTGTGCTTATTTGGAAGGGGGGCTTCTGCAATATTGTCACCTGAGAGTCTAATGAAGTACTAAGATGCAACATCTCTGTCTCATCTGTTTGAAAATTACCAGGTTGCTGGGTTGGAGCTGGTGTTCCATTTCCAGTTGTCTTTTGAAGCAGATGCATCCCCCTCTGCGGGTGGTTAGATGACAAGCAGAGGAAAGGCTACCCAAAAATGCAGCTTTTGCAATTGCCCTTCATTTCCCTGTCCGTTTGTCCTGGCTGGAGCTGACACCTGCCCTGCGTGAATCGTCACTCTCTGGCAGTTTGAGGTTATGCTTCCAAGTCGGTTAAAAATTAGAGCTGGGTTTTGCTGATATTTTTTTGGCTTTTGTGTGCAGAAGCATTACAGGGCTTAATTAGTTTACTCGCAAATGTTAACCTGAGCTCACATGTTAATGGAAGGACCAGGATGACCGACAGACAACACAATCATCTGAAGGGTGTGATTGGCAGCAATAGAAACCTCCAGCTACCTAGAGAGAAATCTGCTTAATACTTCAGTGTCTCCTGCCTATTACGTTTTAATTATTTATAATTGACATGTTCCTGGTGCAGGGGCTGAGCTAGTCACCAGCTGGTTGCTGTAGGAGTTGAGCTTTTAATCATCTGGGCATTTCCAAGTGGATTTGTTTTCTGGAGGCTTGTTTTCTTGCTCGCTGGAAGGCTGAAAATAAAATGTGAGAGCCCAAGCAGCCGTGGGGCAGAGATGCCGTGAACCGCACAGCACCTGAGAGCAAAGTGCTGTGTTTTTTAGCTGGGATATGTGAAGAGCTGGTTAATTTGCACCTCGTGTCTGAAGGGAATGGAAAGCAGCTCTGCTAATAAACATTGGTGGTGTAAAGATGGGGATCTTGCTGTTGTCCAGGAGGAGCTGGAGAGGTCCTGGCCCTTGTTTGGGGCTGATGGATTTGAGGCACAGATTGCTAACTGATGCTGAACCAAAAAAAAAAAAAACCCACCCCAAAAAACCCTGACATAAAAGATAAATGACAGATTTCACAGGAGCTACTGAGTAGTTGGGAGGGATGAAAAGATTTGGTGGGTTGGTGCTGCCGTTAGGAATGTACCTAGAAATGTGAAGCCATGAAACAGGCTTAATGCAGATCAAATGTGCAGGTCTCATCTGCCTCTGAGCACAGCAGGTTGTCGCCGAATGACCACAGCTGCAAGTGATAAAATGGCCCTTCAGTGGCAATAATGATGGAAGAGGGAGATGAGAGGAAAGCTGTAACTCTGCCTTTGTTGGAGGTTTTATTCCTTGGATGTGGTGAGGTGAATGGGTCCCACCACGGCTGTGATTGAAGGGGCAGATGGGGAGAGGAGGGGAGAGCGGTTATTGTGCAGGACTAACTTTGAACCAGGCCTACGACAAGACTGACCTGGCACAGCTCGGCAGGGCCGATCCTAGTTTGTATTGACGCTGTCGCATTCCCTGTTCTCGGCTCCTCTGCAGCCTCAGACTAAAGGTCTTTCCTCAAACCCAGCAGGGATAAGCAGCTTCACTGGTGACTTCTCTCCAGAGCTGATCTGGTGTCTTGTGACAACCTGAGCTTTGGATGTCTTGAGGGCTGTTTCCTCAGAAGCTGTATTTTTAACCTTTTAAGCCACTCTGTAGGCAAGTTGGTGGCTGGGGGCATTTTTTTAGGGCACAGGCTGAGGCTTCTCTGCGAGGCACAGAACGTGGGTTTGTTTGCCAAGTGCCGAGGCTGGAGCTTCATCCATTACAATAACTCAGGGTAATTCTGTGTTCCCCTGCTTTTGCATTACTGAAAAGAATTTTATGATCTAAATGTACACAGCCAGATGGGCAAGTTCATTTACTCAGATCAGACTCAGATGATGACGCCTTCCCCTTCTTTTCACATTCTTTCTCACCCTGTGAACGTACCCAGAAGGTAAATTTGGCTCAGTCTCTTTTCTATGTGATAGAAGGCCATCACTATGAGGAGTCACAGAGAAATGTAGCTGTTGTTTGGAGCAGTGGGACTGTTTGATCCCCTGAAAGGATCAACCATGTTTTTGTGAGACCTTCCTCTTGAGCAAAGGTTTGATGGGGAAGAGATCTAACTGCGTGCTAGGCTGTATTATTCACTTTCAAGGGAAGCTGTTTTGTTCATTTTAAGTGCTGCCTTTGTGAAGACCTCATAAAACGTCTCCAATTGTACAGCTCTACTAATTTTGTTCAAGGTTTCTGCGTGACCTTGGTTTTCCCAGATGGCTTGACCGTTCTGCGTTTTTTTATGTGTATATACATAGAAGGGGCTTTGTAAGTCTGAGCGTGTGGTTTTAATGTCTTCCTGCTGTTGTGTGCCCTGTCTGCACGTTTTAGATGTGGAAATACAACAAATCCACGGGATTGACAAAAGCATTTACTGATGGATTCTTTTATCTGCAGGCCAAGTGGTGTTTATGAAATGTTTGTCCAGGGAATACGCCTCATTCTTCTACTGATTCAGTTTTGCAGGTTTCTTCTTTTGACCCTCTGGAGATATTTTGGAATCTGAATTAAGCGATGTAGTTCTCTAAATGAGACATCAATAGATAAACTGATAAAATCGCAGCATCCTTTGCTACCTGTTTAATGCTGAGCCGCAGCAAATGCTTTCCTGAAACAGCAGGTGATGTTCTGCAGTGGAAAATTCTCACCTGAGGCACCGCAAAGGTCTGTTCTGGACAGTAGCAGTTAACCAGGCAAGGTCCTTTTTCCGCGTTACACCCTCAGATTTGTACACAGCACAATCTCTGCCTCTTGTCCCTCCTTTAAAGCAGGGATCAGTGAAATATTTTCAGCTTTTACTTTTACGTTGTCAGAAATAATGAGTTTCCTGAAGTTTTTAGGGGGAACTGGCATTCTGGTTTACATTCCTGTGTATTCTCTAAGAGGTTTTGAGCCTTTCAGAACAGGGGACAGAGAATGCACCACTCCTTGTTCTTAAATACTTTTAAGTGATGCTAGAATAAAATCAGATGCAAAGTGCTTGGGATCTCTTGTTTTGCAGGGAGTGTCTTGCCCATCAGCCTTGGGTGGCAGGTGACTCAAAGCCTTCACCAGATAAGTAAGTTGGTATTCTGGAGCTTACCTGTGTCAATTTGGAATCATTTAAAGTAGTGATCAGCAGGTCATTCCATCAGGAAAAGCTTTCTCCTCCCTCCCCCCGCTTTTTTTTTTGTAAATAAATCAAAGCATTCATTACAGTCATGGCAACAGGATATGTTTTTTCTCAAATTTGGGAAAAAAATAGAAGTTTCTCTTTGGAAAGATCTCAAAAAAAATTTTCTGTGAAAATAACCAGCACAGTTATTTTTTCAGTCCAAGTAATAGTTATCCCTGGCGTTTGGTGGTGTTTTAGAGCAAATATTGCTTTAGTTCCAAAGAAAAATCATATTGGAAGCTGCAGCTGTAATTAACAGAAAAATGGTATTCAGAGCTTACTTGGTTCTTGCTTACAGGAGCCTTGTTTTAAATGTAGCCAGCATGAAGAATGTTTGAGCAGCTTAAATGTTTCGTTATCAACTGAGCTGGCATTGGATGAGGTGACAAAGAAATTAATCTGAAATGATTGGCCATTGTTGCTCTGTGTGAACCTTTCTGTAGTGCATTCGTCTGATACCGGCCTGCTTGAGTGAAGTGATGGAGCCAAAGGGGTTATTTTCCTCACTTCATCTGAAAATTGAGATGTTAAATTGTCACATGTTTCTGCAGGATCTCAAAGACTGGATGTTTGTCTCTCAAATCCTGTTTTTTTCAAGCTCCTTCTTATATTGGTGCTTCCTCTTCGCTTTGGGTGTTCTTGGCCCTCCCTCCCTAAATTTGAAAGCACGTTTTTCAAATGATCAATGAACCGCGGCACTTAAGCAGCGGGGGTGGCTCAACACTGAAGAGATGATGCTGTAGCTATCCAGGTGGATGGCAGAGAGCGGAATTGTTTGGCATGAAAGTTTTGGACCAACCTTTGTTTTTCCCCAGCTCCTTTCTCCTCATTATCTTCTGTATTCATAGAGGGGTTGTACGTATGGAAACCCACCACCAGTTGCATGGCGGTTCAACATCTGCTGAAGAAATTTGTGTGTAAAAGCAAATCTATTGGATCCAGCTGTGTCAGTGGCAGCAAATCTCCGCGGGATCTCTGTTTCGGGGATGGAGAAGCTCCCGGTGTGGGAAGGTTTGTGTGGCTGGAGCCTCGGCTGATACAAATGGATGCCGGTTCGGCTGCCGAAATCTGATAAGGGGCTGCTGTCAGCCTCGCTTATTGAGGAGGGAAGCAGAAACTGCTGGCGTTTGGAGAGGTGCAGATAAGAAGTGGGCCTCCTGTCAAATAGAACGTGATTAATTACCCTCTCTCCTGGCTCCTGCTTCCCTAGGAGTGGCTGATGGTCCGCGGGCCGGTGGCTCGAGTGGTGACATTCCTGTCAGGAGGTGAGAACGCCCACGGTGGCAATGCCAGGCGGAGGGAGAGATTAGACCAGCCGGGGCACGGGCAAGGAGGAAGAGGCGAGAGGTTGTTTCCCTTGTTTCTGTACCTTTGCTTTGTATTTTGAGTGCTCAGGACAGGCTCAAACCGACAAACACGACTCGTGCAGAGGAGCTGGGCTGGTTGAACAGGCATGAAGGCAGCCAAGGTTTGGATTCAAACCGGGAACTGAGACGGTGCAGGTTCAAGTTGAGTTGCTTGTACTCTACGCTGTGGATTTGCTGTTAAACTGAATTTTAGCTCTGTATAGCCTGGGAGATCATTCATACCAAGTAATTGCTCTCTCTCCCTTCAAAGAAAGATGAAGATCTCTTCAAGACTTGGTTCAAAACTATTTGAAATTACTGTGGACTTCCTTAGTCTCCCGGAGAAAACCTTTTCCTTCTGGCTGTCTGATATTGTTTCTCTTGTGAACATATTTAGAGTGGAAGCTGGAAAGAGTAGCTCTTTCCTTGTACAGGTTGTGGCTTAAAAATGTCTATTTTTCACTCCAAAGTGTGCGTTTTTGCACCTGGAATGTTGCGCTGCAGAATAAATGTTTGGGATTCTCACCTCCTTTGTTCCTCTCTTAAAAAAATGGGCACTTCTGAAAGTAAATTGGATAGGAAATTAAAAAAAAAAAGGGGGGGGGAGGTGATTGAAGAAATAGTGCTCTAGGCTGGGTGTAATTAACTGCTCTTTGTCTCTGGTGTGCAGGGCAAGTTGTGGCTTAGGCTGCTGGTGGCTCCGCACCAGGCGAGGACTTATTCTCTACTATTTGGTTAGAAACTAGTCATAGTTAGAGGCAGTTTTCCTTGTTTAACATCAGTCTACATCTTCAGGTCTAGGTCGAAGTCAGAAGTTTGGCTCAGATAGGATGAAGAACAGGAAGAAACACGATGGTTCAGCCAGTGCCGCTTCCCCTGCTACCAGCTCATTGCCAAATAGATGGAAAAACAGTCGTTCCAAGATTATCTGGGGTTTACAGCTTCCTCAGTCACTTCGTAAATGGCTCTTGAAGAATCAAAATCGAACAGTTGCTCCAGCGCTGGGGACATAGGGGACATTCAAGCCCATCCATGTAAGGCCTTTAGGCTTCTGTTCCATCTCTCTGAAACAGAAGAGGCTTTTGAGCGGTGTGAAATGTCTCGGCAGAGGGGGCAGAGATGTTTATAGCTACAGTCAGGCTTCCTCCAGGGAAACTTTTTATTCCAGAAGTCGGAATTGTAGCTACAGCCGTCTTTCCCTTCAGAAAACCAGCAGCCCATGGGCTACGGGATGATTCTTCTTTCTCCTTCCAGACTTTGCCTGCCCTAGGGTTTGTCTTCCCAAGGTGTTCATTAGCTGTTCATCATCTCTTTTCCAGTGGAAACAGACTCCTCGTGTCCCCGCTTTGGCAGATTCCTTGCAGGAATGGCCCATGCTTATATAGCTGGGGTTATATTAAAAAGAGGAAAAGTCATTTAGCAAGAAAACGAGTCATTTCTCTCACCCTCTCCTTGACTTGCGCAAGGCTTCTGGCTCTTTCGAGCACGGTACGTAGAGCATTTCTGAGAATACAGAGGCTGGGAAGTACAGTAAAATGAGTTTGCCATCAAAAGGCAACAAGTCTTGCGCCGTGCCCCCGGCTGCTGACCTTTCCCGCTGGAATTCTCCCCTCTGACCTCCGGATCATTAATCCTGATGCTGCCAGATGACAGTAATCCATCACGGCCCCTGACAAGCCCCGCAGCCGCCTCTGAAAGGATCCGCTGGGCTTCAGCATCCCCATCATCCCCTGATACTCGTTTTTCAGCCTTTCCTGTTGGAGCACTGGGGGTTTCCAATAAAGACTTTATCGCTTTGCCTTTCCTCGCAGAGGGGCTGGGGGAGGAGACGAGAGCGGCATTGCCCTGCCTCTCAGCTCTTTTGCAGTCAGATCCTATGAAACCTAAAAAAGTACAGTGAATTTTCTGGGTTCATAACCCAAATCCCTCTTTGTTGGCTTGTGGAGGATATTACCAGGGTTGGTACTATGGGCAAATGTGGGAGAAAATTACTATCACCATGCTCAAGTGGTATAATAGAAGGATGGAAGTAGTTTTGTCCCTGCCATAAAGTTTTCTCGCCATGCGTAAAGAAATCTTATGGGGGGGGAAAAAAAAGCTAGAGGTTTTAGCTTAGTTTATAAAGCTACTAATTAAATTTCAGTGCACTGTGGTCTGAGGGGCTTGTTTTAAAGCGAACTTGAGGAAGGGAAGGTGTCAGAGCTGATTGCTGTTTCTGCTCCAGCTATGAGCCGGCTCTCTGGAAATCCGTTCAAACCTTTATTTCCCACTGATGTAGATAACGTTTGTCCCTTTCATGGAAGTATTTGGATAAATATAGTTGTGCACCTTTTCAGTTGCGGAGATGGGAGAGTCTAGAGGAGAGTAAAACTGCATTTAGGATAAATGCAGTGTATTAAAAAGTAGATATTTCTTTATAGTCTCACTGGCTTCTTTGCCTGAGGAGCCTTAATCTGTGACCCCTTTCATTCTCCATCTGGTCTGTGTCCAAGGAGAGCTGGATGAAAGTCCCTTCTGGACAAGCTAATGCCATTCCCTAAATTGGATTGGGGAAAAGTGGGTGACTTTGAGCAGCACGGGGTTGCTGGAGGCATTGAGGAGAGGGTCTGGATGCTGCCCCACCAGAGCAAAGGCTTGGGACACCCCGACTTTCCTTGGTGCTGGGGCAAAAATGCTGGAGTATTAATGTTTTGGGGTGGAAAAAAACCACCTCGGCTCTTCCTAGAGACCATAGGCGATAAATATTTCCCTGCTTTTCACTTGGGTGTGACTCTGGTTGCTGTGGCTCAGCTGATGAATGATAACTTCAGGCTGGTAACGCGATCGCTCCCAGCCCTCTGTGTGCCTGAAACGATGCTCTTAATCTTGGGAATAACACACCGAGACAAAATGGTGGCTGAGGAAAACAAAACAGAACAAACAACGAAGCAAATTGAGGAATTGCGTTTACCCAGGGCGGGTTTTTGGGGGGGAGCTGCTCCTGGTTCAGGGCAGCCGGCTGGGCTGGATGGATGGAGCCGCGGTGTGTTTAAACAGTTTAGAAACGTCTCCGTCGCTGCTCCCCGAGGGAACTGTTGTCTCTGAAATGCAGGAAGAGGATCTGATGTAGTTTGTGAAATTACTGCTTTGTGGGCTTCTCTGTCGTGGGCAGGGAAGGGGTTGTTTAGACAAGGCAAGGAAAAGAGGATATGAGAGATATAAAATGACGGGGCGTGCAGGCCAAACCTGATCGGGTTGCTCTTTATGTTTTCTTCCAGTTTAAGAGTTAGTAACTTGGGGAAATTGAAGGCAGCCCTTTTAAAGCTGAAAAAGTTTACTTTTTCTGTCCAACATCTCATTAACCTGTGGGAATTGGGACCACATAACAGGCTTCAAAAAGAAAAAAGAGAGAAAAAAAAATACATGTATAATGAGGACATCTGCAGAGCTGAGCTGAACTCCTTTTCACTAAACAGAATAAAACCCATTTATAAGGGCCATAAACTGCTCCGCTTCGGGGCATTAACCGGCTCGCTGGCTGATGAGCAGTGGCAGAAGTGTCCCCTGTGGGTTGGGGATTCCGTAATTGTCCATTACAGCGTTTTCCTGGAAAGGCTGGTGCTGCCCATTGTGGTACTGCCCTCAGATGGATGGCGCTTTGATCCAGGACAGTATTTCCTATGTAAAAGAAAAGGTTTGCTACATCAGCATGTTTTTTCTCCCCCTACCCCTTCCTCTCCTTGCCTAAATCTCATTAGTTTGACCTTTACAAACCCTGTGCGCTTTATCGCTTTAAGGTGCTGCTAAAAGGTTAAAAATCAGATTTTCTTACCGCCATTAGTGCACAAGATGACAAAACTGATCAGGATGGAGCTGTTTCCCTTCTTGCCCTGTCCGTCTTCCTTGTTTTGGGCTCCAAAAAGCCCTCGGATGCCCAGTGCTTCTCCAAGCAGCCACGAGGATGCCTGGCTGCTCAGCCCCTTCCTGAGCACAAATGATACAGATTTTTATCTGAAATTGCCCTGGGAGCTCAGAAAAAATGGTTCCTCGCCCCTAAGGACTGAATAGTCCCCGTTTCCCCTCTGTTTTCAAAGTTGCTCTTAGCTGCAGGTTTGTTATGTGGCTGATAATTGCTTTTACCTACAGGAAAAGATTTTTCATGAAAAGGACGTGCCATGTCGCTGCACTTCTCTGGCTCATTTACTTGCCTGTGGAGAGGCCTCAAGTCAGGCTACAAATAGAGTTGCCTGAATTTCCTATTAGACAGAAAATCGATAGCCACAACCTGCTGGTTTTCTTGGCCTCTCTGACTCTGTGTTTCCTTCTCTCGCAGGAACCCCCATCAACCGGATCCCCATCATGGCAAAGCAGATCCTGGATCTCTACATGCTCTACAAGCTGGTGACCGAGAAAGGAGGGCTGGTGGAAATCATCAACAAGAAGATCTGGCGAGAGATCACCAAAGGCCTTAACCTGCCCACCTCCATCACCAGTGCCGCCTTCACGCTTCGAACCCAGTGAGTCCAGGAGGATGGGGACTGGGCTGGAAAAATTGAAAGTTTAAATTCTGCTCTGCAGCCAGGGAGGGGCTGATAAGTTGTTTACTTATCCCTCTCATCCAAAGCTTGCGGTTTTTCCTTTCTATTCCCTCTCCTCTCTTTTTTTCTTAGCGCTGATTCTTCATGAACTCATTCCCCTTCCATCCCTACAATCTCAGCACTAATGTGCCATTGCGTATGCCTCCCTCCTCCTGTGCCTTTCTTGCCTCTTCAGAGCTTAAACTCCACAGAGCAAGGAGGGTTTTGCTCTGTCTCTGAGGAGCACTTAGCACAGCAAGGAAGGAGCGAGACCTCCTGATTTGTAGGCATCAAGTATGAACTTGATCATTTAAATGTCTGTGTTATCACTATTTAGTCGTGGAAACTTGGATTTAGCACTCACTGTGAGGGTTGCTTTTCTGACCTGCAGTACCTTGTTTTGGTTGGGCAAGGAAAAAAAAAAGGAAGAAAAATAAAGTAAGCAGAGGAGGAAGAATGGTAAAAGTAAACCTACTGTAAAATTTAAGCAAGAAGGCAAAGCTGTGCTTCAGTAAGTCGAGCATGGGAGGCTGGGCTCTGGGAATCCACACCCAGCTCTTATGCAGACTCAGGTTTTCGGAAGTCCCAGAGAGGGAAGCTCCTTGCCATTTTCCTTGCCATGGTACAAACAGACCATCTCCTGCCAGAATTCAGCAAGAGGTTTGATGCTGCCCAGTACAAGTGACTTGGACAAGGGTGTTCCCTCAAGCATCCTTCCTTGCATTAATATTACAGTCCAAGATCTTAATTCTTACCATTTTCGATGATATCTCAGTTGTAAAGGAATTCTGGGTGATTCGCAGTAGTATGTAACTATGTGCTTCCCTATAAACACAGAGTAAACTCTGTTTCTTTGCGAGAGCTGTGCTTCACCCCCAAACTGCTCAATGCTCATTAAACCAAGCACAGCAGCCATCACGATGTGTAAAGACCACGATATGCAAACAAAGACTCCAAATCTGCAGAAGACCTCAGCCTGGAAGGCTGAACGCGCTGCTTGTTGCTGTAGCCTATAATTTCATGTTCTACTGAGAAACCTCCTTGAGTTTCCCTCTGCTCGCCTCTCTCCCAGGTATATGAAGTACTTGTATGCCTACGAGTGTGAGAAGAAATCGCTGAGTTCTCCCGCTGAGCTGCAGGCTGCCATCGACGGCAACAGGCGGGAGGGCAGGCGGCCCAGCTACAGCTCCTCTTTGTTCAGCTACTCGCCCACCACCCCGGGGCCTCCATCCCTCCTGTCTCCCCCCAAAATCCGCTTCCCCATCATCGGCGTTGCACCGGGCAGCGGGACCAGCAATCCTCGGGTGTCTCCAGCAGCGGCTGTCAGAAAAGGTTGGCTACTTTTATTTGCAGCAAAGGTGGCTGGGTTAAGAGGTGCAGGCACTGAAACACAGGGTTTTTTTCCATTTTATCCACGTTGGGCTTGAGAGTAACCACTTGTGTGGCTCAGAATATTCTTCTTGTTATTTCAGCCTTTGCCTCCTTGCTTTAGGAAGGGCCGCAGGAGGGGACTAAGTGACTCTTTCCTTTTCTAGGTGACGGCGTGCCCTTGACCGTGTCTATGCCAAACCGTATCGCCGTGCCAGTGACCTTGGCGAGCCAACAGGCTACGGTGGCAGCGAGAGCAGCCACCCTGGAGCAGCTGCGGGAGAGGCTGGAGTCGGGAGAGCCCCCCGAGAAGAAGGTGTCGCGGATGACGGAGGAGGAGCAGCGGCTGGTCCAGCAGGCTCTGCAGCGCAACCTCTTCAGCATGGCGCGGCAGATCCCCATGAAGATCAAAATCAACGGCAAGGGTGAGCAGCGCCTCGGGATTCACAGCAAGGTTTTGTTAAGTTTTCAACTTACTGCTGCTGGTTTTATTCTCTTCTTGTTGATGTGTAATCCAGCAGTGTCTGAGTCCAGCCTGGCATCAGAAATCTCTGCATCAGAGCTCATAAAACCCACTTGACCCATACAACAAGATGCTCTGAGTTTCCTTCATGACTCGAGCTGTTAAACCTCCCTAGAACTTGCCCTGTAGGGAATTACTTTATTATCCTTTGTCAGGTGTGACAAGGCGGCTACAAAACCCCACGTATCTGGCGGGGGGGCCCTATGCGTCCTGGGGCTTTGAGCAAATCAGGTGATTTCTACCAACATCTGCTGCAACCCTACGCGCAGCCTCCAGGCAAAGAACTCCTGGCCGGGCTGGGTGAGAAGGTCACATATAAGCAGCATTCATGGCCTGGGAAACGCGCTCCTGAAATGCTTTTGTAAAAAGGGAGTCGCCCTGTAAAGGTCACATTGTCACAATCAAGACTGTTATACATCGTGGCTTCAAAAGCTGATTTAAGTGCTGTGGCTCCCTTACCTGTCCCCGGGGCTGCACTTCCCTGGACAGCAAAGCCTCCGAAAATTTCAGGTCCAACAGCTGCTTCCTCCAAACCTTTTGATCCATTAAAATTAAAGGGCTCAGACCCCTTATTAATTGTACGTTGGGATGCAGGCACAAGGCCAGGCAGGTTTGGCACGGCTGAGAAGAAAGGGAGGAGTTTTCTTGAGGCCTTTGCGAGCAATGCTGGTAAATACTTTATTGAGATGCTTTGCCAGAAAAATATATATGGCGGGGGGTCAAAGCAGGTTCCCCTTTGAAGCAGTAGCAGCTTGCAGTGGAGTTAAATGGGATTGGGACTTCACATCACAGTTCCTGACAGCTGTCCATCCACCTAAACCTCACATTTACATAAAAACATAACAGAAAAGGAATACAAATTTTATCAAGTAATGTTCTTTCCCTTTTATTTTACCTTTTTTTCCTCTCCACCCTGAACTTCCTAAATCAAAATGCTAGGAGCGATTTTAGTCTCTACAAAGAGTAACAGGCTGAGGGCTAAGCCCTCAGGACTCAGTGTTATTCCCATCTTTGTTAGGTGACCGTGGACAAGTCTGTCCTGTCTTTCATGCTCTGACTTTCCCAATTGCAAAATAAAAATAATGTTGTTCTTTTGAAAAGCACCGTGTGAGCTTATCACAGCTTGATAACAACATTTAGGTTAAATGTGAACAACATCCTTAGCATTCTTTTCAGGGATGGTGGACTTGCTGTCTCAGCAGCCTTGAAAGGAGCTAAAAAGATGCGTTTTCTATGCAATGTCAGAGCCTGAGTGGACTCTCTGTGTAACCTCTCTCTGTTTTAATAGCCTGGTGCCCCAAAATCACCATGGGGTGGGTTGGTAACCGTGATATGGCTGTGCAGACTGGAAAGGCAGAGAAGCAGTCCTGCAACCCAGGCTCATGGTCACCGGGTGGCTGAAGCTGGGGGTTCAGAAGGGTCTGGGAGGGTTTTGATATTCAGCTGCCCTTAAATATTGGTGTAAATGGAACCCCTGGAAGTGGAGGTTGTGTGGGGATTTCCTCAGCAGAGAGTGGGCTGTGTGTGCACCTGGATAATGCAGAGAACGGGATAGTTCCTCTCTAATTCTGTATCTCTTCTTTCTTGAAAGAAGACAAACCAGACTCGGCAGCAGCGGCAGCAGCACTGAATTTGTCACCCAACGGCATTGGGAGCATCAACATGTCGGTGGAGATTAACGGCACGATTTACGCTGGTGAGAAAACCGCTCCTGGGGCTGGGTCGAGAGCTGGGCTGGTGGTGCAGAGCAGGATGTGCAGGAGATGATTCCTCTCTTTTACTGGTGGTGTGGGGTTTTTTGTTTGGTTGGGTTTTGTGGGGGTTTCTTTTTGTCTGTTTGGTCTGAGCGTTTTTTGTGGGTTTGTTTTTATGGGGTTTTTTGTTAGTCCTAGGCAGTCAGGATGAATGCCCTTTCCTTCTGGTGGTGGTGGTTGTTAGTATTTTCAAAGTCTAAGGGAGAGGACTTCTAGAGAAGTGTTAAAAGGAGTATTATCCTTCTTCTCCTGCTGAGGAGCAGCTTTACTCAGCTTTTTGTCACGCATCTCTGGGCTATTGTCCCCTGTATTCTGCTCGAATCGTTTTGCCACTGCAGGTCACACACTTGCACCCTTGGACCCAGCACTGCAGGGCAATGAAAGTTGCTTGTCACCCCTAAAGTCTGGGATCTTTTTGTAAGCAAAACATCCTCTGACAGAGGCTGCTGGAACAAGTCCTGGTGATCCCTGCAGATATCCTGGTTATCTCTGGTCTGTCTCCACACCTGTTTGGCTTG
>VWYH01009812.1:55692-140280 GCA_013399365.1 Pampusana beccarii | reverse complement strand
TCTTTCTCGGCCTCACAGGAGTGCTCTTTGCCCAGAAGCCGGTCGTCCACCTCATCGCAGGCTCCAGCACCCAAAGTTCCTGCAGCAGCAGCAGCAGCAGCAGCTCCCACTGCTCCCCCAGCCCTACCTCATCCCGCGGAACCCCCGGCGCGGAGCCCTCCACCAGCTGGTCTCTCTGACGGACGGCCCAGCCTCTGGTCTCACACTGGCCTCCGGCACCTCTTCCTCTCCTCGGGGAGGGAGCGAGCCGAAGGAGTCGCACAGATTACCTCATCTCAAGGAACCTGCTTTTGGGGTTGGCCAACAGCAAGATGATGATGTTGAAACCGTTCTATGCCAGCGAGTTTTTTCTTCATTGTCTGTTTGGCCAGCCTTTTTCTTTTGTTCTCCCCTTTCTTCCGCCCTTTTGCTTTTTGTTTTCTTCCTCCTCCTCCTCCCAGGGTTTGCTGTGTTCCTGTTGAGGGGTGGGACATGGAGGAGGCGGGGGACACACCTGGCGTTTTTCAATCAGGGATCGTCTCTAGGAGCTGCGAGTTGAGAGATGGCCGAGACGTCACCAAGGCAGGTGGAAAGACCTGGAGTTGGGGCAGGGAAACTCGGTTCTCCTCAAACCAGTACCCACAAGGACTTTTTTCCCCACAAAACAACTCCGTGTATTGACAATCCAAAGAACCATTACACACATTAAAAGCCTCACAATCAGCTGCTCAGTTCTCCTGGCTGGTGCTGGCCTCTTCCCCACTGTTGCCTTCTTCAGGCTTTCAGCCAAGTTTTAAATGCCCTTGACCTTGTCTCTCTCCCCTCAAGGAACTCGTCCCCCTGACTTCGTATTTTGATCCTCACAAAAGGGCTGGTGAGTGACTTCCTTCTCCTAAAGTGTCTTTCAGTAGCCCCAGCAGCTCTCCACAAGGTAGGAGAAACATTTGAAATCTAATGGGGCGTGTGTAGGTGTTGTGGTTAATGTCACACACACGTGTCTTTTCCTTGGGCTGTGTAAAGCCTCCGGGTGCCCAGTCCCCTTCAAATTGTACATGAGCAAAAAGAAAGCCACTCACTCTCAGTTGAGTAAAACCTTTTGCTCTCCTGGGTGGGAGGAGAGAGAAGGAAATCAAGCCCTTCCTTGTCCTTCTCCCTCAAACCTCTGGTCAAAAGCGAAGGCCCAGCCATGGCTCTCCCATATCTGGAGCCACCCAAGGTGACTTGAGTGACTCCAGGAGCTCAGCTCCTGCTCAGGTGGCCTCGTTCTGTCCTCTCCTCCTCCCGGCTTTGCCCCAGCCTGGAGATCAGGTCCCAGCACCAGCCTGCCTGCCCTGGTGACGTCCTGCCCATCCTCCAGGCCCAAGTCAGGTTTTTTTGAGCAGACGAAATACCTCAGATATATACTTGTTGTTGGGGGTTTGTTTTGGGTTGGTTTTTTGTTGTTTTTGTCTTTTTTTTTTTTTTGACCTCTTCAGGAAGTATTGACATATCGCTTGTTGTTTTTTTTTTTTATACATGGTTTTGCTGACATTATGTTGTTGGGTTTTTTTATTTTATTTTTAATCGTATCACCAAAGACAGAAAAAAAAGCTGAGCGAAAGAGCAGTGGCTCCCCCGTCCTTTAGGCTAAGCAGGAGACAACCTGAACAGCATTGCCCCAGGATATGTGTGTGAGACCGGAGGACAGGGAGAGGTAGGAAAGAGGACAAGAGTGGCTGTTGACATAGAAGATCTGTCCTTTATGTTGGACATGAGGGTGTTTGCAAAGTCCCTGCTCTTTTTCCAAGTTCCAGGGTCTGTGCAAAAGCAGAGTTTGCTGCCCCCAACCAGCTCTTCAGCCCTGCTGGGACTGGGTTATCCCCAACACAGCTCATTCTGTCTGCGTGACAAGATTTGCCTTTGTGAGAGACACTGAAATAAGAAGCTATTCCCATTTTTCACCTGTGCGGAGGTGCCTGTGTAATGACCCCCTGAGCCAGTAGATATATTCTGATCTGACTTAAAATCCATGTTATAACTCGAGAGGTTCAGCCTACTAAAAAACAGTTTTCTGGAGTGCAGTGGGTGAGCTGCCACATGTCGCACCAGTATGAGGAGAGAAAGGTACCTTTTATCTGCTCCCAAGGTGAGCGGATATGTGGAGAGCATGTAAACTGTGCAGGAGGGGCTGTACCTGCCTGCACCGCTGAGCCTAAGCTCAGCCTAGAAGCATCTGTCCCTTCCTGTGAACAGCGTAAGCCTGTCTTAGCGCTCTGGGAGATTTTACAGGTCCAAGGGAGATGCCCTCTGTACTACCTCTGGTTAGTGCTGTGCTCCCTGCTGTTTATTTTATGAAAAGCATTTATTTTATTTTAAAAGTATGGCTTTTAATAGAAAATGAAATCACTAATCCTTCTTTTAAACTCTCAAATGTCAGGTTCTCCTTTTTAATCCCCGAGTGCTGCTGAGAGCTCGTGGTAAGGCTTGTGTAAACCATGGGCAGCACCTCCAAGTTGCAAAAGGCTGCACACTCTCGAGATGTTAGTTTCTATGCTATGGCTTGAGTTATCCCGCTGCCCAACATCAGGAGGATGAGGGAAAGCGGCTGAGGGTATACATGTCCCAAGATCGATGCTGCTCCGAGATCTCCCATCGCTTTGGGGTGGAATAACAACCCCACACCAGGCACGGAGAGGCTGAACTGCTCAGATTGTTGTTCCAGATTCAGATTGGGTTTTGGTTTTCTTTTTTTTTTTTCCTCCCCCCCTTTTTTTTTTGGTTTTCTTTTGGTGTGTTTTTTGGTTTTTGGGTTTGTTTTTTTTTCTAATGTTTTTGTGCTTTTTTTTTTAATTATTATTACTATTTTTATTTTGGGGTGGTTTTAGGGGCTCTTTTCTTACAAGTGGGACTAGGGGACTTTTTGCTTTTCCTTTATGCTTTCTTCTCTGGTCCTGGGGAGCAGAGGTTAGTAATGGGTGGTTTTGCTGATGTATCACATGCTAACATTGTGTTTTCTTGCACAGAAAGGCACTCGAATCACTGAACTGCTAAACAGCTTTGACACTACTAGAGTATTAATGTTTATAAGCTTTACACAACTAGACTGGAAATAGGGACTAACAGATTGTTTTGTATCCGATTCAGGGAAAGAATCAAGTCGGGATGCGTAACAGATACCTCAGTAAAAATAAGCTGCATCAATAAACTGGTCCTTCCTCAGTGACAAGGACCAGCCAAGTCAGACTGTGAAGAGTTAACCCTTTCCCTAAAGCCTGGCTTTGATCCTGGCACACGCAGGTTTTGCTGAGCTCCAGGTCTCCTACTGAGCTGCCAGGCTTTGGGGAACGGGGTTTTGGAAACCGGGCTTGTGGAAACCAGCAGCAGAGACAGGGCAGAGGAGCTGGGGGAGGCTGAGTGAGGGTGGTGGGTCCCCCCAGCTCCCCCGGCGCCGCATCATTTCACTCGACCGTGTTCGATTGTAAAGTACTCAGGGGTTTTGATACTGCGGGTAGAACTGTTCCTTGCGTGAAGTGCTCTGCTTTGCAGTGTCGCTAATTCTCTTTCAACTCCAGACCAGCGAAGGTTTTGCAGCGAGCAGCCAAACCAAAAATTAAAATAGCAAATGAGGAAAAATAAAAGAAATAAAAATCCCCCAGCTTGCTTCCACGCGGCCTTTAGTGCTCCTGCTTCAGGGGAGATTTGGTGGGTTTGATGCTAGAGAAAAAGCAAAACAAAAAACCCAAACCTGTTTGTCCTCTTGCAGCAGGTCCCAGTTGATGCTGGGAAGGCACAAGGACGGTGAATGTGTTGCACCAAGTCCTTTGGCCGCTGCCTGCGTGGGTGTGTTTGCTCCAAACGCGTTCGCATCGGATGTTGTTTTTTCACCAAACAGCTGCAGCAGCCTTGCTACTAGTTTTCTTACCTATTTAAAAAAAAATAAAAATAATTAAAAAAAAAAAAAGATAAAATAAGTAAATTTTAAAAAAAGAAATGTGATAGCCTAGGCGGTGGATAAATACCTCAACGTCTCCTTCCAACAAGTGTCTGTATATGTTGTTGTTGGGTTTTTTTGGTTTTGTTTGGTTTTTTTTTTTCTATCTTACACGTTATCTGAATGTTTATATTCCAATAAACTTCTACCTCTTCACACGGTGACCCCACGCGCCTCGTTTGTCTCCGCGCCGCTTCGCTAAATTAACATTTCGCTAAATTAAGAGCTCCCTAAATTAAGGATTCCAACGCGCCGCGGGGGCTGCTGGGAGATGTAGTCTGCGGGGGCACTGCATATGTGCAGTTTGTGCCTCGACGGACTACATTCCCCAGCAGCCCTCGCGGTTCCTCACGTGGACTGGGCGGACCAATGGGAGCGAAGGGGCGGGCGCGACGGCGGGAGGGTCCGGGGCGAATCCGAATTTCGTTTTTCAATTAAATAATGTTTAGTTGAAAAAATATTATGAAGATATTTGTAAGGAAGTGGGACAGGGGTATTTTTTTTCCTCCATTAAAAACTATGGGGTCCTGTGGAGGTTTGCTTGGCGGTTTGCTTATTTTATAGTGAAGCAGTATTATTTTCATAATGGTTCGTTTTAAAGTCGGGAAAACCTTTTTTGTTGTTGTTTGTTTTCTGGTTTCAGCTGTAATTAGCCTTTATTTAGTGGAGACTCCGTGATAAATGATGCTGTGGAGGTCGCCTGGTGACAGAGGGTGACAGCTCCCACACCACCCCAAGCCCTGCCAAAGCCTTTACTGACACCCCAGAGCAAGGATTACAATTTAATGTGGCTTTGGAGCCGGCCCCAGGCACACACTGCCCTGGGGACACAGGGCTGGGGACAGGCTGGTAACCGTCCCTTGGGCCACCTGCAGGGCAAGAAGCGTTTTGGCACCAAGAGGTGTTTTTGCGTCAGTGTGGTGGCCACCGGCTATCGGTACCTGGTGACCGCAGAGCTGTTTCGTGACTCCTTCGGGGTCACCGAAAGGGTTTGGCAATGAAATGTCACACCAGGTTGGGTTTGTTCCCCTAGGACTGGCCTCAGGGTGCAGGAACAGAACAGGCTGGGTGCCACGGCCGGGCCGGTCGGTGTGGTCCGGGCACATTCCCGGGCACCGGCAGAGCTTGGTGCGGGTGCCAAGAGCCACCGCGGTGCTCACCGGGGAGAGCTGAGGTCCTGCCCCGCCGCTGCTGGTGGAGCGGGAGCTGCTTGGGGACTGCAGTGGAGCCAGGGGACCTCGGAAGATCCCAAAGGTGGGGGAGTACTGGGGCTGGCATGGTGTCTGGGGCGGCAGCTTGGGTTTTGGCACAGCCATGTACCACCATAACCGTTTGGGGACAGAGAGGTCCCCGTGGTGGGGCTGCGCACAGCCCTGTGCCTGCAGCCCTCTGCACAGCGTGTTTTCTCCTTGCAGATGAACCTCCTCAGCCAGGTAACCGGGGAGCCATCGGGGTGGGCACCTGCACCCAGGTGGTGCCACCCGCTGCTGTGACACCTGTCACCCACGGACCCCATGGATGGGACCTGCCCAGTGCTGTCGGGGGGCACAGAGGGACGGGGGGTCCTGGGAGGCTGCATGGGCTGGGGGTGGGTGCTCACAATGGTGGGTGCTAACACAGGTGGGTGCCAGCAGTGGTGGGTGACAGCTGGGACGCATGCTCATGGGCATGTGTGCTAACAGGGGTGGGTGCCAGCCGGGGATGGGTCCCAGGTGTCCCTGTCCCCTCTCCCCACAGGTGAACACCCTGCTGCAGACCCTGCGTGCCCCGGAGGGGCTGTTCCTCCAGCCCTGGCGCTGGCTGAGCTCCTGGGTGAGACAGGTTTGGGGGTGCTGGCACGGGAACCCCAGCCAGGGGCTCAGGCAGTGGGTGGCAGCGTCTGTGCCATGACACTGGTGCCATTGGTCCCGTCTCCCCGGTGTCACTGGGGCTGATGTTGGGTGTTCGTCCCTCCAGGTGAGCAGCTCCAGGCAGGTAAGTGCCAACGTCCCCTCGGCAACCCACAACATCCGTGTCACCCTTGGTTCAACAGGCCCAAATCCCGCACGCCGTGCCCTTTCCTCATCACCCATGGGTGCTCAGCACCTGGAGGAGATGGCCCCTTCTCAGAGGGTTTCCACATGCTTGGAGACCCAAGCTGTGCACAAGGAAATGGGAACAGGGGATGAGCCAGAGGGTCAGCGATGCTGCTGCTGTCCCCAGGGCACCGGTGGCCCTGAGACACAGCCGGGTCCGCAGGCAGTGGCTGGGGTGGCAAGCACCACAGCGTTCTTCCTCTGTGAGGGGCTGCTGGGCCAGCACTTCGACGTGATCCCCAATGGGGTGGCCAAGCCCCAGCCTGGGGACCTCTTCCTCTTCCCACTGGCCTCCGGAGGACCTGGATGGTGGGGCGCCCACGCTGGTGTCTATTGCGGTGACGGAGAGATCATCCACCTTGAAGGTGAGCCCCACCAGGTGGTTACAACATGGGGCCATCCCCACGGAAAGAACACGGGGCATAGAGTCCCCTCCACCATGCAGGCAGCTCGGGGACATCCCCATCAGGGATCGTGGCCAAGCATGGCAAGAACCACCTCTTGCGGACGCGGGGCCCGGCCAAGGTGCTGCGGAGGAAAGGAGGGCTGGATACGGCCGCACTGCAGCAGCGGGTCCAGGCGGCCATGGACCAGGCACTGGAGTACGATGCCGTCACCTGCAACTGCATCCACTTTGCCCTTGCCCTGTTGGGGCTGGGCCAGCTCACCGGTGCCATGGTGGGAGCCAGCATCCCAGGGGACCCTGAACCCCAGTCCAGCGTCACCACAGCCCATCTTCTCTCACAGGTGTCCCCAGCACTGCAGTGATGGAGGCGACAATGTGTCCAGGGGACACATGGGGCTGGAGCACCCATCCCCAAGGGACCAGCATAGTGCTGGCAGCTTTGACATCCCTCTTATGTGGCAATAAATGGTTTGCATGGAGAGTGTGTGCCAGCCCCTTGAGATTTGTGTTGGTTTAGGTTTCCATTTCCCAAAAGCCCCCTTCCTTGATGTCCCAGCCCTGGTGCAGCCACCCTCTCCTGCCCCCCTCGCAGGAGCAGCTGCTCTTTGCTCCCAGGTCTTCCAGACACCTCTTTTCCTGCCGCCGTTTGGTTTGGAGCAGCAGCATCACTCAGCGCCCGGGCTGCTGGCTTGAGAACCGGCCCCAGGGCTGGTGCGGGTCTGATTGGAGCCCGGTCACCGTTCCTGTGCCCCAGGGGTCAGTCCCAGGTGCAGGCAGGGGCTGGACAAGGTCTCTCGGAGGCAGCTGGGAGGCCACTGCAGGACATGCACTTTTGCAGATGTCTTGCAGCTCCTCGGACTCAAAGGTGTTTCCAGCAAACTTACTCTAAAGATGCCTCCTAAGGGGGAACAAGGTGTTATTTCACTAGAGGAAACGGTCCCCATGTTACAATTATTAAAATTATTTCCCCAGAAGCTTCTTAATCTAAACATTCTTATTTTTATTCTTAATCCGAAGCTGCACACACTCAGCTCGAGTTTGTCAGCTCTTTCGCGCCTACGCGTAGCAGTTAATGTCTCACCGCGGTCCTCAGTGGAGCCGGCTCACACAGAGAGATTTATTCAAACAAGCAAACAAGTTCAAAGCTGCAAACCAAACACCGAGTTCGAACACACAAACCTCCGCACCTGTCCCGCTGTCCCCACACGACAGGTAACGAGCCTCTCCCACCTCCGCACCCGGCGGGCGGATCCAAAGGACGGGCCACGATTGGGTGGAACGGAAACGGGCGGGGGGGCTGGATTGGCGGGACCGGGAGCAGTCTCGGGTCGGGATTGGCTGGATGGGCGAGGTGGGCGGGGCAAGGGACTATAAAAAGGCGTGGGCGTGGTGCTGTCGCTGTGGAGCGGCGCCTGTGGGAGCTGGTGGCCCTGCGGCTGCGCGGGTTGAGGCCGCCGGTGAGCGCTGGGAGCGGGAGCCCAGGGAGCGAGGTGGCAGGACCGCTGATCGTGAGGCTGAGCCCGCGATTCGTGTCGGGCACAGCGGCTGAGGGCAAGAGCGGCGCGGGGCGGAGGAGCGGGGCCCCGTCCCGGCGGCTGCTCCCCGCTGGGATCGGGCAGCGGAGGTCGGGGCGGTGAGGGGCACCGGCCGCTGTCCGGGGTGAAGAGGCCGGTCCCGAGTGGGGCCGAAGCGGGAGCTGGTGGGGAAACAGGGGAGACCCAGGCGGCGCTGGAGGGGCCAGACCCGGCTCCCCGCGAGGCTGCGGGGCTTAAATAATATAACTTAAAATAATAAGAAAACTGTTATTATTTTCTTATGTTATTATAAGCACAATGTGTAACAATAACTTAAATAATGAAGTGTAATAAAGTCCAGTAAAGTTTCCCGGGCAGGTGCTGCCCCCCTGCCCGTTCCTCCCCGCGCAGGTGCCCCCGGTTCACAAGCACCCCGTCCGCTCCCCGTTCCCCATCACCCCGGGGGCTCCAGCCCCAACCGGGGATCACGCCGTTCGCAGAGCCGGGGAGCGGAGCCGCAGGGCTGCGCTTCGGGCCTGGAAACCCGCGGGGGTGGGGGCTCGGGGCTGTTTCGGGGCTCAGCCCCGGCCCGAGCGCTGCCCCTGGGGACGCGAACCGGGGACCGAGCGGCCGCTCCGGCCCGGGCTGGGCCAGGTGGGCGGGGCCACCCACCAACGCCTGCGATTGGCTGAGGGGGAAGGCTGTATTCAGGGCCTGCCAATCAAAGCGATATCGGGACAGTGGTGACAGCTCGTATTGGTACGTGAGTGGTGACAGTGATTGATTGACAACCTTGTCAACAGCCCGCAGCGCTGCTGGGAGAGCCGGGAGCAGCTGCCGGAGGAAGGAGCTGGAGCTGGAACCAGGGCAGAGATTCTAGAGCTGAAGCTGAGACAGCAGAGAGCTGAAATCACAATGAGGTACATGGGGCTAGAGCCGAAATAAAATCTATAGGGACAGGGCTGATATAAAGATCTTGGGGCTGGAGCTGAAATCTCACAGGGATAGAGCTGAATTAAAGATTTTAAGGCTTGGGGTAAAATAAACTATATAGGGCCAGAGCTGAAAGAATCACTGTAGAGCAGGAGCTGAAGTCTCACTGAGGTTAAAAAGAATAAAGCTTGTGGGGGAAAAAAAAAAAAAAAAAAGCTGGAGCTGCAGTATCCTAAAGCTGAAGCGAAGATGGGAGCTGTGGAGCTGAGAGAAACCTGCAGGGCCAGAGCTGAACCGACAGAGACCTGGAGCTGAAATAAAGAATCTGCGGCAGAAGCTGGAGCTGAAATAAAGATCTGGGGGCTAGAAAAATCACTGCAGGGCTGGAGCTGAAATAAAGCTTGTGGGAATAATACTGGAGCTGAAAACACCACTGTAGGGCCTGTTTCGCAATGGCCCACATCTCCCCCTTTTTTGTTTTAATTACTTAACAATTACTTAACTTGGTCATCCCAAGGTCGGTGTCCAACTAGCTCTAGAATATCTTTTCTAACTAACATTTCCATACTGGGGGTTTTGTGAGTCCCCAGCAGTTTTTGCACATCATGCAGGTTTTTTATATCTGCTTGTATCTGTAAGGGCTGAGGAGCAATAGCCTGAGCCCTTATACGCCACCCCAAATATTTCCAAGGCGGTGTTTTTTGGATTTTTTCTGGTGCAATACAGAGGTCTGCTGATTTAACAGCAGCCGTGACAAGGGCTACAGCTTTCTCCATGACCTCATGGTGTTGTGCAGCCACTAAGATATCATCCATATAATGATACAATAAGACACTGGGCATCGCGGTTCTGACAGGACTAAGTACTTTAGCCACGTACCACTGACATATCGTGGGGCTATTTTTCATTCCTTGTGGTAGCACAACCCACTGATACCTTTGTAATGGAGCTTGCATGTTGACGCTTGGAACTGAAAAGGCAAATTTAGGAGCATCATCTGGATGCAATGGGATATTAAAAAAGCAATCTTTGAGGTCAATAACAGTCAAATGCCAATCTCGAGGGATCATAGTGGGTGACGGGAGCCCTGGTTGTAGAGCCCCCATATCTTCCATAACGTCATTAATTTTCCTAAGGTCATGGAGTAAGCGCCACTTGCCAGTTTGTTTTTTTATAACAAAAACAGGCGAATTCCAAGGACTAGTAGAGGGCACAATATGTCCTTTTGATAACTGTTCTGTAACCATTTCTTGGAGGGCACGAAGCTTTTCCAGTGGCAGGGGCCATTGATCAACCCAGACAGGGGTATTAGTTTTCCAAGTTAGTTTTAGGGTGTCGCGCCCCTCAATGGCCCCACTTAAAAATGTGTCTGAATGGACATCCCCCACTGGGACAGCACATCGCGCCCCCATAAAATCATAGGGACAGGCAACACGAATGGCTTAACCGAGGCTACATGCCCTTCCGGACCCTGTATTTGAATCAGCTCTGAGCTCTGGCGGCTACTTCCAGCTCCTCCGATTCCTGCCAATGTTTGAGAAACATTAGCTAAAGGCCACTGTGGGGGCCATTTAGCTTGAGAGATAACAGTAACATCGGCACCTGTATCAATAATTCCGCTTAACACCACTTGTTGGCCCCCGCGAACAAGGGTACATTGACATATAGGGCGTTTTTGTGAAATAGATTGAACCCACAAAATTTGTGGATCCCCTGTGGATCCAAAACCTCCCTGCCTTTGTTGATGTGGCTGGTTAAGGACAAGGGAACACACTTCCTTAGGAATTAGTACTAATTGCGCAATACGACTGCCCCTCGGCACAGTACAGGGGGGAAAGGGGGTCCAAGCCATGATTTTAATTTCATTAGTACTGTCAGCATCAATCACCCCTGGTAACACAAAAAGTCCCGTCAAAGTTGTAGATGATCTTCCCAGCAATAATGCCTGCATCTTAGGAGGTAAAGGACCCGAAATATCAGTTGACAATAAATGAACAGAGGAATCAAGTAACGTTACTGTGTGGGCGGTTGCCAGGTCCAACCCGGCGCTCCCTGCTGTCGCTGGGCAGAGACTTGAGACACTGCCGCTTCCCCCTGCGGACGCGGGGGTGCGGGTTGCGGAACTTGTGTCTGCGCGCGCCGCGGTCCCGCGCTCTGCAATCGGTTTCCCTGTATTGGCTGTCCCTGGAAATCATACTTAGATCGGCATTGATTAGCATAATGACGCCCTTTTTGACACCTAGGACAGACCCCTGGGGTCGGGGGTCTGGCCCCAGCATTGGTAGCTAAGCAATTTCTTTTGAGGTGACCGGGCTTGCCGCAACCGTAACAATTTCCGAGCCCTGTAGAGCTGCGCATGGCTGCGAAGGCAGCAGCCATAGCTTCAAACTTATGATCCATAGTGCCAATCCTATTACAAGCTTCTATCATCTCCACCAGCGTGGGATTCGGATTTGGAAGAGACTTCAATAATTTTTTACAATCCACATTAGCATTTTCAACTGCCAATTTTAGCAACAAAATTTCTCGCGCATCTGTGTTGTCTATTTGACGTTCCAAAGCCTGTTTTAATCTATCAATAAACTGCATGTAAGGTTCCCGGGGCTCCTGAATGACAGTGGTAAAGGCTTTTTGCGGTTTCTGAGAGTCCGGGACTTTATGAAAGGCCTTTTTTGCCTCTTCCCGGATCGCCTCAAGGGCTTCCCGCGGAATATCCCGAGCCTGAGCCACCGGGTTGGAATGCTGACCCGTTCCGGTGAGGTGCTCTATAGTTAAGGCTGCTAAAGCAGCATTGGCGTTCCCCGCATACCCTAATAAGACTGTTTGCAACCCTCCTCTCCAGTGAGAATCCCATAAAGTATACTGTGTCGGAGTCAATAGCAACTGTGCAAGGGATTTCAAATCATGCGGAGTCATAACATACGTGTCAAACACAGAAGACAACAGGCTCGCGAAATACGGAGAAGACAACCCATGCTCAGTAACTGTACGACGCAATTCCTTAATGACTGAAAAGGAAAGAGCTTCCCACTGAGCCCCCCGACCCTGATATATAACTGGGGCCACTATGGTTTTTGCTATTTCTAGTTCCCCTTCCTTTAAGGCTTGACGTTTTATTTCCCCCCATACCTCGTGAGGATCAGGGGGAAAAAGGTCAGGTTCTTTTTCAGGGTCCACCGGTCCCGGGTCAAAGGGATCATCCTCAGGGGGATACCCCGCAGCACAAGCTAGCGGCGGTGCAGAGGGCTTTACGCAGGGCGATGGAGGAGACTTAGATTCTCCCTTGCTAGAACCCGGTTGTGTTTGTTCTTGTGCTTTTATAGTCTCAAAGATACTCCTCCATCTAGGGAGCATACGTAGTGCCTCTTCATTCCCCGCTGTGGCTGCATCCCACAGCTTTACTCACACATCGTCCCAAAGTTCGCGCGTAAAAATAGAGGAGGCAGTTACTGTGGGAATTTTAACTTGCACCCATTTAAGAATTAGCTTAAGATCTTGCCCCGAAAGGGTCTTCTTCCCATGTTTCATAAGCAGAGCTTTCATAAGCTCATAAACGTCTCTCTCAGGGGAAGACGCTTGATTCCCCATTTTTTAGTTTCCCGCAGCTCACCTCTCGTTCCAGACGGAGGGATTGTTTAGCCGGCCGGCTTTTCCTGCTTCCTTTCAGCAGCTCATTCAACGTTCTGTGGGACTCGCAGCATGCCACTCAGATAGGTGGTTTTCACGCCCTGGAATCAGGTCGGAATTCCGTCGGAATCACGTCGGGGTCACCAATTTGCCGCGATTGAGAGACAGGACGCAGCTTGATGCAAGCAAGATGTCCGTTTATTGTTCTCTAGGCATATATTTATATGGTTTTAAGGCAAGCGTGTTCTATACTGATTGGCTAATCACTCCTGCACACATACAGCTGGTCGGAGCAAGGTTCCTAGTCAGACGGTGTCCACGCGATGATCAAGCGACCACAAGTCGTTCTTTGTATAAGGATGCGGGCGTTGCTGTTAACGGTATGTTCCTCATTCTTGTTTCTTGTCCTGGCACGCCGAGTCTCGTTACTGTTGCAACACCTTATCTGGCCCGAGCAGAAAGCTAACATACAGACCACAGGCCCTGAGCAACAACTTGTTCCGCAATGGCCCACAGGGCTGGAGCTGCAACATCCCAGAACTGAACTGCAGATGGGAGCCATGGAGCTGAGAGAAACCTGCAGGGCTAGAGCTGAAATAAAGATTCTGCTGCAGGAGCTGGAATAAAATCTATAGGGACGGGGCTGAAATAAAGATCTTGGGGCTGGAGAAATCACTGCAGGGCTGAGGCTGAAACCTCACTGGCCTGGAGCTGAAATAAAGAGCAGGGGGAAGGGAATGCAGCTGAAATAAGGAATTTAGGTCTGGGGCTCAAATAAAGAACATGGGACAGGGGCTGGGTCTGAAACATCCCAGAGCTGGAGCTGAAAGAGTCACTGCAGGGCCAGAGCTGAAATAAAGCTTGTGGGAATAATACTGGAGCTGAAAAAAATCACTGTAGGGCTGGAGCTAAAATAAAGATTATGGGGAAGGGAATGGAGCTGAAATAAGGATTTTAGGTCTGGGGCTCAAATAAAGAACATGGGATGTGGGCTGGGTCTGAAACATCACAGAGCTGGAGCTGAAAGAATCACTGCAGGACTGGAGCTGAAATAAAGCTTGTGGGAACAACACTGGAGTTGAAAAATCACTGTAGGGCCAGAGGTGCAACTTCCCAGAGCTGAACTGCAGATGAGAGCTGTGGAGCTGAGAGAAACCTGCGGGGCTGGAGCTGAACCGACAGAGACCTGGAGCTGAAATAAAGATTCTGCTGCAGGAGCTGGAGCTGAGATAAAAATCTATAGGTATGGGGCTGAAATAAAGATCTTGCAGCTGGGGCTGGAAAAAAAAAAAATCACTGCAGGGCTGAGTTTGAAACCCCACCGGCCTGGAGCTGAAATAAAGAATATGGGGAAAGGAATGCAGCTGAAATAAGGATTTTAGGTCTGGGGCTCAAATAAAGAACATGGGACAGGGGCTGGGGCTGAAACATCCCAGAGCTGAACTGCAGATGGGAGCTGTGGAGCTGAGAAAAGCCTGCAGGGCTGGAGCTGAAATAAAGAATCAGGAGCTGGAGCTGAAATAAAGACCTTGGGACTGGAGCTGTCATGGCAGAGAGTTGCAGCTGAAATAAAGATGCTGGAGTGGGAGCTAGAACTGAAATAAATGCTATAGGGGAAATCAAGAATCTGGGGCTGGGACTGAACTACCAACCATGAGGCTGGATGTGAGATGCTGAGCAGCCAGAGCTGAACTGCCAGCTGCGGGGCTGGAGCTGAGCCAAGCAACCACTGGCGAGAACTACAATAAATTGTGCATGAGCTGGAACTGCAATAAATTCTGTGTACGTTGGAGCTGCGATAAGTTGTGTGTGAGCTGGAGATGCCTCAGGGGTCCCAGGGAGGTGGGAGGCAGAGTAAGGAGCCCCCAGGCTGCGGCATTGTGAGTGTTTGCTGGCAGAGAGGCTCTGCCCTGGCTGACCTTTGATTATAAAATAAACAACTGATTACCTTTCGGAGTGCATGCGTCTGTATGTAGAACCTGCTTTCTGCCTCCACACAGAGCCCAGTCCCACACTGGGGAAAAACATGCAGTGAGAAGGGGGGAAAAAGAGAAACCCCACAAACAAGCTTTTGGTTGAAAATCCTCACCCTGTAGGTAGCGCTAAGAGCCCCCATCATTGGGTGCTGTGCCTGTTGGGGTGAAGTAAAGGCCCCAGTGCAGAATGGGGAATAACCCAGGGCTTGATGTCCCCAATCCAGCTCAAAGAGCAACCCACTTACTTGGCCTTTTAACTCCCTGGCACTAGTGTGGAGTTAATCAAGAGCTGGAGAAGACCAAGCTCAGCTTACTGAAGCTCACTGGACCAGCAGCACAGAGCTTGGGGTGCTCAAAGCCAAGTCTGTGCAGGAAGAGCTGGCAGCTCTTACACAAGCCTAAGGTGTAAAACCCATCATGGGAGCTGGACCTTGGTGGGTAGGAGCTCAACCATATCCACACAGCAAAAGCAGAGACCATCCACAGGTGGGTTTGACAGTCTATAAACAATTTAATAAAGTTCAACATTTAAAAGAATCATTTATTCATCCATCTGAACCCACATCCTTCTCAAGAAGCATTTTTAACAGCAGGGAGAGCTTCTCAGCATCCCTGTCCCCCCACCAACCGCTCTTTGGGCTCCTCCCCACCGTCAGCTGCATCTTCTCTCATCAGGCAGAGGCACTTTGCGTCTGAACATCCTCTGTGCCCTGCAGGGGATAGGGAGAGAAGTCACTGTGCCCACCTCCAGCAGGGGCAGGGGGTGAGGGCTCCTTCTCCCCACCCTCCCAAGAGCTTTCTCCAACTCCTGGCATTGCCCAGGACCATCACCAGATACAACAGGGACCTGCAGAAACACCAGCTGGGCTCCAAAACTCCAGCTCTGAAGCACAGAAACTAATTCCGGGGGCTGTAGAAACCGTTTACCTGCTCAGAAGCTGTCCAGAACCCTTGGTTCTCCATTTCCAGGTTCTGGGTCCCCGCTTCAGGGTCTCTTCTGTCCCACAGGACCACCACGTCCCGCCAGCCAAGCCTCTTGTTCCTCAGACACTGGGGAGGAGGGCACAGAGCTGCAGCCTTGCACCCCATGCCGCCCCGCCTGCCCCAGCAGACAGACAGACGGACATCACCCTTACCACCAGCAGGACGATGGGAGCGGCGATGATGCAGAGGCTGCACACGACGATGATGGCCACGCCGTACTCAGGAAAGCCTGGTTGGGGTGGGGGGGGCTCCAGGGTGTCCTCTGGAGCAGAGCGCAGCCGTCAGCACAGCCACAGGGGCTCTGCCTGGCCAGGGAAAGCCACCCACCCTCCTTGGGGACACAGCCGGCAAGACACAGGACTCCAGTGCATGTTTGACACCCCCTGCCCTTTCCAGAACCCCTTTCCTCCTGCCCTGTGCTCCCACAGCAGACAGGTCTCTCCAGCTCCAAGCCCCAGGCTCTGCCAAGGGACAGGGCACAGCTGATCCTGGAATTGTACTTCCCGACCATCCATTGCAAGCTGGTCACCTCCCCAGCCGAGATTATGCCCCCTCCCACTGCATAAGAGATCTGGATCTAATGGGCTGTGGATCTCCTCTGCTCACACACTGCTGGGGTTCACCTTCCACCCCCCTAAAGGGCAGCTCACCTCCCACAGCAAGAGAGTAGGGGTCCACCTGCAAGTCTGAACCAGCCAAAGCCTTGTCGGACCCAACTGAGAGCACAAGTGCCTCCAGAACTTCCAGGCTGGTGGGAGCAGGCTGCTGGAACACCAGGTCCCCATGGCAGATCAGGGAGCCAGGCCTGTGGACAGGGGAGAAGGAGCTCCAGGTCCCACTGTGACCCGTCAGCCACATGCTGGGCTGTGCCCAGGGGCTGGTTTTGCTCAGCTGAGCCCCCCCAGAGGGTGTCTCTCCACTCGGGGGGCATTGGGTTTGCATCTGCTCTTTGGGATGGAAGAGACATCCCTGGAGGTCTGGTGGGTCCCTCCTGAGAGATCAGGGAAACTGTTGACCTCAGCTGCCAGCCCTTCTGGAACTCAAATGAGACACCAGACAGCCACAACCTGCTGGATGATGGCACCTCCCTGTCTCCCTACACCCCTGCCCCAGCAGACCCTCTGCTCACACTCACAGAAATTCTCTTATCAGCAGTTGCAGGAAGCTCTTGTGGTCCCTCAGGGCCCTCGCCACCTGCAAGAGAGTTTTTACTCGGCTCCCCACCAGCCTTCATGGCATCTCACCTCACCAGACCACCCACCACCTCCGCAGCTATGGTGGGGCTGGGACGACCACCACAGCGAGGACACAGAGCAGCTCTGGTCCTGCAGCACCTCCAGCTCCCTGGATGTGTTGTGGTGGCCCAAAGCACCATAAGCAGAGAGAAACCATCCTGACCCTGAAGCTTCTGCTGCCTTCAGCAGGTTCCAGCCAGGGTGCTGGAGCTGAGGGCCTGGCTTGGACACCCCAAAGCTGTCCTGCTTCCTCCATGGTGCTCAGCACCCTGGGAGGACCCCAGCCCCTCCCCACCACCCACACCTACCGCATCACTCAGGTCTCTGGTGAGCTCCTGGTGCTCTGGAGCAAGTGGGTCCCGAAGGTGCTCGCTGAAGCGTCTGTTGGTGATGAGGAAGGAGAACGGGTAGACCTGGAGGTGAAGCCCGGTTCCTGAAGGGACAAGAGACACGTGCGAGGGGAGCAGAGCTGGCAGCGAGCACCACTGCACCCAGGGACTGTCCTTACCCTCCACCGAGAGGGACAGCAGGTCCACAGAGCAGTTGGCCAGAGTTGTCAGGGCTTGCAGAACCTCCACAACATCAGTATGGACGATCGTGTCAAGATAGATGTCTCCAGCAATCTCCAGGTGCCCACGGAGGTCTCTAAGGGGAGAGAAGGGCTCTGAGCAAGGCAGGAGGGCTGGGGCCAAGCTCCCCATCACACCCTGGCTGCTCTTTCCTCAGCACCCACAACTGCTCAGCCCAAGGAAGGTGCTTGGTGACAGCATTTGCCACCAGCTACACATCACCCCCCAGCACTGCTCATCCTCCCCATCTCTGCAGCACAGCTAATTAGCTGAAGAGCACACAAGAGGTCATGAAGGTAATTTACTGAAGAGCTTTGGAGAGGGGTAGTTGTGCCTCATACCTGAGCTGCGTGACAGTCACGTTCCTGACACTGTAATGGGCACTGAGACACTGAGTCACCTGGATGGAGAGGAGACAACAGCTCACCCCCTGCCCCGCTTTAGTGCTCGTGACCCACCCTGCAGCAACACAGCCACAGCCTGTGCTCTTTTCCTGAGCATCATCCCTTGGAAGTGCCACCAAGGCTCCCTTACCTCACTGATCAGGCTCTCCAGGGCCTCTGTCCTGCTTATCCCGAGCTGGAGGGCTGTGAGGGAGAAGGACAGCTTCTCTGGATCGAGGTTCTCCAGGTTGAAGCCTACAAAAATTCAGGAAACAGTTAAGCCCATCCCTGTTCCTCCACCTTCCTGGTGAGATCTCAGTCAGCAGAAGCCACAGAGCAGCTGAGGGAAGGTGAACACCTTGTGTGGTGGGAAGGGCTGGGCATGTCACACCTCCCAGGAGAGAAGCAGGTCAAGGAGGGGAAGCCAGGGAGCTCAGCAGAAGCTCTGGACCACGCAGGTCCAACTGCTGCTGATGTGGTCTCCAGCAGCCTCGGCACCAACAGGCTTTGAACAGGTTGGGACAGGGGAGGTTCAGTGAAGCCTGAAGTCCAAACCGGGCAGGTTTTGGCTTAGCTAGGTGCACAGGGAGGACAGTGACAGCAGCAGCAGCTTACCACCCGACTGGACAGAGCGGGGCTCCAGCTGCCAGCTGAAGGGTCTCCTTGCCCTGCTCGCCTCTGTGACCAGTGTCCGGATGAGGTGGGAGCTGGTGGGAACGGGATCGTCCCCGCGGAACAGGGCCTCCCCTCGCACCACCACGGAGCCATTCCTGGGACAGAGAGGAGCTGATGGGCCACAGGCCAAGGGTGTTTGGTCTGCACAGCTGGACTCGCTTTAGGAACAGCTTTAGAGCCCTCTCAGCAGCCGCTCCCTTGTGGAGAGGTCTCTGGAGGCTTCTTCTGCAGCCTCAAACACCTTTGAACAGGGATCCCTTGGGATGGTGCCCTGGGGAGGGAGCACAGCCCCCCACGGCCCCAGCTGCTGTCTCTGGGGTGTTTTGCTGGACCAGCCCTTCCCTTGGAGCCAAACCCACCCCTCTCCACCTGTCACCCCAGGGCAGAGCCACACACTCACAGGAACTCGAGGACCTTGGCCTGCAGGAAGGTCTCGTAGGAGGACAGCACTTGGTTTAGCTGGAAGAAAGCAGCACCCGTTAACCGAGAAGCTTTTGCAAATTCCCCTGTGTGAGGAAGGCAAGTACCAGGGGTGTGAGATAAATAGAGGGGAGTCAGCTGGGTTTGCCAGGGCAGGACGTGCTGGTGGACACAGAGCCCCGGAGATGGCCCAGCCGGGGCTCCCACCAGCCCAGAACCAGCACCAGGAGGGATCACCCAGCACCACAGGGTGCGATGGCCCTGCCAGAGGCGCAGGGAGCCCAGTCCCACCTCAAACCCGCCATCCCAGCCCAAAGCAGCCCCACCAGCCTGGGTGGGTGACACACCAAGCCGGGGCCGATGCAGCCCCCGCAGGCTCCTCAGCCCAGCAGCACTTGCTGCACCCAGAGGTACCAGCATCCCCAGCAACAGCGCCTGCACTCACCAGCAGCCTCACTTCTTCCTCCAGCTGCCGGTAGCTCCCCGAGGAGCTGTTGCTCAGGGCTGCAGTGTAAGCGATGCCCAACAGCCGGAACCGCAGGGGCAGCACACGCAGGGGCTGAGCAGGAGAGAGGAGCCCGGGGGGGTGGGATGTGAGGGGCTTCACCCCCAGTTTGCTCAGCAGCTGCCCAGCAGGGGTGAAGGTCTCTCCTGTGGCTGCAGGAAGATGCTCTCTGGCTGGTGAGGGGACAGAGCAACTGGATGTGGACCAAGCATCAGGGGTCACTCCTGCAGGAGCATCTGGGGTCTGAGAGCTGAGCAGGGAGCTGGCAGCATGTGCAGCTCCAGGAGTCGGCACGTAGGATGGAGATGGTGAACCTGGGGTGCTGGTGTGGTGCTCAGCTTCAGACTGATGCTCTGAAGCAGGGTTCTGGGAGCTGGGAGGAGGCGCAGAGCTTGGGCTGGCATGGGGGGGCCCTGGAGGTCCTGCTGGGAGTCCCACCGGTGCTGTCCTGGGCTTGCTGCGCCCAGCTGCTGCTGTCACAGCCGCTGTTCCAGGCAGGACACTCATCTCTGTCACCGCCATGGCCCAGTGCCACCCCACAGTGGGTCCATCCCCAGGTGCCATGGGGAGGAGGGAACCTGGGCGCAGAGGTGGCCTCTGGGCAGGTGACCCCAGGGAGGAGCCATGTGTCACACCTGCAGCTCTGGGACAGGGGGAAGCCACCATCACAGCTCCATCCTCACAGGGGACTCCGGTCGCTTTGGGCTCTGTGGTGGCAGCAGGGGCTGTCCAGCTCACCCCAGTCCCAGCAGCACCTGCAGCACTGGGAGCCCTGGTCCGAGAAGGCAAAGTGGGGGCTTCAGTGGGTGTCAGCAGAGTCCCACGTGCAGGGGGGGAGGACGGGTCACTTCGCATCCCCAAGGTGACAGCAGGTCCTCCAGCCTCTTCTGTAGGGAGGAAGGGAGCCAGTTCTTCTGGGTGGTTGACAGCACGAGCCGATGTGGCACTGGGAGGGGACACCCAGACAGGGGCCAGAAGTCCAGACCTGTTCTCCAGGACCTTGGCCAAACCAGTGTCCACCAGCAGCGCAGCTTGGCCATGCAGGGAGGTGCCAGCAGGCTGTGTGCCCCAGATCACCTCAGCTGTCACAGCAGAGGGGACCCACGCAGTGCCAGGCTGGGTTTTGGGCAGGCTGGGTGTCCTTTCTGATGGTGGGGCCAAGGGGAGCCCTGGAAGGGACATCAAGGGAGAAGCAGCAGCAGGATCCTCATTCCCAGGCAGGCCAGGGCTTGGGCTCACCTCCTGCTTCTGCCCACTGCGGCTCCTCGCTGTGGCCATCGTTGGTGTCGCCAGGCTCTGTCTCTTGTCATTGGCACCAGAGGACACATCTGCTACCCCCAGGCAGCAGCCTGGGGTGCCTGCAGAGCCCACCAGCATCCCCTCATCTTTGTGCACCTCTGGCTGGGTGAGCAGATCCCCACGTGTTGGCACCACGTCGTCACTTGTCCCTCTCCATGAGGCTGGCGAGCCCGGTCGAGTGTAGGAAGGGGCCAGGGAGCCCTGGATCGGAGCAGCCAGAGCCCCCAGGCTGTAGGGCAGCACGGTGGCAGACAGACAGACAGCTAGCACCAGGACAGCTTTGCACCGCAGCCCACTGGCAGCAGCAGCCACACGGGCAGCAGGACCCAGGGCCACAGCTGCAGCCCCTTCTCTTTCACCATGGAGCATCATTTGTGCCTGATGGGCAGCAATGTTGGGGGTGTCCAGTGGCCTGAGCCCCCAGCTCTGCCTGGGAGAGGCCATGGGCAGAGCCCAGCTGTGGGGAGACACAGCAGGAGCATCAGGCAGGGGTCCAGTTCCCCCCACCCTAGTGACAGCTCATCCCCAGAACACCCCAGGGACAGGAGGTCCCTTCCCAAAGCAGCTCCTTGGTCCCAGCAGCACCAAACAGCTGCTCCAGCCCAGCAAAGCTTGTACCAAACCCCAGCATCACCTGGGAGGCTACTGGTGACCCCATTCCTGCCCAAAACCTCCCCCTTAGCTCACACAGACCCTCCTCACCTGGCAGCACCCAAGGAGCAGAGAGCACCAAGCCCCCTGCCCAGCCCGGGGCTTTTATTTGGTTTCCCAGAGGTGGGAGGGGGTGAATCCATCCCAGCTGCTCCCAATTAACACACCAACTCATCAGCCCTCCCGCAGGTGAGAGTCTCTCCCAGCTGATGGGTCTCAGCTTCCCCCTGCTCCTCATCCAGCCCTTGGCCCCAGGAACTGGTTCCATGCCTGTTTCTCCAGGCAGGTTTTGCCCCATACGCCACAGATGCTCCTCAAAACGCCCTGTTTGTGGGGAGGGGGTCATGGCGATGCTCTTCCCCAGCCAAGCTCCAGTAATTTGGGCTGAAAAACGTGGTTTGGGGTGTTTGGGTCCTAAGATGAGGCAGATTTTGTGCTTCTGGTGGGGGCTGACAAGGGGGAGGGTGTCTTGGGGTCCCCACTGCATCAGCCAGGGGACATTGCCCCAGCATTGGGACATCCCTGTCCCCACAAAGGTGCCACCGTGCCCGCACTGGCAAGCAGAGACCCGAGCACGGTGTGTTTGAAAACAAGCCAAACCCTTTTAATTGGGCGAGGCACCTTGTGAAATCCGTATTCTTACAAAATATTAAATAAAGCGAAGGAACTTTCTTCCCTGGAACCGTATATATATATGTGCATATATATATACAAAACAACAACAGCATTAACAAACACTGCTTTCCAAATCGCTGTACGACACCAGGCACAGACCTGGTGTGTACACCCCAGTGGAAACCAGAAAGGCACTTGCAGAAAACACGGCACCTTTTGGCTAAGAAGAGTCTATAGTACAGTTTGATATTTTTTTTTTCTTTTTTTTTCCTTTCAATTTTTTTAGTTTAAAATAAATATTTCCTGTAGTGAAATAAAAAACAGATAATAATAATAATCCTCGTTTTGCTCCTCCATGCCCTGCATCAGCTGGAAAAACACCTGAGTGTCGAGTTTGTAAGGCCTCTGCTGTGCATCGCCGCTGCAGACCCAGCAAGTCCATCTGTCTGTCCCTGGCTGCCAGGATCCCTCCCAGGACGCCCATCGAGCTCTCGGTGCTGCGGGATGGAAGGATTTCTCCTTCCAACCTCTCGCAGCATCGCTCCTGCTCCTGCCCCTCTGGTCACGCTGGGGTTGCTCCATCTCCTCCAAGGTCATCCCCAAATGTGCATCACCTCCCGTGTCCTCGGATCTGGGTTGTAAAGCGGTTTGGTTTTCTTTAGCAGTCTTTAAATCTTTTGTGCAGCCCTTGTCAGCTGCAATCGGGACTGAAAGGCTCAGCCTGAACAGCATTGCTACCGCTGCCCCGGGCCAGCACAGTAAACAGGTGAAGCCGTGAGTTTAAATAAAAAGACAAATATAAATTACTATTAAAAAAACCAAAACAAAACCTGAAGGCAGCAGCTCCTTATAAAGGTAAATGCCTAACATTTTTAAAATGTCTTCATTTGAAACAACAAAAAGAGTCCTGCAACTATAGAAGTTGCAATTCCCTTGACCCGTCATGTTGTGTGAAGTCTGCATGTAAAGGTGAAACCCCAGGAGGAAGGCTGGTTTCTTGGGCACGATGTATGTAAAGCAGGGAAGGCAAGAGGAGGGGACGCGGTCAGTCAGCCGCGCAGCAGCCAGCCTGTCCCCAGGGCTGGGGACGGGGCTGTGGCCATGGCCACGCTCCTTTTCTGGTGGCTACAAATGCTCCAGCCCTCCAGCTCCCCCTGCCCCATCCCGGCGTCGAGGCCCTGCCAGGAGGGGACCTGCTCTGGGGATGAGGGGGACCGTCCCTTTCCCGTGCTCGCGGGCAGACGGCTCGGCTGTTGCCCACGACATGTTCCTTTTCCTTCGTGCTCTCCGTGGCTGTCGCTGTGCCATCAGCTCCCGTGCCTCACACCAGAGGAGTCACCTACTTGGAGGGACGCTGTCCGGCCTGCGAGCTCCAACCTGTAAGAAATAAGGTTGCTGGAAACGGCCTCGAGCAGCAGCAAAAGGGCATCTGGACAGGGTGGGGTGGTGGGACTGTCACCAGTGGGATGGGATACCTGCGGAGAAAAGCTGAATATTCTGCTCTGCAATACCCTTGGTAGGACCAGGATGCTGAGGGACCACATGATGCTCCTACCCAACAGCAGCATCTGGGAGGCAGATACAGCTGGAGCTTCCCTGGGAGAGTTACAGGGACCCACATGCGGCACCAGCCCTCCACGGGAGATGCCGGGCTACCTACCGAGCTGCTGCCGGATGGAATCGTGCCAGTGGAGGTTCAGCAGGTCCGGGTAGATGTCGGGGAGCTGCTTGAGAGCCAGGAGCTTCAGCATGCGTGAGGTGCAGCTCTTCAGCTCCAGGTCCCGCAGGTGCCTCTCCTCCGAGAGCGTGGTGGGACGCAGCTCCACCTTGTGCTCCTGCAGCACTTGGTCAACGGAGGCCCCGGGGAGCTTGGGGAAGAGCTTCTCCTTCACCACGTGGATGGGGATGAAAATGGCCCCTGCCCGGACCACGTGGGGGAAAGGACACTTGCAAGCGAACATGAAGGTCTTCAGCTGAGACAGCAGGTTGGCGAGGAGGGCAGGCACGTCTTGGAAAGCCAGCCAGATCTCCTTGCCTTTGGTGCGCTTCTGAGCTTCAGGAATCTTGGAGCCGTTCTTGGGCTTGGGGGGAGATTTGGGCGTCTCTCCCACCTCCTCGTCCGGCTCTGCCCTCTGCAGCCACTCGCGCAGGAGCTGCGGGGAGGAGCGGGACACGGAGCAGGAGATGGTGTGGCAGAGGGAGGCGTGCAGGGAGGCGAAGTCCTGCCCGGCCGGGGGCTGCGGGGGCTGGCGCTGCCCGCCCGGCCAGGCGCTCTCCTCGCCTGCTGCTCGGGGCGCTGCGGGCAGCGGGGGCTGCGGCTCCGGGCGAGCCCCCCGCAGGGCCGAGGTGCTGGGCTGCAGGGCCGGGGGGCTGCTGGCCGGCGGGGGGGCAGGGGGGCTGCGCAGCGGCGGGGTGGGGGTGCTGCTGGAGGGGGCTGCTGGTGGTGGGCTGGGCTGCGGGGTGCGGGGGCTGCCGGGCGGATGGGGGGACCCGGCGCTGAGTGGGAGGGAGCGCAGGATCTTGTATTTTTTGAACATGAAGGCGGCTGAGCTCTGGAAGTTGCTCTTGTAGCCAGAGCTCACCTCCAGCAGCAAGGGCAGCGCCGGGGGCTTGGCCTCCTCGTCCTCCCTCACTTTGCCCCCCAAACCCTCTTTCTCCTGCTCTGCATCCTCCCCATCCGTCTGTCCAGCAGGTCCCTGGGTCTCCCCGGCTCTGACCAGCCCCTTCTTCAAGCTGAGGTCCAGCACAATGTCCCCGGGGATGGGGTCCCTGCTCCCCACCCCACCAGGGCTGTCCCTCCGAGACCCCGAGTCTTGGGACACAAGCTTTGGCTTTTCAGGGACCCCTCCACAACAGCTCTCCCCTTGGCTCTGGACCACGCCGCTGCCCATCTTCAGTGCCCGGCCAGCCGCCGTGCCCGTGGGCAGCAGGCTGGGTGCCGCCGAGACATCTCCGACGGCAGCGGGCTCCCGGCTGCCCCCCGTGTTTTGGGGTGGGGTGTTCCCCTGCAGATGCTCCCTGGAGAAGGCGACCTGGGCTGAGCCATCGGTCCCCTCCAGGTAGTCTCGGTACGGCGCCAGGCTGAAGACGTTGTTGATCACAGGCATGGGTGGGGAGGGAGGAGGGACCTCGCTGTCCTTTGGGTTCTTCAGCCCCTCTGGAGAGGGGGTGGACAGAGCAGTGGGGATGAGCTCCTTGGCTGCATCCTTCACCTTGTCAGCATCTCCCTCCCCTACAATGATGGGAGCTGGTGGTCCCCCATGGGGAGGCTCCTGGGGGGTCGGGCTGGCTCTCCTCCTCCCCAGGTAAGGGGGCTCCTGCTCCCCATGGCTGGGTTTCACCCAGCCCTCTTGTCCTTTGGGCAATGTCTCTGTGAGGCCACCAGAGCTCCCAGACATCTTCTCGGAGCCACAGACGGGTTGGAAAGCGCTGTTCTGCCTCACCATCACTTGCCGCTGGGGACTTTCCGCCCGGTGCCGCTTGCAGCCCGGCTCGGTGCTGGCAGAGGAGGTGCCGAATGCGGCTGCGTCCCCGGGGCCGAAGGCAAATCCAGGGCTGGGCAAGTAGTCAGCTCTCCGTGGCAGCTCGGCGTCCCTCGGCAGCGCTGCCGACTTGGTGGGCGGTGATGCCACCGCACCGGCTGTCCTGGGCACGTAGGTGTCCAAGGGGCTGGGAAAGTAGCTCCTGGGGGCTTGAGGCTTCAGGTAGGAGCCAGGAAAGGGCTCCCCACTTCCCGCAGAGCCAAAGGCTTTGTAGGCACCGGGCAGGGTGCTGGGCTGTGTCTCAGCGGTGTGGGGCGGAGGAGCGTAGAGGAGGGCAGCCTTGTGGAGGGGCAGCGGGTAGTGGGTGTGCGGGTAGCATGTCGGTGGCCTCTCCCGCGGTGCTGGGCTGGCAGCAGGTGGCTGGAGCTTGGGCCAGGGGTCCGGGCTGAGGCTGGGGACCTCGGGCACCTTCCTCTGGCTGTGGGTAGCAGGGCAGCTGGCTTCCAAGAACGGGGTGTCGGGGGAACCCCTGTATTTCTCAAAGGCGGTGTAGTAGGGAGAGAAGGTGACAGGGGAACCCACCTTCTCCTTGGCGGGCAGTGCCAGGCTGGGGTGCAGCGGCAGGAGGCTGGGGTCGGAGTGGGGACCCCTCTTGTGCAGCCCGGTGCTGCCGCGGGGCTCGCCGGGGTGGAGCGGGTGGCTGGCGCTGGGCAGAGCCCAGTCGGCATCCCCCCGTCTGTGCTGCAGGCTCCTGGCGCAGGGTCCCAGCGGCAGGGCCACCCTGGGGTCCATGAAGCACGCCGGGGCTCTGTACACCGGCTTGGGGACAGCCAGGGGGGCCACCTTGTTCACGGCCACCGGCTTCTTCACCGGGAAGGGGTGTCCTGGTGCGGGCGGCGGGCTGCCCCACTTCTCCCTCGCCATCAGCAGCTCCCGCATCAGGCCGTCCTTGCCCTTTTCGGCGCCCGGGGGCTGCAGCCCGGCCCCCAGGCTGTCGGGGCGGTAGAGCAGGCAGCTCAGCAGCGGCCCCTCGGCCGGCACGGGCTGGCTGCCGGCACCGCTGCCGTACGGCAGGTAAGCGGCTGCCGGGCTCCAGCGCGCCAGGGGCTGCTCGGGGCCATCAGGGCTTTGCAGCGGGCAGGCGAAGTAGGAGCCCTTGTAGTTGAAATGGTTTTCGGATCCAGGGTTGAGCACAGGGTTGGATTTGCAGAGGCCATCAGGGAAGCCAGCAGTGGGCTCCGTCTCCAGCCGAGGTAGCTTGTTGAAAATCACGGGATCCAGGGACTCCAAGTGCCGTTTTGAGGCCATTTATATGTTGCTGCCAGCGTCTAGACCAGGGCACACAACAGGAGAGGTGAGCTGGCCCTCCTGAGCAGGAGAGAGAGAGAAAATAAATCATGAGCAAAGCAAGTCCCCATGGCAAGCACTCAGCCCATGGTGGAATGACACGGGGTGACACGATCGTCTGGGAGCTCCCCCAAAAGTCAGTTTGCCCACATGTCAGCTGGAAAAAGCATGTTGATTTTCACATGCAGCTTCTCCTTACTCATTTGCAGCAGCCTACAGCTGGGGGGATGCTCTCCCTTACGGTTTCTTCTGATTTTGGGTGCTGTTCCACAGTGTCAGGCAGTGCATGCCAGCAGGTGGAGCTGGCAGGCTGTCCCGGCATCACCCGGCCTTCCCCGGCATTGCCCGCATCCCCTGAGCATCGCAAGTATGCCCCCAGTACCACCCATCATTGCCCCAGTGCTGCCCAGCACCTCCTGAGCATCCCACTGACACACCTGAGCATCACTTGAGCCCCAAGAGCATCACTGGGCCTTCGCCCAGTATCCCCCCAGCATCACCTCAGCATTGCGAACATCAGGTGTGTCCCAAGACCAGCCTAAGCGTTGCTGGACCACAGCTCAGCATCCACCCAGCATGGCTAAACACCACCCAGCGGCTCCTAAACACGGCCCAGCATGCCCAAAACCCACAGATGGATGTACTGTGGTGGGATCCCATGTCTGTTCTTCACCCCACCGTGGTTCTGTTTTGTTGTTTTGTTTTGTTTTGTTTTTTTTCTTTCTGTGGCAAGAAGTAGCAGAGAAGCAAAGAAGGAAATGGAGGAAGAGAGGGTGGAGATAAGATAAAAGCCTTGTCCACAGAAGGGGAAATGAAGTAGATAACTGGGGAGACTTGTGAGAGGAGATAAGAGTGTGGTGGCTCTGCTCTGCAGCGCGGCTGGAGCCCAGCGCCAAGCCGCACACGGGGACCAGGGGACAGCCCCAGCTCAAAACCAGTGTTCTGCCCCAAAACAGCAGCTCTGGCATGACTGAGTGGGCTGCACACCTCTGCCATTCCTTTGGGTTGTTTTGTCGTTTTTTTTTTCCCCCAAACTTCAACAATGTCTCCCTTTCCGAGCAGGATGCTGCTTCCCTGGATTCCGCCCCACATCGAAGGCTGATGAGTGAAAATCTCTTTGGAGGGTCGATGCTCCCCTGTGGTTGAGAAGGAAGCTCATCTCCCCACATGCACCCCCAGAAGCAGCTCCCCGAAGAAAGGGGTCACAGGGTAAGCGCATAATTTCCAACAGCTTTATCCCCAGGAGCCTCAGGGTCATTTCCAAGACATCCAGTACCGGTTAAATTTGCCATCACTTAGATCCAGATAAAATGCTGTCCTCAAGTTAAAAAGATTGGTCCTTCCTCACCCCATCACCACATGCTGGGTGAGATATTTGGGGGGCCCTGAGAAGCCGGCTGCACTTTATCATGTGCCCCCCGCAAAAACGAGCCACGGCCTTTACTTACACCCTGATGGGGAGGACGTGAAGCAGGAACAGGCTTGGCTGGGTGGGCAGGGGGTCCCAAGCTGGGTTGTTTTCCTTTCCAGCCTAACACTCTCCCCACCCACCAGTGATGTTTGAATCTGTCTCCCTGGGAGATGCTGCGTGGGAGGAGGATGCGGGTGTGGGATCCCATCCATGCGGTGACGATGCTCGGGGTGGACAAGCTGGGACAGAAACTCAGGATCTTGTGACTTCCAACATTTCCTTGCTGCTTTTTCCTCTTTCCAACTTCCAGCCTCGCGGGAGGGATGCAGGACAGAGCAAGTCGTGGATTCTCTGCTGTCTGATAGGGGTTGAGCTCATTAACCTCATTAGAATGAGGGCACTAATAGGCTCCCTCTTGCCATGAAATCCACTGGGGCTTTGTCCCGGCGGGTGCCATCCCTACACCTGCGCCATGTGAGACCCGAGAAAACAGCTCTGCAGTTGCTGTCGCCGCCAGCCTTCCCCTCCGGGACTATCACCTTGCAGCCAGCACAGCGGTGCCCTCCATCCTGCCCCCGGCCGGGGGGCACTGCCGGGGGGCACCCAGGAATTGGGGCTGGGGGGATGCCTGGGTGAACACTAACATGTGCTTATGATACCAAAACCCCATTGCTGGGGAAAGCAGCGGGTGGATTAAATGCAACCAATTTACTACTCTGGGGTTTTTTAGATTCTTTTCCCCCCTCCCTCTTCTTCTTAGGGGTTTTTCCCAGAAGAGGAGGGAAAAAAAAAGTAAAACCAAATGAGAAGGAGCACGTGCTGCTCCACTGCGTGACGGCAAAACCTCCCCGATAAGAGCTCATGGGCCACAGTTGGCTTTATCTGCCATGTTTTGGCGCTCTGCCGGGGCTCCTTGGCATGCGGAGGCTGCCGGGGATGGCTCAGCCACCTCTATTTGCTCTGACAGCCCCGAACAAGTGTTGCTGGGTGCATTATCGCCGGGGCAGCGAGGCCCGGCACTCATTTCCTCCCCAGGATGAGATGCCGGACCGCGGCAGCAAGAAACAGGAGCTTCTCATCGCAGCCTCCCGCCGCCTCCATCGCCACGTGATGCGAAGAAACAGCCACCAACTCCCAGCCGGCCCACAGGAATCTAGAAATAAACCCTTCAGTCTCCTAAGCCTGCTGGCATTGGGCATCCCCATCCATCCTGCACCCCCCGGGGCACCCCCCTGGGGTCCTGCAGTGGAGGGTCACTAATGGAGGTGACTTTCCCCCTTTCACCCCAAAGCAAATGGGCTTTTTTCCATGGTAAGAAGGAGGTTTCCCGTCTGGCTGCAATACCCGTTTCACTATGGTGGGGACCTTGGGTCCCTGCCGAGGTCACCTTTCCTATCTCTCTGGTGGGCTTGGATGTGATTGCCAGCAAGGTTCCCCCCGCTGAGGTCGTTTGGGGGAGCAAACAAGAGTCCCAGCTCCCTCCTCTCACACCTTATCCCTCTTCAAAAAAGTCGTGAGCTCCTGAGCTTTTCCCAGGTAGGCAAAAGCCCAGCCAGAACCTTCACTCGGACCAAGCCACGTGCTCTTTAAGACAGTATCCTCACCTAACACATGCAGCAAGCCATTGCTTTTATTGCAAATTAGGTTGTTATTCTTGAAAAAGCCCCTGCAACATTGACTTTTATTTAAAAAAAAAAAACCACAAAACTAATGAAGCAGGCAGCAGCCACCAGAAGGGCAGCGCAACTCCCTCCAGACCAACACCTGAATATTTAGGGGATTAAAACCCCTCCGATACACAGCTACAAACGCACCGATCTGATTCTGGTGCCACGTCCCAGGTTGGCCACGCTCAGCCGGGGACACCCCGTGCTCGCAGATCCTGGACATCGCAGCATCGCCGGCTCCTGCCTGGCCATGAGGCGCGGACCCAGGCAGGGCTGGACGGCCACCGTCCGTCCGTCTGTCCCTCCGCACACCCACAGCCACGGCACTGGGGTGGGCGATGCTGCCCTGACCACATCATCACCCTCGGCGGGTTTCTGCTCCGGCGGGGAGGCCGGACGCGCGTTCGGCCCCTCGCACACGTTGTGCATCAGCCGCACGAACCAAAGTGTCCATAAATGGGTAAAAACCCTGGAACTGGCGCCTCAAGCCCATTATTCCCCGTATCGCCCAACGAGAAGCAGATGAGCTGCAGGAAGACGTTAACACGGTGCACAGGAAAGTGGGGGGATCCCACCCCACGCCCCCCTAGCACTGCGTACCCCCGGCCGGGAGCTGCACCTTCCGAGGGGAGCTCAAAGCAAGCGGGGGACGGGGCGAGATAGCGGGACGGGGATCCCCGGCGTCCCCACGACACCCCCCCGCACCCCCCGGCTCCGGCACGGCCCCGCTGTACCCCAAAAACCCACCGAGCAGCGCGGATCGGAGCCGGCCCCCCACTCACCTCCGGCGGCGGCGACGGCGCGGTGCCTCCCCCGGAGCATCGCTACGGGGCTGGGCGGGGGGCTCGGCGGCAGGGGGGGGCCCTCTGGCGCTGCCCCGCTCGGCCGGCAGCCCGCATTGTGAGGAGGAAGTGGGGGGAGGAGGAGGAAGAGGAGGAGGGAGGGGGCCGGGTGTGCGTGTGGGCCGGCCGGACGAGGGAGGGGATGGGACAGGATGGGACAGCCCAGCCCCGGCCGCCACATGTGCGCTGAGCTGTTTAGGGCTCTGCCCGGCGCACCCCGAGTGGGGACCCGCGGGACAGGGTAATTCTCCCCCGGTAAGGGGAGCCCTCGCAGCGTGGAGCCCCTGTTGTGGAAGGGTCCCCGTTGCAGCAAGCCCCCCTGATGGAGAAGCAGCTGTACGGGGAGGCTACGCTGAGGGGGAAGCCCCCTTAAAGTGTGCGCCCATTGCAGGCAGCTCCTAGTGGAAAGGACCCCCCATTAAGGCGTGCCCCTGTATGGGAATGTTGCGCAAGACTGGCGAGTAGTTTAGTTAAATGTAAATACGCTCAATGTGACTTGCACCTGTCTGTATAAAAAGCACATACATGACACTAATTGTTTTACTGACCTTGTGTGCTTGATGAGTAGAACCTCTGTGTTAGACCACATAGGCCTGTGGGAAACTCCAGGCACCTTATCACTGTGTCTGAGATTCCTGCTTTGTTGTGAGAAAGAGCGGGAGGCTGTGCCTGCCTGAAGCCTTGAAATACAGGCGAGCTCAGCAGAACCAGTGATCTTCCAGCAGGGCTGAATCGCTGCAGCGCCTGCGTCCCCACTTGTTACCTCTGCATGGGAGCTTAGGAGCTACTTCGGAGATCCCCCAGTAGAGAGGTAACCAAAATAAAACTTGCTCTTTGCAATCGCATTCGTGGCCTCTGGCTCTTCTTGCGACGTGCCTGCGTATGTGCACACAGCCCCCATTGCAGGCAGTCCCCAGTAGAGAGCACCCCCCATTAAGGTGTACCCCCATTGCAGGCAGCCCTCAGTAGAAAGGATCCCCCATTAAGGTGTACTCCCATTGCAAGCAGACTCTGCATTGTGGGGAGCTCCTGTTGAAGAGGAGCCCCCATTACAAGGAGGACCCCCCTTGCAGAGGACCCCCAGCACAGAGAGGGTCCCCCAAGCCCAAGCCCACCAGGATGGTGGATGCAGGTGTGGATGCAGCTGCAGGGTCCAGGTCTGGCCAGACACGGGTCCATCCATCCACACACAAAGTGCTTTTCCACCCCACATGCAGGGACAGACAGAAGCTGAGGGATCCGCTCACAGCCTGGGGGGGCTTGGGATGGTTTCCAACCCCTTGTCACCATCACCTTCCAACCCAAAGAAAAGACTCTTCTGGATTTAACCACCTGGTGCACAGAATCCCCCACACAGCACAAAGGGTCGAGCCCTAAGTCTGCTTGCCAGCGTTAACACGTTGATCCAAGGAGTCCTGTCTGAACAGGTCCATGCAAACATTCCCCAACTAATAATTAACCCTTGTAAAAGGCCTGCAAATACGATTAACCCAGTGACACAGAAGCTGTGAGATTAAGTGAGTTGCCCAAGGCCACAGAGTGAAGTGGTGGCAGAAGCTCAGCTCCCACTGAGAGAGAGAACTAAAACTTTCTAAGTGAGAAATAAAGATTTTCACTTTTCAAAATGCCTTTTCTTCCAATATAGTCCAAGTTGCTCCTTCTGCAGCACGGAGGTGCCTCAAAATGCTGTCGTCTGTGCAGGGTTTTGTTGGAAACCAAAGCCTCCAAGCACCTTTGTATGGCAGGTGGTGGCAGAAAGGAGAGGAAAAAGGTTCCCTAGAAGGATTGCCAGGAGATTGAGCTTTACATTTGCTAATTGTAAAGGCAATGCAATGATTATTGATGGGCAGCGGGCTATATGGATTGTTTCAGGAAAGGATCTAGCCCAGCCACAGCTCAACAAGAAATATGAAGCTGGTCACAGTGTTTTTGGCCCCAATTCATGACAGGGCTGTGCCTTATTACAAATACAGGTGATTAAAGACCTTATTGAACAAAGCCCAAGAAGCCAGTGTTTGAATTCTCCTCTCCTTGGCCTCACAACCATCATTTTTCCCTTATGGCTTTGCTTAATTTATAGCAGTTTTGTGGCAGCAGCAGTTGATTCTTGCAAAGAAAACAAGTAGCTGGGAGGAGCCGGCTCTGAATTTCCAGTCCCTTGGCTCTGATGTTTACACAATTGCTTTGTCTGGAGTTCATCGATCATGTGCTGCTGTATTATTTTCTTTGGTCAAATTGTAATGCGATTATAGAATAATGATTATATATGTAATTTTTAGATGTTCTATATTAGCATGTAATGTATAATAGTTATTATGTATTAAAATGAGCAAGTGGGACGATAGTAAAGCTTATTATTTGGAGTTACGGTCATGAAAAAGAAATCAGTGTTAATTTTTATCTGTCTGGACAGAATTGCAGTTCACTTGAGGTGGCAGATAATCCTTTTAAGCTTGAGGTGGTTAACACACTTGCTTAACTTTACACCAGAAACATCCTTCCTCATCTGTATTGGGACACATCTCTGCTGCCAGTCATTCAGCTGGACTCCTAAAACCAAATCTCACTAACATCTTCTGCCTGGTTTTTGGTCTGATGGGGCTTTGTTTTTTTAATCTGCAATTTCTGCAATATCGTTTTCCTCTTGAAGAGGCTTTTAAAACGCTGTGACATGTGGCATGAGTTTTTCGCGGCAGCCTCCTCTCAATTCTAGAGGATGTTTTGGTTTTATGATGACTTATTCTAAAACACATTTTTTTCCCATACAACCTCCCTCTTGAAATAACTCAGGGTCTTGCATTTCCCTAGAGCAGAGAGAGGGGTTTCTACCTGTCCTCTAAGCAAATACCTGCTCTGTTTTCTTCTTTCCGCTGTGAATTTCCTTCTCTTTCAACTTCCTGCGTGATTCATTTCTTCATTAGCAACTGAAATGGGCTGAGCAGCGACAAACCTGCTCCTTGCTGAGGCAACAGACCTGCTGGCACCATGAGCACAGGAGACACCTGCACCAAAAGAAACCATTATTTTATTTTATTTTTATTTTATTTTATTTTATTTTATTTTATTTTATTTTATTTTATTTTATTTTATTTTATTTTATTTTATTTTATTTTATTTTATTTTATTTTATTTATTTTACTTCATTCTACTCTATTCGATTCGATTCGATTCGATTCGATTCGATTCGATTCTATTCTATTCTATTCTATTCTATTCTATTCTATTCTATTCTATTCTATTCTATTTTTTAATTTAAAAAAAAAAAAGTTTTTAAAGACACAAGCACTTGGGAAAACAGCCTTTGGGGACCGGTGGGTGGCGATTCCCAGCTCTGACACACCAGGTCATGGCCAAAACTCTTTACCCTTCCAGCCACCCGCATGCCCCGCGGTGGGCGAGCACCCAGAGATGTGGGGACCCCACTGCTGGGCAGCAGCACAGGCAGCCCCGATGCGAGACTGGAGAGGTGAGGGTTTGACCGAATTAGTCAAATTTTGGCCGTGTGGTTTTCAGTTTTCTTTTTGAGGCTTCTCAGCCCCGGCAGCGCTGTCGTCTATCTCCGGGTTCATCGCTCGGGTGATTTGATCTGTGGTTTGCCGTGCTCGGGCTCAGGAAACCTGCTGCCTTCAGATTGTCGCTGCTTCCAGCGTGCCAGCCCCTGGGGCGGGTCCCCAAATGTCATGAATGAGGGAGGCGAGGGGGATCATGGTGGAGGTTTGGGCATCAGGCTCCCTCCTCGGGGCAGAGCTTTGAGCTCATCGCTGCTCCCCAGCCATGCTACTTCTCCCGTAGCCGAAAAAAGGATGGTTCTTGCCCCAGTTTGTGCTCTCCAATTTGTCCTGGCGCTAATTAAGCCCCACAAGGGAGTTAATCCCCCTTAGAAGTGTGATGCAGGCCGGGGCGACTCTGGGTACCCAGCTCCCAGACACAGCAAAGACGTGGTCAGGGGGCAGATCTTCCCTTGGCAGATCAGTCTAGGAGCATCTTGTCTTTATTCATTTTCCCTGCTCTTTTCTGTTTGCTTCCCCATGAAGTTGTGCTCTAGCTTCTGGAGAGCTGGTAGGCTTTGGCTGATCTCTCGGTGGCAAGGAGAGGTGAGATTTCAAGGTCATCCACTGCCCACAAACACCACAGCTACCAAGTTTTTAAACACAGCATCTTTCCAAAAAGGCCTTGGGTTTTACCCCTAGTACGTGGGCAGGTTTTGGAGTGGGACTGGCTGCTTACACAGTGATCAGAAACTCCCTCTCCCCTCCTTGAACCATCTAGTAACACCCAAATTACCCAGGGAAGCCCAAGCAGAGAATGGGAGATGCCTGCTGGACCTGTATCCCTGTGGATGCCACCCTGGGGGACACTGAGAGGTGGCCGAGGAGCTCACCACCATTTCAGGGGCTCAGCAGCTGTTGTCTCCGGTTTTCTCAAGGGAGATTTTACGGCCGTTTCTTCAATTCCTGCTCAGCATCAACCGAAGTGAGCGTGGGAAGGCGGCGATGGGTTGGCTCCCCGGCTGAGCTCTCTCCCACCAGCAGCTGCCTGTCCTGCCCGCAGCAGCTCAGGGGGCTCCTGGTTGAGGTTTTTCAGTTTGTGCAGCTGCACAGCGTCCCCTGCCACAGGACGTGGAGGCTTTTTGGGCTCAGGAACCGTTTTCGAGGGAAGCGGGTTACGGGTCCTCTTCTGCATCCAGAGCACATCCCGTATGGGATGAAGGCAGATCCCCTGGGTGCTGTGGGGGATTTGGGACACCGGCACCCATCACTTTGTCCAAGGGGACAAGAGGTGGCTTTAACCCCATCTCACCACACCCAGGGACTTCTCAACCTCATTAACAGCCCTTGCCCTGGAGACGTCCTTGGAGGCAGCAACGCCCTTGATGAGGCTCTAATTATTGAGATAATTGGAGGAAGAGAGCTGCACAGACAGTGTGAATTTCTTCTTTGCCTGTTGTCCACGCCCAGAGGAGAGGGGATTTTTTTGGAAATGCCCCAATGGGGCTGTTTGGTGGCAGGGGACAGCTTTACAGCTTCTCCCACTCCTCCTTGCTCTGGAGCTCCTTCCACCCAGGGTGAGATGATCTTTTAGGATGATTCAAGGAGAAAACAAGGCACAGGCAGGTCTGGTTGCCCAGCATTCTGCCAACTTCACAGCCTTCAAAACTTCAATTTACACCACATCAGGGCCTACAGTTCTTTGTAAATAAAATAAAACAACATGCACAACTCACTGCCCCAGGAAAGCAATAAGGACGAGACCCAGTAAACCATAGATGCAGGTATCTCATTATCTCTAGACAATTATCTGCAGATAATGAGATATCCGATCCGCAGCAACAGCGGAGTGGGTGTGAATTCCCAAGGGACATAAAACATCGCCTTCCCACCCAGAAAACGGGCAACACCTACGTGATGGCAGTGGAAGTGCCATCGCTTCTCTGTCCCGGACAGGGTGGGAGCAAACCCGACCGGCCACGAGGGTTTCTCTCTGCTAAAGGGTATCCTCAGCAAGCTGCTCTCAGAGGAACCTGGAAAACAAAATGAATCCTGTTCTCCCAGGGGCACAAAACCAGAAATAACCCTGCGGATGAATGAGCAGCAAAAAACAAACTGCTAAGGCTGGGGGTAGAGTCTGGGAGCTGAAAACTCTCTGGGTTCCTGCTTGAATTATTGCTTCTGCATTCACACACTGTTCCTCCACTTGAAAAATAAAAAGCCCTGGTGTTTCTTTTCTCTTTTGTTTCCCAGTAAGGGAGCTCCCGCAGGAGGTTCTGCCCTGAAAGGCCCTTGGGGAGGACTGCGGAGGGAGAAGCCGAGCAGCCCCCGGGACACCGGGTGCTGCCACTGCCGCCTTTCCCCAGGTGACGGAGCTTGCAGTGGGATTATTTTATAGTCCTGCAAAACACAGCCTCTCTCCTGCTTTACTCTTTTCCTTCTCAAGTGCAAAAACAAAGCCACCATTTGGCAGTTGGGGAGGCGATGAATTAGGGCTCGTGACAGCTCCCCGTGCCCTTGGCAGAGGGGAGGTTTCCTGCGGCGGGGCTGGCAGGAGCCCGGCTGCACCCCTGCCAAGCGCCCTGCTCCAACGTCCTGCCCAAAATCCTCCCGCTGGGATGTTCAGGCTGATGAAACCCATCCAAAGCTGAGGGAAACCGCTCTTGCATCATGACGTGGGCTCGAAAGCCCGCGGCGCTGGCGCTGAAGCCCGGCAGCCAGACTCGCTCGACCTCGGTGTGTTTGGATGCTCCAACCTCGGGAAGTCCCAGGGCTGGGGCGGCCTTGGGGATGCTCCAGACACTCTTCCTGGCTCTTTTGGAGGGCAGGACAGAGTCACCAGGGTGGTTCACCCGCTCCCTGCCTGCGGGAAGGAAACAACCCCAAACCCAGCGACCCATTAAATATCCAAGGCAGCTCCATGGCACAGCTTTTCCCCAGCACCAGGGCTGTGGGGAAAGGGCTTTTGCAGGAATCCCACACCCAGGACAAAGGTCCCCAGGTCAGGGTTCCCCTCTGAGCTCCTCCTGCTTCCTCTGCCTCCTGCCCCTCCAGCCCACAGATGCAGCCCCCACTGGGTTTGTACCCAGCTCCCAGTGCTTCCAGGGACACCCCCAGCTTTCCCCGAAGGCTGTTTGAGAGGAAGGCTGGCAGTGAGCTAAGAAACTGCATCCTTCGAAAGCCTTGGAAGCCTCTTTCAGCTGCCGTCCCTTACCGCGCAGCACCCTCCATGTAGGTGCTTTGGGTCACGGTGATGCTCAGGAGCTGCCCTGCTGCCAGACAGCGGTGTGGAGTCCTGCTGCATCCTCCCGCAGCAGCACCCATCCCTACTGACCTGCTGTCCTGGAGGGGAGGGGGCTCACGTACCAGTGGGCACCAGTCGCCAGGCTATGTGAGGCTGTGGGGTGCTGTGTGGGGCTGTGGGGTGCTGTGCAGTGGCTGTAGGGTGCTGTGCAGTGGCTATGGGGTGCTGTGCACACCTCCTTGGGGGAAAGGAGCTGGAGAACGGTGTCCCTCCATTGGACCCCCAAGGGAGCACCCATGGGATCCCCTGCACAGGTTGGCTGTGGCTGCACCCCCAGGCAGGGGCAGCAGGAGAAGCCCCCGAGGCTGCAGGGGCCCCGGGCTGGGCTGTGGGCTCCTGCTGCTGGTCCCTGGCGAGCACCATGATGTAACTCCGGGCAAACCTTGCGAGAGATCAGCCCGAGGAAGCTGCAGTTGCTTCGTCAGATTTGTTTACCTCTTTTTTTTTTTTTCTTCTTTTTCCACTCCGGTTGAGGTCACCCGGTTTGAACCTCAGCAACACACAGACCTTCCTCCCCTTCTCCTCCCACCCTGATCACTCCCAGAGAGAAACCCCCGTCCTCTCTGACGCTTTCTGCACTCTCAAGAGCTACTGGGGCTGGCATTTCTTGCTAAACTTGTGGTTTGGTTGCCTCAGAAATGCCACCTATAGCCACAAATGAACTTGATGCGATGACTAAGGAGGCAGCCCTGGCTTGCATGGCCCCCGGGCTATTTTTGCTGTCAAAGGAGCTGGGAGAGGACAGGTGGACCTATAGGAACCACAGGACATGGGCACGGAGGCAGAAGTCAGTTGTGTATAACACAGTCCCTGAGGGCTGACCAACAGCCTGGGCATTGCAATCCCCAACCCAGGAGCTGCTCCCCAGTAGCTCCAGGACATCCCAGACCCATCTGCCCCATTCCCATCCCCAACCTGTCCTTGTCCATCTGCTTCTTTATCTTCCACCGACAAAAACTGGTGAGATTAGGGGGTGAAGGTGCCCAGGAACTGATCTGGATGGAAAAATCAGCTGGCAAGAAGGAAAGAAAAAGTTCTGGTTTCCAACTCCAGCCAGTTCTCCACTCCAGGGCAGTTTGCAGCCCGTGCAGCAGACCCACGGGGTGGGAATTGTTCAGTGGGTTGGCTTTGGTTTGGAAGTGGTTTCCAGCAGCAAACACCGAGGACGTCGAGTTGTGTCTGTGCCATGGGGGTGGTACAAATGCTGCTACATCTACCTAAAACTCAAGAACGGTCCGTTTATTTATTTCTATATGTTTCCTAGTCTGGGAATGGCTGCAAGACTCTGTAACCTCTGGACCCCATTCTCCGTCACTTATCTCTGTGCTCATTCGGGCCAGCCTGCAGCCATCGACCTGGGAGCTGCCTCCTACCCATCCAGCCGCACAGGTCACCGGGCACACAGAGATGCTCCCAAAGTCTTCGCAGAGATCATCTCTTCTTCTTCTGCCTCTTCTCCTCCCAAACCGCAGAGCCAATCATGAGCATTGCTAGTCCCAAGCGACCAAAACCGAGTGTGATAGAGGTGAAAAAAACCCTCAGAACCTCCAAGGAGCTCCACGTAGGAGGGGATGTCACAGCAGACTAACTGGAGCCACATGTTTTTCCTCTCCTGGGTGGTTTGGCTTGAGGTCTCACCAGAGGAGAGCATAAGGCCACCCTACCACCCTCTTTACCTGCCGGGGTGGGTCAGGGCTCGTCTCCTCCAGCCTGCAGAAACGCAGCGTAATCGCCGAGGTGCGACTGGGAAGAGGAGACTTCTCTGTTTACTCACATATTTTCGAGGTGAATAACACAGATATAGTCTGGCTCCAGCTCGACTTTGGTGGGGCTGTCAGAGAGCAAGACCTTCCTCACCCGGCTCACCCAGCCCTTGCGTTGTCAGGATGGGCAGAAGTACCTCTTACGTGGAAGGACAGGGACCATCCCAGCCTCAAAACCCTCAGCACCAGGCACAGCAGCTCTTTGTCCCCTTTTCCTCCTGCTCCCCCTTCATTTTGGTGTGCAAGGAGCTGCACTAATGCCCTCACAAGGCAGATTTTCCACCGATACCGATCCTTGTGGCTGGTCCTCTGACTGGCCCCTACTGAGCCATTCCTCCTGCTGCGAAATCTCGGTGGCTCCAGCTCCCTCTGGCCACCTTGGGAATGGGGAGATCCTTTTCCCTCATCTCCATCAGCAGCAAATGACCCTCCCTTGCTCCCAGCCCTGCTCAGGGCTGCAAGGCCTGACCTGGGGCTTAGCCCACCCTTGGTCAACCTGCCCCCAGGTCTTGGACCACAGTGTCAGCACGAGAGAGCAGATGTGTCCCAGCTGAGCCTCAAAACCCACCTCTCTGGTGGGTTTTCTTGCTCCCATTGGCTTTTCTTTTTTCTCCTTGGCTGGAGCAGACAGCCAGGGGAAAACATAAGACCTTGGTGAACAGAAGTTACTTCTGTACCCCTCATAGCACCCAGCAAGGTGAGCTGGAGATGATCCTTGTGTCCTGGGGGGCTTCCTCTTCCAGGCATCGTTTTTTGAAGCCCTCCTCAGCCTTCTGCATCGCACTGCCCTATGGCAAAGGTCTCCACACCTCGATTGTATGGATAAGCATCTCCTTTGGGTAACTTCGAACCTGCCAGCTGCTGGATGCATCTGTTGGCTTGGGTTTTTACTGGGAGCTGCTGGGGGGAGGATGCTTGTGGGATTTGGGGAACCTCCCATGCTTGCCAGGGTGTGGGGAGCCCTGTCTGGGAACACCTCGTGCTCTCAGCTGCTGGCGAGGGGAGGTGAGGACGGTTCCCCACGGTTATTGCTGTACCGGTGGGGTGAGCCGGATTAGTGAGGGGCAGTTGGGAAACAGACCCTCTCGCCTGGGGCTGTTGTGCGTGCAATTACCGCCCTGGCACACTGGGACACTTCATTGCCCTCAAAAACCTCGTTTTGCTCATCAGACTGATGAATTTTTTGTCTGGGGCAATCAGAGTCTCCTAAAGGGACCGCTCGCCACCTCCCTCCCACTGCCACATCCCCGCTGCCTCCAAACCGTCAGCACTACAGCCTTTGGTGAGACTTGGCTGTGAGAAGAACCATGTTTTTTCCTTCTCCTCCCCAAGGCAGGCTCGGAACCATTTGCTCTGCAGGGAGAGCGAATAAAAAAGTCCCCCAAGCCCACAAAAAGGCCACTTTCCCTCCCCTTTTTGTCTTGCACCCAAGCTGTGGGTGCAGGGAGCTGTCGGAGCAGGAACACTCAGGGTTTTGGCACAACGGTTGCCCAGCTAAATGCAGCTGGCCTGTCCCATACATAGTGCAGGAGGTGCTGCAGGATCCGAAGAGCCCACGCGGAGCCAGCAAAGCTGCCAGGGAGCTGGAGATGAACCTGGAGCCGTTCCTCGCCTTGGCAGCCAGCCGGGCTGGATCTGCCAAGTGTCTTCTTTATTCCCTTCCAGGATTTTTACTTTTTTTTTTTTTTTCCGTGCCCAGGTGTATTTCCACAGTGCGGAGTCGAGTGGAAAATCACTGGTGACGAGCCGGTGCCAGGTCCCCACCCTGGCAGAGGTGAGCTAAGGTTGCACGTTTATCTGGGGAACTCCTCGCCACGGGATGCTGCTGGGGCTGAGACACTTTGAAGCAGCAGCTGGATCATTTAGGAAACAAAACAGAAAGCTATTAGAAAAAAATTCCTTAAAAAAATCTATTTTTTATTAGAAACACTCCTCTGGAGAGATCTGCATGTCGCAGCCCATAGGAGAAGGTTTTTTTGCAGCCTGGGGTTTGCTCCTCAGAGGTAGCACAAGAAACTACAAATACATCCCAAATAGCACAAAGCAACATATGAACCAAGATAAACAGAGATAAAGGATGTGCATCAACAGCAGCAGCCCAAAAACCCAACCGAGGGCCTTGCAAACAACAATGGCAAAGAAATGCTTCAAAGCCGAGGAGCAAACAAGCCGTCAAGTTTCAACCTGCAACCTTGGGTTTTGCAAGAGGCTTTCCAAGCAAGCAGATGGCTGGAGTTGCTATAGGGAAGGGGGTATATATACTTCAGATATATATACATATATATAATATATATATATATAAACCCCCAAATACCCCACCCAGAGGGAAGATGACAGCATCAGCAGAGAGCTCAGGGTGACAGAGACCAACTGGTCTCGGTGCAACAATTCATGGATGGACGGATGGATGGTTACAGGAGAAGGGAGCAAGCTCTGAAGATCTTTCTGCTAACCAGGGTGTGATTCACAGACCACAAGATGCTGCTCCTCTGAGGACACAGGGGGAACATCACAACCCTTCTGTCGTGGGAAAACCCTGGTTTCGACACACAAACCAAGCTGCTGAGAGCTGGGTGCTCCTCTCAGCTTGGGTGCAGCATCCTCGTGACCTGGGAGCACCCACTCCAGCACGGTTCCTTTTGGAACTTGCACCCACAGCCTTTGATGCCTCCCAGCGCCACTCCACGGGCATTTTCCTCATTCAAGAGAAAGGTGTGGGACCCCCCTGGGCTCTTTGCAAGGGCTGAGCGGGCACCTCCAGGCTCAGGGATGCTTGTTCGACCTGGTTTCTGTACTGCAGGGCCCCAGGGTAGCAGAGCAAGGGCTGGTGGGAGAGATGGAGCATGTCCTGCTTACATCCAGGTCACTGGAAAATCCGCTTGGCTGGGACAGAAGGAGCACATGGACATCACATACCTCAGAGGTATGTGATGTCCATACCCCTCTACTCCTGTGGCTCCGCACCTCCAGCCTTCCTAGTTTTCTTCTGAAACTACCCATTTTTGCTGGTATTTGTGAACAGTTTTGGGGGAGTTTGCTCTTCCAGACAGGAAGGGCAAGCCCAGGTGGGTCACCGTGCCCTGCTGGTTTTGTCATCCCCGATATCACCATCACCTTCCTCCCCTTCAAAAAGCATGTGCAGCACCTGGGGAGCTCCTCCTCCAAGTCACCTCAAAACACATCTTGGTACCACCTGTGAGATGCAGTTAGAAGCCCAAGAACAGAAAGAAATCCCAGAGAATAAACCAATAAACTGGTCCCCAACATGGTTTTAATTATCGTTATTAACGCAGACTTTGATGGGAGGATAGAGAGGAGAAGTGCTGGCCACATCTGGCTGGCGAGGCCAAGGAGCAGCGGCAGCTCCGATTTACTTGGTGAAGCAACGCGCCTTCAGCTCCAGTTGTCTGCAGGGAACAAAGATTGAGAAAGAGATTGATTGCGTAAAACAGATGTTAGCACATTTGCAGCCCAAAAAATATGAAAAAAATACCCCAAACCCCCACATTCCTGCAGTGACACCCATCAGCTCCTCCCAAACACACGTGGCTGCAGCTGAGTCCGGTTCAACGGGCAGGAGCTGGTGGAGGAGTGAGCAAGATGCCTTCCAAATTTCTGGGGGCTCTTGCCAACACTAGCTCATCTTGGGCATGATCTCGCCTTTACCTGTGGCTTCTCCATCACCCCCAAGGCTGCTCCTTCGCCCCACAGATCCGGCTGGGTCTGCTCCTTATCGGGACGGGCCAGCGAGCATCGCTGCCCTTCTCCCCTCCGGGAAAGCGTGCTGAGCGAGATAAGGACCCACTGGCTCCAGCGCTGGGGTGAGGAGGGAAAGAGGCTCCCCAGAACCATGCGGGTGCCTCCCAAGGACCATCCAGCATCAGACACCCGCTCTGCCATCAGCCCAAGGGCACCTCGCGCCGCAGCCACCCGCCTACGCGGCTGTCGGGCACCCGCCGCCCGGGCATGCATGTGAACGCTCGTGGAAAGGAGAAAATTAACATAAAATGAGGTAAAACCAACAGAGGAGGTGTGAGAGAAGTGTTGCGTGTCGCTGGTGATTTCTAAAGCCCTTTTCTTTAGAGCTGCAGCGGAAGAAATCTGATTTTCCTCCCGAGCTTTGTGCAGATTGAGGCCAGTGGAGAACCAAGACCTTACCACGCACTTGGGAAAAACCAAACCCATAACCGTGGTGGTTTGCATCTCATTTTCTGCTGGGCCTGGCAGGATGCTCAAGAGAGGGGGAGCCCCAAAACCCAGCTGAGGGGGAGGTCCAGCTCCACCACCTCTGCAGTCAGGATGGACCCTGCTCCTGTTTTCTATCAGCGGGGTAGATGTTGGGGTGGTGAAGCCCCACCTGGTGACGCCCCCCACGAGGGTGTGACAGGTGAGATGCTGCTCCAGGGTGGTTTGGTGATGCCTGAAGAGGGTTCATGGGGAAGCACCGGGGCTCACAAGAAGCCGGAGCCAAAAGGCACGCCGGGCAGGCTGGGATGTGGCCAGCCGGGGTTTTCGGCAGCTGAGTGACACAGCAAAGCAAACATGAGCAAAGAGCTCGCGAGCCGTGTAAACAACCAACCAATTAAAAGATGAAATAAATCTCCCAGGTACATAACCTTTCCATTTAAACACCGGCCAGGCCTGGAAGAGCTCCAGAGCATCTGACCCAGTGCTGCCTGTGATCAATGTGCTGAGCTCCCGCGGGACGAAAGCGGTTGAGTTTCAAGGAGCGGCTTTAACTTTTCTGCCGTTTTCCCCCCGTAATTATATTATTCTTTCTTTCTTGCACTGGTTTAATTCAGAGAGAAAGCCCCCAGCCCCTTTCCTTGTGCATCCCCTTCCACATGCAGGGCAGGACCTGGCAAGTCGCTGCCTCCCTCCTCATCTGGGTTCCTCCAGCTCCGGAACAGGATTGACCATGTTGAGCTGTTAATTATGGGATTTAAGGCTGGTACATAGGAAATGCAAGGGCCAAATTAACCTAGCAGAGCGGGAAGAGAAAAGTAAGGCTTTAAATGGAGGGCAGACATCCCTGGGGAGAGTTCAGCATAAGGTTTTGCAGGGATGAGGATGCTCCTTCCACAGCAGGACAAGCCCTGAGTGTTTTAAAGTCAGAAATCCTGAAGTGGGCTAAAAATGATGGATAAAAGTATGAGGGATGTTCATTATTTGTTTTCCCTTGTCTTTGGGACATGCTTATCTTCACCTTAAAGATTGAGGGTGGTTTGGCCTTCATGCCTTATGCTGGCTGGACAGAGTGAGCAAGGAGCCGTTGTCTGAAACAGGAGCCAGGAAAAACACCGAGGAAAAGCAGCAGATTTTACAAAACTCACCGTCAGGCAGGATGAGCTGGGAGCACAGCTTCACAGCTGTGCTGTCCTGGAGCATCCTCACCAGAGCTGCTCCCCGCTTTGCCATCCCCGTCCCCATCTGTAACCAACAGCTCCCGGCACTGCGAGGACAAATAAGCATCCTTCCCTTAGATGGTAGCCAAAGGCGATGCTCAGTAGCCACATGCTGGGAGGTGAGGGCTTCTGGTCCCCTCTAAGGTGCTTGTCATGATGCTTACTGCGGGTGTTCAATAATAAATGTATAATAATTCCTTAGAGAAACAACAAACCTGACCGTCCAGGTCCGCATCCTCCATCACCAAGGTCCAGCCCCCCATGAACAGTGACATCCCCCTAAAGATTCACCCTAAAGATTTCAGGGTGACTTCTGTGCCCCACAGCTCAGCTGACAGACCCAGGGACCAGCTCCCCCCCCTCAGCATCCGACCCCAGACCGCCCGCCCGCTCCCAGTTCATCCCTGTGCAGCCGCTCTGCTGATTCAGGACAGTGGGGAACTCACCCCGCCGGCTTCGGCACAGCCTCTAATCCAGGGTTTAACTTTAATCCCAGTTTCGGGTCCCACAGAGGACAGCGGGCTTCTCCCTGGGCAGAAACACCCCAGCCAAGGTCACGGCCAAGCTACACTGACTCTTCCCAGGGATGGTGGTGGGGAGAACGCACTATTTTAATTAGGGTTGCTAATTGGTCTTAAATCCACACACCTGTCTGCTTTCATTGCACTGCATGGAGGCTGCAGTGCTAAGGACTGCTCAGGGGAGCACGTCGCTGCTTTTTGTGACTGCACACTTATTTTGCACACCAGCGTGATGCCAGAGCCTCTCCGCGGCACCCGCACACGGCATCGTGGCCATCCCTCACGTCTTTCATTTTTGAAGAAGGAAAACACTTGCTCGACTTCAGACTGAAAGCTCTTCCAACCCTTAGTGACAGCATTTCATCTTTAACAAAAATAGCTTCTATTGAGGTGCTCGATGTACCAAAGCACTCTGCTCTGCACTGCCACCAGGCCTCTGCTCCTGCACGAAATATTTTGGGGGCGGGCAGAGACCAACGGGAGATGCAGGCTGCTTAAAATACTACAATATCTCTCAGCTTTGGTCCTCCCCAAGTCCCCGTGGTGGACGGGGCACCCACCTCAGCAGCACCAACCCCACCTGCCCCAGGGAGGAATTTATGAGCAGAGACCGGGGAGGGAGAAAAATAGACCGAAGCCAAGAAAACCTGCCCAGACAGGGAAGTGAAAGCCCCAAAGATAGCGCTCCCACTCTTTCACATCGGGGCTTTCAGTAATCACAGCTGCTTTCGCTTCTCCTTGGCCGCTCCGCCTGTTCCTCCACCGGTGGGTTTTGGTTCCTCTCCGCTCCCCCGGCACCTTCCCCCTTTCGAGGCTGAGCCTGCAAACCGCTTCAGCTTTTATCTCCAGCTTCTAAACCACAGGGGTGCCGCCGGTTCCCATGGCCCGTGCTGGGCGCCAAGCCACCGTCCCCTCCGAGGACCTGGGGACATGGCGTGGATGGGGGATGAAGCTGCAGCCGTGCCAGGATCCCCCTCCGTGCGGTGGTCCACCTCGGATGGATGCTCTGGGGGACGATGGATGCTCTGGGGAGGAAGAGAGGGATGAGAAACATGAAGCAGAGCAGAAAGTGGATCTCTGCTTCTCCACGGCTTTTCTCGTGTCTTTGACTTCTAATAAAGCCCCAATAAAGAAAACTTTTTTTTTTTTTTTAAATTTAAAAAAGAATTGGCAAACAAAGCCGGCACTGAAGGGACGTGCAGGGCTTTGTTCTGCTTTTGGTAATTTTAGTTCCAACACATGCGAATGCTGGCGAAGGGTCAATATTGACTTTCTGCTGAAGCAACCGGCAGGGTTCATTGACTGGAGGCTCCGGCTGCCGCAGCCTCGCTGAGGGCCATACCCTGCCTGTGTGCTGCCCTCACCCTGCCCTCACCCTGCCCTCACCGCGGGAGTTATTCCCCTTGCTGTGAAAATCCTTAAATTTAAAAGTAATTTCATATCAATGCGAAAATGCTGCAGTGAATAATGTCCCCATTTCAGGCCAGGGCTTTCCCCACCACCACCACTGAAGAAAGCCTTGGCTGCAGATCTGGGGGACCCGAGCTCAGACAAAGCGAGTTGTGCTTTCCTGCAGCAGCGATGCGTGGTTTCCAGCTATTTTTTTGGGCACATGTTCCCATTTTGCCCCCTTTTACACCCAATCCCCCAGTCTTGGGGCTTCTGCCAGTCACAGGCTGGGCTCTCTACTGGCCACATTCCTTCGGGTTGACGTGGCTTTTCTTTCTTCCCCCATCCTTATCACGCTTGAGTTCCTGAATCATATTTCTCCAAAGCTATAAACTACCCAAGCAACCAGTGTAAATCAAGCGAGACAGAAAGCAGAGCCAAGCACGGGGGTTCGGGCCGCTCTGGGGGTATGGCTCTCCTGGGGAAAGGCTCTTCCAGCCGTGCGAAAAATAAATCCCTTTTATAAAAGCTTTTATCGCTGCGCTCGGTGCCCCTGAGGCCAGGAATTCTGCTTTCCCTTGTTTGGGCGGTGGGAAGACGAGGCGGCACGCTGCCTGCCCCGGCACGCTCGCCCGCCGTGCCAGCGGCGCTGGAGGCGGGAGGCGGGGGGGATTTTTTGGCTGCCTCTATCCGGGCAGAGCCAGTGCTGGGGGTTGAGCAGGTCCCAGGGATGCTCAGGCCTCGTACGGGGCTGGCACCGGCTGTGGGCGACTTGCCGGGGGTCGGAGCGCACTGGGTTCTCCCAGCGTTCGGACTGGGGTTTCTCTGCAGTCGCATTGATGGAGCTGGATTTTCGCAGTCCCCACGGCAGAGCCCATCTCGCTGTGCTCCCTCCACAGAGCCCAGGGGCCTGCGGTCAGGAGCAGAGTGATCTTATCCTAACTGCAATGACTACATACCTAAAAGTCGCCTTTATTCTTCACCTCCCTGGCCAGCATGAAGCCTTGCTGCTGGGCCTGCCCTCTTTATCCTCCCTTTTCTTCCCAGAGAGACAGAAAAGCGAGGTACAATGCCAAAGCCAGGATTTCCATTACACAGGCAGGAGAGAAATAAATCCCAGCGTCCATCTGACAGACAACATGACACCCCACAAACAAGAACTCAAACAGGGTGAGACCCAGCAGGGCACAACTGCCCTCATGGGATTATTTCTCCACCACCTCCCTGCATCTCTGAGCATCCTCAGCCCCTTCATGACTCTGACAAGTACAGAAACCCCGAGCAGCACAGCCTTGGGGAAATTCAAGCTTCTAATTAAGCTCAATTACTCCTGGAAACAATTTTTAAACTATTCACCGAGGTTGCTGGCCAGGGCAAGAACACCGCACCTGCAAGTTTTAATTGCAAGGTTGTCACCACCAAAGCCAAACTATCAGCGCAGCTGGTGCCAAGGAGTCTGTGCTGAGTGGCGCTGGGTCCTTTGGCATCGGCCTTATCGCGGGCCGGGGTGGCTCGAGAGGCAGAAAAACTGATGGAAAGCAAAACCACAATGCTCTGCAAAGGCCCCAGCTCATCAACGGGCAGGTTAAAATCAAAGAAATATGATTTTATAGTGACATCTTTCCCATGCCTGGTGCTCACTCATAGCAAGGCAGCTTCGGGTGAGACACACCGTGAGCTCCGGGGGGCAGGATGAACCCCAAAGCTTTCTGTAACACAGCCGCTTACAAGTAAATGGATCAGCAGTTCCTTTGCGGCAATTTGGAGCCTGAGACCTAAGAACCACCTCCCTTTGCCGCTAAAAAAGTCCTTGCCCATTACCCAAAGACAGGTAGTGAGTAGCTAGGCTGAGGATGGGGAGCAGGGCAAGGCTTTGCCAAGCTCACCCAAGGTCCAGCTTTGCAAGAGCCTAACTAACCCCACGCTGCCAGAGTCCTGCAATCTCTATATATTCCATAACCAGTCTTGACATCGCTGTGTAAACCTCACAGAAGCAAGCCTCTCTTCTCAGGGCTTTATTTGGGGCTTTTAAATCCTGCCCGAGCAGGGAGAGCCCACCTGTACCAGCACCCCCACCTTCTCACTTGCCACCACCAACTTGTCACCCCTCGGCAGCCGCCTCCCTCTCGCAGCACCCAGCCCCGCTGCGGTCGGGGAGGTAAAACACGCTTCCTGCCGCCCCGCGCTTTCGAAGATCCGAAGCAGGCGGCGTCCCCGCCTCGCTGCAGGCTGGTGTCAAATCCGGAGCCCCGGGTGCGAAGCCGCTGCACGCTGGCTCTCAAAACCAGGAGCACCGCGGAGACGTGACTGCTCAAAGTCTCAAAGTGGGGAGGTTTTGTCACTTTTTTATTTTTAAACTGGAGATTTTCCGCCATCTGTTCAGGTGCCTTTGCTCCTGCAGGCTCACAGGACAAAGGTGTGGGATGGGACAGGGACATGGGGTGATGCACATCCCATCCCAAGTGACAGCGGAGGGACTGGAGATCCGGGGAGCTGACTCCTGCCCAAAGCACCACGCTGGGAGCCAGAAGCATCTGGACACAAAGCATCACCACGGCACCTCCCTCCTTCTCCTCGACCTCAGGAAGCTGAGCAGCGAAAGGATCACATCAATTTTCTGGATGCGGTAGAAGCAGCTGGAGAAACAGATGCTCGAGTCACATCCGAGCCCAGGCGAGGAGGAGAGCTGCTGCCTTCGCTGAGTTTTTGTTGATCGCTCCCCAGTCAGTGCTGAGAGAAACAGTTTTAGACGTGAATGAAATCGCAACGCAGCAGGTTTCATGGGGATGCTGCCTCGGTCATCAGAGACTCTCCTGGGAAAGTGAAACAAAAAAAATCAGCACGACTTAAAAAGAAGAGCTGAAGGAAAAGCAAAAGCCTCCTGCGCAAACCTGAAGCACAGACAGTGAGGGATGGAGATGTCAGCGTGCGGACAGGGCTTCTCCTCCTGCCGCTTTCCCGCACCAGGGCTGGCAGCTGCTTTTGCTTCACCTCTGCTTCCCCAAAGGCACTCAACTGTTTCTTCTCTTTGCCCTGAAAGAAAGGCGGTTTGGGCACGGGTTTATCCGAACCTGAAACACTATCATGACCTGCCGCCAATTAGAAATCGCAGCAATTACGCCAAAGATCGTTTAGCGGCACAATTAGTGCATGTTTCTGCAGCAGCGATGAGACAGACAGAGAGGCGTGTTCTCCACGGAGGAGTTTTGTGGGTTTTTCGGCCACTGTGAAGTGCTCCTCATTCCCTCAGGCTCTGCTCAGCCAGACTTTTCTATATATTTGCAGGACAAATAATTAACTCCCTTTATTCCGGGATCTGTAAGTTGTTTGCAAGCCTTAACTTAAGCCTCTCAACGAGGCTGAGAGGCAAGTCTCACTTCTTAGCAGTTTCTTTCTGCCCACTGAGACTGGTGCCACGATCGCCAATACCAGATCTGTGTGCTATCAGGCGACCTGGCACAAATTCTCAAACCAGAAAGACCATGTTACCCCTTTCTGCTGAATTACCAATTCTGCTGAATTACCAATTCTGCTGAATTGGGCTTCGCAGTGTACACCGTCCACTTCTCTTGCCCGCTCTATGGTGCCAAGAGAAGCCAGACGATGCCTGCCAACATTTCTGGAGCCAGCGAACCAGATTTGTAACAGATGAACGCTCTTATCGAGGACTTGGTGTTTCGACGTGGTATGAAGAACTTATCAGATTTTTCTGCGTTGCCAAGTCATGGACAAGGAGCGAGGATAAGCAACTGCAGCCACGCGAGATACTGCCAGCCGAGCCAAGAGGAGCCCCAAGGTTGAGTTACAGTTGCAACTAATGGGAACACCTATTTCTCTGTGAGGAGAAGCAACGTTCACTACAAAACTCATGGAAACCAAAACGCATCTCTTCTGTTGCCTTCGATCAGCCTCAAGTAAGATCCTCTGATGAGGGAAAAGCTTTCACCACGCTGAGAACATTAACAAACACCGGGAAAATGCAAAGTTCACGACCACAGTGCCACCATGGCCTTCTGCATGGGCCATGAGCTCTGCTCCCATGGGGCTCCTTCTGACTCAATCCCCAGAAGCTCTGAATTCCCAGCTCTCTGTTGGTGAAAGAGCCAAAAATGTGAAAGTTCAGAGGCTTTTATTTGTGTGGAATGGATAACGAAAGCAAACACACCTCGATAACCTCTTCCCTAGTGCACAGCAGTCTGAAGGTTACCCCCCTAGGCGAGATGCACGTTCTGTACCAAAGGCCTTAAATTTGCCTGGGTCTAGTTAAAAATAAACTCTCTGTGTGACCAGTGCTCTGCTATAGCGACGTGTTCCACAGTCCCAGTTTGCTCCCGTTCCCTTCCGGAGCAGGATCACGTTTCCAAGGAAAGGCTGGACTGGGAAATCCCCAGCTGGTCTGGCCCACGGGGTCACAGGATTTCCCAGTTTCTTCATGCCAGTTGGTTAATTTTCAAGCCAAAAAGGACCGTCATCAGCAAAGTCTGACTTTCGTTCCCTTGGGAAACACCCACCCTGGCTTTCCCCAGAGGGCCCAGCCTGCTAATTTCCTGATGGGAACACCCAGACAGGCAGGTGTCGGTTTGGGTCACAGTTGACCGTCTGCATCCCTATACAGTCAACAGACACAAAAGGGCAAAGGCTAAGCTGTTTTTAGCCATTTTTTTCCCCATTTCTGAGAAAAAGAGCATGCAGACACAATGATTTAACAACAGATGTCAGGCACAGCTTCCCCCCAGAGCAGCTACAAGAGGCAATTCTTCAGGGGCGGAATTAAAAGCTATTTTTATTAAGTTCCTGAAGGGAAAATGCTTTTTGGACAGTGACTCCTGCTGGAAAGGTGAAGCCAGACAGGTCTGGAGCAGACAGGCTGGAAAGGGCTGGAAAGGGCTGGAAAGGGCTGGAAAGGGCTGGAAAGGGCTGGCGTTATCCCCATCACCACGACTTGCACAGCTCTCACCTCTCTAGCATCCCTCAAGGGAATCACAGCACCCGAAATCCATTGGCAGTTCCTTCTGCAGCCTCCTCAGAGAAGAGCGCATGTGAAATACCAGGGGCCGAGTGGCCTGGGGGAATGTTACTCCCTCTCTGTGAGATACCACAGAGTTTCCCCACACTAAAGAAACATGTTCTTGGCTTTGGTTTCTGTAAGCCTGCAGTGATGTACCGCATTTCAGTTTGGCACCAGCTGGAAGACGACCGTTTCACTCCTTTGGTTGAAGAGCACACTACGGGTCTGCGCGCCATCTCGAATCAGCTTCCTGTTGGGTTTATCTTCAAATCATCGGGGAGGCACACAAATACAATTTACACGCCAAACCATCAGTTCTGCGCTGGCAAGTCCCGTTCTTCAAGGATCTTTTTCACACTCTCCACGATGGTCCCCACTTCTGCCATGGCACCTCGACCTGCAGGGTGAGAGCAAAACCACACGGTGAAATCCATGGCACGAGGCACGTGCTTCCCCCCGTCCCACCTCCTCGCTTCTCCACACGCCACAATACTGTGGAAAATTAGATGTACAATGGTGGTACGGCACAGCAGAGCTCAGCGAGTATCTCCCCACGTGTTTCCTCGTGACTTGTCCAACAGAAAGCAACCGCGGGGGGCAGAGGATCTGCTTGGTCCAGTTGGTTCTGCAGGGGTTTTGTGGCACGGTTCAATGCCATCAGGGAGGAGAACGAAAAGAGTATTCGTGCTGACTTAGTCTGGCTCCTAACTCAGAAGACTAAGCAGGAGCACAAGCTCCTCAGTCAATGGAGAGAGGGAGGAAACCTTCAAAGGCAACTCATGACCCTAATAAGCACCTCATGTTCTGAATCATCCCCAGAGGTGTCTGCACCTAACCCATGGCCACACAGGGAGCCGCTGTCTTAACTCACACTGCCCTGGGCACAAGGGGGTAAAAGTGCGCCAAAATACCCTATTTCACCTCCTTTCTCCTGGGTAAACATTGGCTGTGTTCAGTATCTTTTTGAAATGGCCTTTGCCTATAGAAAAGATTTGCCGAATTCCTATCATTCCCATGACTCTGCAGTTAGACCCACGTTAGACAAGCTGTTCTGGATTTGCACCCGCTTGAAGCTTGGGAGGAACTCTTGGAGACGACTGAGTGCTGGAGAAAACAACGTAAAAGCTTTTCTCTCCCACTTGCTCAACATCTTTGGCAATTCACAGCTGGATTTTTTAGGTTTAGCAAAGCAAAATCTTGTAAGCAGCTTGTCTTAAAGCACGGCTCATGCCTACAGGTAGAATCTTCCAGTGTTCCAGGCTCTAGAAATCCAGCCAAGGATGATGAAGATACCAGCAGTTTGGAAACACTTTTGCAAAGGCAAATCACTACAGGCCCATGTGTGGTGCAGCACCTCTCAACACGGACATCATCAAGGCCAATAGCCAGTAGCTTACATTTAACTACCCAATCAAGGAAACATTTTGATTGGCAACTTGATTTAATTTGTTATTTTAACTCACTTTTAGCTGGACTCTATGTCTAAAAAACATCCATTTACTACAGAAGAAAAATAAATCAGGTAAAGCTTGTAATGCGGAAACTTGGTGGCAGTCAGGATCTGGCCCATTTCAGGTGACACCAGCCACACGAGTGGAGGAAGACGAACCTCTTTTACAGCAAGATAAACCACAATATCAACAGACAAAACTGATGCAAACTGAATCTCCTTTCATCTGCACCAGATGTGTGAGCTTTGCTACCTGCTGGGCAAACTCCTTTGTGGATGAAACCCACAAAACTGAAATTAGTGTGGAAGAAGAGGCTTCAAGGCGAAAGGTCTGAAAAAAAGAGAGGAAGAATGGAAAAATGTCCACGGTGGAAACTGTCTTGTGTCTTCAGAGATGCGGAGTCCACTACTGCTGTGCTGGTTTTGGCTGGTATAAAGACAATTTGCTTCCTAGTAGGTGGTGTGGGACTGTGTTTTGGATTTGTGCTGGAAACAGCGTTGATAACACAGGGATGCTTTGCCACAATTTTCCTACCTACCACCAGGAAAGTCCTGGAGTTTGCTAACAGGAAAATCTTGTTGTGAGTTGACTCACAAACACAAGCGGAGTCGAGTCAGACGTGGCTACGGCTGCCCCAGCTGTCCATACCATCCTTTTACACGCTCCTTCAGGAGCTTGTTCTCACCATAGAGACAGCTGAACCAAACGTGAAGCAGCTCCCAAATAACCAGCAGTGGAATGAGGTCACTCCCAATAAGCACCAGTTTACTTTGCCATTTTGAGCTGCAAACCACAGCAATTCACGTACTGCCTCTCATGCAGCTCACACTCCCCTGTCGCAAGGGCAGCAGCCCCCAGGAGAGGGGCAGGGCAGAGCAGCAGAGGGTGGAAATCACGTTCACCATCCAACTTGACATCCATTCGTGCTGGTGAGTCAACTCACGTGTCCCTTTCGCAGCCCAGATCCCCATCTGTGAAACAGGGATGACAACACCACAGCTCTGCCGCAGGTGCATGAACCTGAAGGAATAAGTGCATGACCCATGAGGAGGCAACTCAGCTGCTTACTGAAGGAACAGAGATCCTAGATACAGACTAAAAAAGACGAAGGGAAAAAATAAAGGACAAAAAAAGCTCTGCCAGATGGCTTTTCCACTTCTGCCAAGATGTCTGCACAGAATGACCTCTTTTGGGCGTTTTCCCTTAACATTATTACAAGTACGTAAGAAATTTGATATAATCAGGTCTAAAATCCCAGCTGATGCATAATTGTTCAGGATATTTCAACTGATGCCTGAGTTACTTGACTACACTTACCTAACTGTAAATATTTCTTGGTCTTCAGCTCCAAAAAAAACATTCTCCAGGAGCACTGCATCTTCCTAAGAATTCAGAAACTGAGCCAGCCCTAGAATTTAACCATCAAGAATATTTCAGCATCTTGTCTTCACTACAGACTGTGTATTGAACTACCCGACAGAGCAGTTAAAATCCTGCTAGAGTTGGGGTTGTTCAACAAAAGTGTGAGGACACTACTGTGAAGGTAATAACACATTTAGTATTATGGCCAGAACTGGGGGACATTTGACAGACAATTTATCTAGGAAAATTTTGACAAAAAGCAAATCCATTCGATCAAATTGCTTGTACAAAAAACCTTCTCAAAACCTCCCAAAAGTCAAAATACCTCCCATTAAAGCAGCTCCTAAAATACGAATTAGACTGCTGTAGCAGTATTTCTTAGCGCTGCAAGTTAAACTGAGCGTGACAACTTTCCCTAGCCCCCTCCTTCACTTCACAGACAAGTCTGATGTCAAAACCCCAAATCAGAACTCCATTGGGAAGCTGAAAAGTAACCCAGGCAACAAACAACAACAAATGTTAAATGCACATCCAGCTACACCCTCAGCCACGTCTGCAAAGCACTTTTTCTCACTGCCTGCTCTCGGGGATAAGATATTATCCCCATGTCAGAGATGAGGAACTGAAGTATGATGCAAACAGCCCCTAGTCACAGCAGAGGGCAAGGTAAGGACACCCAAATCCCAGGCTGATAATGCTTACTGCAAAGCCTGCCTTCTCTTTGATCTCTCTTCCTGAAAGAGCATTTGTTTTAAATATCAGGCCTATCTAACAGCTTGTTTGAAAGCCTGGCTTGGATGGTCTCTTAAGACTGCTTAAAAATGAATGAACAAGAATAACAGATAGCAGCTAGCACAAGGCAAAGCTTCAAGTTGTTTCTATAAACCCTGGCAGTGAGACCCTGCTCCCCGCAGTCCAACATCTTGAAGGCCACATGGAAAAAGAACGCACGTCCCTTCAGGAGAAGAGCAGCGCTCGTGCAGGAAATGAGTCAGAAGACATGCAAAAGGACAAAAGGACTGACCTTCATCTCCACACACCAGTTTCTTCACCATGCAGGGGATCTCTGTGTAGCCAAAGCCTTTCAGCTGCTCCACCTGCTGAGCTGTGAGGGGATGTTCCCACATGGCCGTGTTCATGGCTGGGCAGAAGAGCAGAGGTTTGCTCAGATCCCAGGCACGGATGACACAAGTCTGCAAGAGAAGCCAAGAGGTTTGGCTTTGGGACGGGTTGTCTCTCCTCATTCCTTCTCATCGCTTTGCTGCACAGAAGTGCTTTCCCAGCCCGCGTGTCGGCCAAAAGCCTCAATCTGTCAGTGCAGCTGGAATATAATACAAATTAATAGCAGCCCTGCGGATCTGCCTTGTATTATATTCCAGCACACCTCATCTGTGATGGGCAAAAACGAGGAGAGAGGCTACAAAGAGGATAGATCCCATCCTACTCCGGCTCGCGGCCATCGCTGGAGCAAGCCAAGCTGGAATACACCGCATGCAGACTGCCAGCCCACGTGGGAGTGCGAGAGCAGCTGAGGGGTGGCCACAGAACATATCAGCTATAAAGAAATCCTCAGGCAACGCTTCAGATAAGCCAGTTGTAGAGCTAAACAGAAGTTGGCAAGTGAGTCTTTTTTTAAATGATATGCCAACCGGATCCGTAACTGCTCACAAAGGAAGCACTGCTACTTCCAGTATCCCAACAAGTCTTAACATGAACATATCTGGAGTGCTGCAGAAGATGCTGGCAGACCACAAACCACCTGGCAACTCCTGCAAGCTACAGGGAACCGTATCTGACTCCTCAGTAATACAGAGCTTCCAGATCACCCAGTGTTACCTCATCCCCTTCAAAAGAAAAACACTGGTTGCTCTTAGTGCAAAGCCCATCAGTTTCCCCAGGCCAGTAGTATTTAAATCATGCAAAGGGAGCTTCTCAGGTCCCAACTGTCCCTGGTGCAGGGTCTCTGCTCAGATCACACAGTATTTATGAGAACTCTGCCCATCTTTTTTCATGTCCTGCGATTTGAACCCTTCCCGGCACTGGGAAGTGTGCTAGAATTTGTTCTAACTTGCCAACTAGCACCTCCAGCACTCGTTTTCTTTGGCTGGAGCTTTTCCCTCAGCATGGCTCAACAAAAAGACCAGCAGGATTTTGTGTGAAGCCATGTGTTTCTAACATCCTTCCTGAGCTACTCCCTCTGCTACCACCATCACATCTATGGGAGAAAGAGGACCCAGATGGACAAGACATTGCTTGTCGCCCCCACAGCTCCTTCTGGCTTCTCGCTGATCTCCAGTGATCTGCTCATACAAATGAGGGCTGTTGCTCTGGCTGTATTTTGTTCAACTATTTGCCTCCCTTCCTAGTTCTAGCCTCTCTGCATTACAGAAGGATGATGCACTACAGAAACACTTGCAGTTCTGCAGCTTCCTGGCAGATCTTTTGAGTAGTTAATGCTTATGACTTCTCCTAACAAAGACTTAATAGCTGGACACAAAGCATTCAGCCCCACTGAAGGTCCTCATTACCCAACAGAGAAGCACATTCTCTTTTAGTAGCCTTTCTGATCAGCCTTTGAGCGAGAGCGCTTTTAACACCAGAAAAACAAGCCTGAACAAGCAAAATCCCCCGTAACTGAAACTGGAAAGTAAGTAAGTGTGAGCATGTTTGAATTTCTGTGCTATGCAGCGAGGTGAGGGCGGAGGTGAGGTAGCAGGAAGTAAACAATTTTATCAGATCTCACAGGTGTCTTTCCAGATTACATCTGAAAAATGCAGAGAGGAACTCAAAAGTGAGTGCGAGTGTGTATGTACACGTGTGTGTGTGCACATGCATGACAGAGAGAGGGTGGAGGTAGAAAGAGAGAAATACTACTTGTCAGAAAAAGCAGGAAAATCACAAAACAGAATCTGGGAAATAATGGAAGAGAGTGACAGAGCTGAGGAGTGGAAAGGGTTGTAGGTCAGGGAAAGAAAGAAAAACTGATTAAGAAGGAAGAGGGGACCATACCAGAGGAAGAGAGACAGAAACACATGAAGTGGGAGCGGAACATGCAAATCTGAATGTTCTCGATGCTGCAGAAGCACAAGAGTTTCCATGAAAGAAAGGTCAGACAGTCTGACACTGGGAGGTGAGAGAACTCTCCAGTTACTCACCAACAGGTTGTCACAGATGCCGTTCGCCAGCTTTGCCAGCGTGTTTGCATCAAGAGGTGCCACCAGCATAAGGTCAGCCCACCGTCTGAGCTCAATGTGCAGGACTGGATCCGAACGGCCATTCCACAGCTGGGGATGAGAGCAGATGCAGATTAGTGAACCCTCGCAACGCACACTGTGAACAACGGGAACTTTATCAATCCTGCATTAGTAACCACCATGTAAACTTCAGGGGAAATAATTACACTCCCATCAAGCAAGATCTGAGAGCGAAGAGAACCAAGGACTGCAGCCACAGTGCTCACTTTTCTGATTTCCCCCCTTCTCCAGAGAAAGCTGCACGTTTAGGAAGCACAGTTAATGGACAGCACCGATATGCTGTCCACAAATGGGTATCCTTTCCCTACAGAGAAAATTCACACATCCACCAAACACAGATTTCAACTCACAGGAAAGATCTTTCCCCATTCTTATCATCCCTCAGCTTCAGAATTGTTCATAAGATCTCCCTCAACACACAGAATATCTCAGCAGGGAAATGAGCTCCATCCTGTCAGCCAACTGAAGCCAGACAGGCCCAAACCAGCGGTCACGTTTCCTGAAGAACTCATGGGATTTAGAAACTTCACATTTCTTTAAAGTGAAGTTGTTCTCTGTCTTCTAACGAGTTATAGACCCCTAACTGCAAAATCACTTCCAGTTAGGATCGATGCTCCTCAGCAGCAAAGTAAACCCTCGTAACTACAGTAGGGAACAGTCCTGTTGGCTTTTCCTGAGCTGGATGAGGTTTAGCCAACTGGGGTCCTCTCTTGGCTCTTAAGTGAACATTTCTATTTTCACCAGAGCTCTAAGATGCTCAAGGGAGCCCTGGTCTTTTCTTAAGAGCACAGTTAACTTGGAAAACGTTAAGAGAAACAGCAAACAGCATCAGGTGCTTAATCCTCGGAGGACATACACGACCACAGGCCAGAAAGAGGTGCACCAAGGCCACAAACTGTTCCTTCTCTGAGTCACTGGAAACCACAACAAAAAGACAGCATCCGGAAAGCTGCTGCTTCCTGACACCTTTTCCAGCTCCTCCATTCGCTTCTTTTTTTCTAGAAGCATTGAAAACTGTAGTTTTATCTTCAGAGGAAAATATCTCCTTCAGAGGAAAATATATGCTGCACGGGCTTATTTCCCCACCCTCTGTCAGAACGGCGTGTTATAAGGGCTCCACACCTGATTTCCAGCATGCCAGCAGTCCTCAAATCCCAACCTGCTCTTCTTCCAGCACTCCACTGAGGGTTCCTCAGAATTAATTGGCTGGAGACCCAGTAGATCTCCACCAGTCTCCCAGACCAGCCAGAAAGCTTCCTGGCCATTGCCACTAGCATGTCTCCTCATAAAAGTGATGCTCGTGTGCAAGCAGATTGGTAAGAGTACTGGTAAAGAGTACATCACCTTGTTCTCAGATTGGTACTGTGAAGTAGGCATAAAATGTGCAGAAAAATAAATGATGTTGTTTATACAATGAACCTCTTCATACCCAGGGACTCTGAAAGCAAGTCAGCAAGACTGTAATCAAAGGAAAAAGCCATTTCACATGGTCTAGTGATGTCCACAGCCCTGACAAGCGAGCTATCCCTAACTGGAACAGCTCTTCCATGTGGGCACACAAGCACAGACACAGACACCTCTGAGGCAAATGCTCCTTCCACCAGGAGAACCTTTCTAACTTCCAGCCACCCATCACACTGGTGCACAACATCTCCAGGTGCTGGCCTTCCTCTGCCCTGCAACACCAGCACAAACCCCCGTCAGACACCAGGCTGAGCTCTAAAGCAGTGTGGGTAGTTTTGTGAATGTCAGCGATGTCTGTAGATTCAGAATACGTAGTGCTAAGCAGAATTAAGTTGTTGACTTGGTGACAAGTGTGACTCATGACAAGCACCCAACACCCTCACCACGACTCTGCAGTGGCTTTTCGTGACATTTCCTGATTCTCCTCTCAGAGCTGCGGATAGTGGTGGAGCCCGGGGTGGTGAGAGACCACTTCTACCCTCCCTGCCTGCTGCAAGTCTGCTGGGGATGGACAAAGTCCTGCTGTGCAGCCAGGGCAGCCTTTCTTTTCTTCCTCATCTGCAGCACGGTTGGAACCATGCTCTTTGAAAGCCGTACCCTAAAGCATATGTTACCAGAACAAAGAAGCGAGTCTTGGCCCAGGATTAAAAAATAAATAAACATGGTCTCTTGCAAAGAAACTTAGAGGACACTTCTGTTCCTCTATGTGATTCTCCCAGAGAGCCTGCCTTTTTTTTTTTCCTGAAGCATGACCCACTGGCCTTCTGGAAGTAGGAAGCATGCTTACATAACAAAACTAATTGAATTACAAAACACGTAGCTAGTGGAGACAGAACAGAAGCCCCTGCAGTCTCCAAAGGAAGAACAACTCACCCGCCACTCATCTTCGTCACTGTAGAGGGTGACAGGAATCTCCTGGACTTTGTAGAAATGCTTTGCTCTCTCAGTAGTGACGACCTTCACTTCGAGCTAATCAGAAAAGACAGAGCAATGGTTAGACTTGAGGACAATCCTGTAAAGCTGGGTAGAGGAGGAGGGCTTCAGCAACGAAAATTTTGAAAGCTATGTAGATTCTCAGAGGACCTTCACAGCTGAAAGGTCAGGCCACTGCAGGTGTTCGCAGCAGCCAATGACTCATTTCATGTCACCCTCAAATGGGCAGGTGATTAAGCCACCACCTGCCGAACACGTTCACGTGGCCAGTTCACAGCAGGGACAGCAGAGAGGACACGGAAGGTCAGAATGAGACGCAGTTCTGCACCGAACTTCAAAGAGACAGTGAGAGGCAGCAGACCAAAGCTCAGTTAAAGATGCCCTTTAATCTCCAAACACACCCGCCAAAGGGAGCCGGCAAGCACCCTGCTCCGTGGATTCCCTTTGCCGCAGCACAGAGGAGCGCCGAGGAGCGGCATGCCTGGACAGCGTCGGCAGGATTGCCCTTCCCGCACGCGGAGCCAAGAGGCAGCTCTGTGCCAAGCCATCAAACCAGCCGCCCAGTGGCTTCTAAGGCAGGAGCGACTGGGTGAAAGTATACAAAGGTTCTCTCCAAAACCTTAGATAAACTTGCCTGCCTTCATGAAAGCCAGTGGAACCTTCAGTTATATTGTATATCCTGGTGAAGCCCAATCATGTGCCTTGGATGTTTCAGAGGTGCTAAGATGCCCTACAACATGAGATCCTTTCATTTCCTCCTGCAGAAATCTGAACAAGTGGGAAAGGGGAGGGAAGTTTCCCATTTTCCTTGTTATTGGCCACCTTCAACCACTGTCTGCTCCTTCGAGCAGCTGACAGTGCAACCCACTGCATGGTCCTAGCAGCCCAATGGAGAGATGGGGAGAAACCAGCCTCAACAACATCTCCTTCACACCAGAAAACTGCGGCCTGAGGTACAAAACTGACGAAGCACTTGGTCTGCACGCTCTTGAAAAAACAGATTGCCAAAAACCTCCGACCTCCAAGCAGCTATCTTCCACAGCAGCGGTTGAAGTGACAAAACATGTTAACCTATCTCCCCGACACTATCTAATATTTGACGGGGAATGGAGCAGAGCTTGTTATCTGCACCTGAAATGACTAGAATAACAGCTGGGAGCAGGGGAAAATCCCCCTCTTAGCATACTGTGGTCTTTGGCAATTTTTCCCATTTCCTGTAGAAAAAGTAATGGGAAAAATATAGCTGCACATGACACCAGCATTTGCTACTATACATTTGGTTCTTTGCCTCTTCTAAACATCTGATTTTTTTCAAGCAACCCTAGTTTGGAATCACAGCTGAGTTTCTAGCAATTTCGAGTGCGAAGACCATATTCACAGCAATCAACCGTCTTCTTTCCATATTCACCTCACAGGAAACTGTTTGGAGCCAAGCAGCAACACCCACAAAGGTGCTAACGCTGCTCTCTGCTATGCCACAGCCTTCAGGGAGGTGTTAAGGTGAAAGATACTATTTATCTGGGGATTTTAAAGAGCAATATATAGTTTAAAGGGGCACGTTCTGCTCTCTGAAATGGTATGAGTAGGCCAGGTCTGCATGAAAAGTTTTCAGCAGTAATGTTTGCTAGTGGTATTCTTATTTTACAGTTAGTCATAACAATACAAGGATTTTTAGGTGACCCAACTCTACCAACCTTATGACATGTTTTGTCACTTGCTATTTCGATTGCATCATTTTTCAAAATCTAGACCAGAAATATCTAAGGCTAAAGGATACACAGAAATCCCAAAAAGACACACTGCTATTTTTTCCCGTTGTTTAAAGGTAGTTCAGGAACAGGGAATAGCAGGCTATCGAGTACTGCACCAAACCCACCACACGCTCTAACATACCAGAGGGATATGCTCAAGGCCTCTGAGCTGTGGTGACTCCACCACTCCCCCAAGAAACTCTGTTAGTCAGAACTCTCATAGTTAAATATTCTCCCTACCTAAGGTTTTCTCCTGGATCCCTTGTTCTGAGCAAGTCCTTCAAGTCCCTCCACCTACACTGGAAGGAGATCAGCATTCTCAAGATCACTTTAGCCTACACAAGTTTTTTTTATTTTTATTTACCTAGCACACCTTTTGTTTGCCTGTGGTTATATCTCTGCTTAAACAGCAAAGTCAGTCTAGCCACACTCAAACTCCTTTTCTGGAGACAACTTAGACTAGTTAAGAGTTCTTTCACTTGGACCATTTCAGGCAATTCTCCAGACAAAGCTTCACTGCTCAACTGTTCTCCTGTGTTCATGCAATATTGTTGGGCTCTGGTAAAGGATTCCACCGCCACAGCTGTTTCTGCTCGGGGTATCCTGCCAATTTGATTTTTGTCATCGAATTCCTACCAGGCCATCCCAAAATCCCAGGAATCGACCTGAGCCAAGGTGTGTGAGCCTGGCACAACCAGGAGAGTTACCCACAGTGTCCTGACAAGACCCTGGGTGCTGCCTCCTCACAACACCAGGTGTAAGGGGAATAACCCCAAAGGCGTACGCTGCTGCCCTATAAATTTCCTAGATCTTCAAAGAGGTTAAACAAAAGGCAAGAAGACGTAGTCACATCCCTTACCACCCTCAGGGAGATATTAAAGTTTAATGAGGGCAACATCACACTGGCAAGCTGTTCACCGTAGCCAAAACATCAATTTAAATGAACCACTCTGCTTTCAAGCCTCTGACCACATCTCCTCCGGCAGCAAAGCCTTCCTGCGCTCCTGCCCCGCTTCCACCGACGGCTTGTTCAAGTTCTGCTCCCTCAGTAAAGAAGCTGATGCAATAGGCTTGAGCAGGACTTAAACTCAATGGCAAAATTAAAATGACTCAGCAGACCTTGAAATCACACCAGAAATTAGTAAATAAATTCAATTAATAAATTAAGTACCCAAAGCTCCTAGGCTGGCTGTTTCACCTTCACATTTTATGCAACTAGAGCTTAAAACTGGTGGCCACAAAGCCTGCAATGGATGTCACAGAACTCATGGGCCTTCACAGAGAATTTAGGTCCAGCCCTCTGCAGTTTTTAATTAGGAATCAAATGCTCAGAGAGAAGGAACATGTCTGACCCAGATTCTTACAGTGGATCATTTCCATCCTCCCCGTCACCTGTCAAGAAGGACGTTCCGAGCACCAAGAGCAAAGGAAAAGAGACAACAGCCAGAGAGAAGATCCCTGGCTCTGCTCTGCTCACTCCCCTTCCTTGGTATCATTTGTTCTTTGGCCCTCTTACTTCAGACAAGGACTTTTGGCCTCACTAATCATTTCAGGTCAAGTAATAAAGTAACTGAGGCCCCTCTTTGCAACCTGCAGTGCCAGCCCAACTGGCAGAACTGGTACCCAACAGCTTGCTGCATCTCCGGTACCCTTTGTAGCTTGGTTAGCAGCATCAGAGACTTCAGAGTTACTCAGGGATTGTAGCTCTTTTGACTCTAGTTTAATACATCTATAGATCTCAGGTAAAGCCTCCCACATCATCCAAAGCAATAATCATTAAGTAATCTAACCAATATATCTGGATATGTAAGTGTACGCTCTGCTCCTGTCACTTCCATTCCACTGCTCCAAAATAGATGCTTTGTTTCTTAAAAGCTAAAAGTTTTCTACGTTTTCCTCTAACTTTATTCTACAGCAAACCTCTGCACATTTCCCTCTCTGATGCCAGTCACTAGTGGCCTCTGCCGGACACCTCTGTTACTCCAAACAATACAATGTAGTTTTAAAAAAAAAAAAAAAGGCACAGACACATACAGCGGCTTGTATTTTCTATTTCTGTTTTTAACAAGCTCTATTTTCCCTTTGTTGGTCACACAGCAGCTTCCATATTTGCAAACTCCACATCTCACCTATGGAAAACGGCAGATCCTAATTAAAAATTTCCAATTCCAGAAAGCATCCACCTGTGTCTATAGCCAGATCTGAGAACTTGATTGACAAGGACATAGTCCAGAAAAAAAACATAACAAACCACAAAAAACAACAAGACAGGACCTATTCAGTCACTTTTGAGAGAATTCAGCAAGCTGAGCTGAACCATAGTGCTTTGATATTCCAGACTTTAAATGTCTGCCTATGGATGTATCCAGGAACAGTTACTGCCCTTAAAACCTGATTTAAAGCTAACGCTTAAGTATAAAGAAGTATGAAATGATAGGAAAAAGTATAAATAAAAAAAGTATTAATCAGGAGTATCCCTCCCACAACACACTGTCAAACTAAGGGGCTCGAAGCCAGAAGGAATTTTTCACTTTAGATTTCCCCTCAAAATGAGAAACAGGATTAATACCAACTTCCCGAGACTTCTACCAATCGATTTACTCACCCCGGGGATTTTCAGCAACTCGGCAACGAGGAGAGGCAGCTTCAGGGCAGCCACACTTCCAGTCACACCCACCAGGATACAGTATTTTTCCTGCGGCGCAGACGAGCTCTTTTTTGCAGGAAGCTCTGGTTCTGGCGGAGAGAAGGGCTCCATGCTCCCATCAAACTCTACGAGCAAAGAAAAACCAAAGAAACTTGACTAACAGTGCCTCCGACATCTCCCCGAGGGCACAGATCTAAGCCTGGACTACACCAGCCCCAGAGTAATTCAGCCTGAGGATGAAAGTGCAGCCTCCACTCCACACCACTCCACAAGGCTTTCAAGCACCAGCAGACTTTTAAGCACAGCAGCAGCCTATTGCTCCCATTTAATTACAATTTTTTCTCAGGTACCAGCAAACAGAAGGGTAAAACCCATGCAGGCAGAGCCACAAAAGTGTTCTGGTGCAGCCCACGGCCCCCAAAACAAAGAGATACTCTCACACGTTGAACATGGCGCAGAATTAACAAGAAATGCGCCTTTCCCACTGATTGCTGAGAAGACACGTGACCCCCAGCTGAGCTGGTCTCTCTTCACACTCTCTATTGAGGAATAAATCTGGTGAGAAAAATCTTTAAAATGTGTTTCTAGCAGAGACATGACTCTGGGATTCAGTACCGTTTGTTCAGTGTTACCAAGGTCTTTGTAGTGCAGAGAAAATCACTTGGGCCCCTGAGGTTTCTCAGTGTGTTTATTAAAGAAATCAGCTGGAGCTTCAAGCTGCTGATTAGCAAGAGTAATTAGAGGCAAAGAAACCCAGCATGCATATTGGCTAGGTAATTTCAATGCTACTGCAACACTTTACATGTTTATCTATATCTAATTTAAATCAAGTTAATGCCATCAGGGCAAGGAAAACATCCACTTCCCTTATGATTACTAAATGACAATTAAATCACTTTCCTCTCACCCAAACGCAGCTCCGGGGAATCAGCTAAGAGGCCATTAGGAAAGCGAGCAGCTTATAGGCCCGCTTAGTTATCTTATTATCTTTAACTCCGCAGTTACACTGAGAACAGCTTCAAAAGGCCGCTGAGGCAAAGAACAGAACCGAGAAACCCCGGAGATTTCCCAAACGTAAACAAGCGACGTTTCTATACCGGCAGAGGCAGGCCGGAGGTCGGGAGGGCGATACCGGCCTGAGTTCCGGCCCCTGTGAGAGCAGGGGGCTGGTCGCGGCCCGCTGCCAACAAAACCTCCGCCCGCCGTCGCCTAGCAACGGCGCCGCGACCCGGAAGCCGAAGGGCACGCTGGGAAACACCTCCCGCCCTGCCCGGCGCTGATTGGTGCTGGCTGCGCCCTGCCCGGCGCTGATTGGTGCTGGCTGCGCCCTGCCCAGCGTTGATTGGTGCTGGCTGCGCCCTGCCCAGCGTTGATTGGTGCTGGCTGCGCATGCGCGGCGGAAAGTAACTGAGGAGGAGTGTCACGGTGGAGGTCGGGCTGTTTGTTCCCCAATGCCACCGCCCTGTGGTGTGTGTGGGGAGGAGAGTGTCCTGGGGAGCTCCGAGATCCCCCCAGGAGCCAGCAGGCAGCTCCCGCCGGCAGCTGAGCACGGGGAGGCTTCGCAGCCCAGGAGCGAACGTTTTCCTGCGGGATTCAGGCAGGCACAGCGGGGAACGGGGCTGAGAGGAGCCTCGTTCGTTGTCCAGAGCAGAAACCCGGGGCAGCCGAGGGTCCCCCTTGAAGAAGGAATGTTGTTTTTACAAAACCGGGGACCTGGCGCCTGACCCCAGCCGGGGGGAAGGACCGACAGACATCGGATTATGAATCCTTAATGTAAAATACAGCCTCTTCAAACTAATCCCAGAATGCAAACTGATTCCTGTATTTAAAAAGTTAAGCTAGGGGGAAGGGTAACCAAAGAGCCAGGAATCCGTATTCTAAATAAATCAGTAAGGGTAGAATTAGATGAATGAGACAGATAACTGAGGCAGGGTCCGGTAGTCTGTAAACCCTGGAGTACCCAATTAATGGGGAACAGGGGGAGGAATTTGCGCCTGGGATTAGGGTGATGTAAGTGGAGGCTTTTTGCCCTATTCCATGTGCCTGCCTTTAGGTAGAACACTAGGTCTTGCAAAATTGTTAATGTGTTTTGCTGAGATGAGGAAAGACTGAGGGAGCTGGGGCTCTTGAGCATGGAGGAGACTGAGGGGTGACCTCATTCATGGGGATGAGTATGGAAAGGGTGAGTGTCAGGAGGATGGAGCCAGGCTCTTCTCGGTGACAACCAGTGATAGGACAAGGGGCAATGGGTGCAAACTGGAACACAGGAGGTTCCATTTAAATATGAGAAGAAACTTCTTCGTGGTGAGGGTGCCAGAGCCTGGACCAGGCTGCCCAGGGAAGTTGTGGAGTCTCCTCTGCAGCCATTCAAACCCGCCTGGACACCTTCCTGTGTAACCTCATCTGGGTGTTCCTGCTCCGGAGGGGGATTGGACTGGATGAGCTTTTGGGGTCCCTTCTGATCCCTGACATTCTGTGGTTCTGTTTCCTACACCCTGCCCTTCCCAGGGTGCTCTCTGGGCATCTCCCTAAGGTTAGTGAGAAATAAACAGCAGGAAAAGCAAGAAACAGAGGGCTCAGGGACACGAACAGCTCCCGCCTGCGCATTCGGGAGCCACACCGGAGAGCGGGGTTAGATGCTGAAGCGATGTCTGTTAGTTACAGCTCGTTATGATTATTATTGATGCATCTTATTGTAAATGCAAAAGGTGAAGTCACTTAAATCCATCATTTCTCAGACACGGATGACAGAGCACGTGATTTGGCATAGTAAGTTTTAGGCTAGCTATAAATGAATTGCACAATATTTAAACCTGATTAAGTACATAATAGGCTCAGCAAAGGATTACTTTTCTCCTTAACATTTTATACACATATATACACGCACACACAGACAGGCATTTTTATCAGTTTAGTCTTGCCAAGAGACAACTGCCTACTGCAGAACGACTGAAGTGATACCCTTTAAAAGGAATCTATTCTTGGGGTGCTTTGCTGGGAAAGAGAAGTTCCTCTTGGGGGGGATTTCTCAGGGGTGGGAGTCACAGACAAGCATCACCAGAAGGGACAGGCTGGGGACTCGTGCAACCCTGGCGAGCTGTGGGCATGAGTTTGAGAAACTCAAGCCACAGGGATGGATCTGCTGCTGTTTGGGCTGCTTTTCTAGGACTTGGAGAAAAATTTGGCTTATTTAAAGTGCATTTAGAGTCTGAAAAGCATCCAGGAGAAGGAACTTCCCCCCTCCTGCCCTGCAGTGTCCATCAGCCCCCATTTCCGAGGCAATCGCCTTCCCCAGCTGTCACAGCCCATGAGGTGTTAGTCTGAGCTCAGCTGCCTCCTGCTAAGGCCCAAGATCATTATTTAAAGCCCGACCTCCCTGACCTGGGCAGGGATTTCTGCGCCAGGAAAAATACACAGCCACATTTCACTGCCCTTTCTTAGAAGCGCAAGCGAGCGGTAATATCCTTCCCACCAGCCCTAAGGAGCCCCAAAAGCTAATGGGGACAAAACTCAGCCTCACTGTTTACAGTGAGACCGGTTCTGTGTGTTTGTGCACGGGGTGGCACAATTTGATCCAGAGCCTAACCCAAGAATAGATCCTCCAAGAAACACTCTGCCCATTTTGTAGCCGCTTTTCAAAACAGAAGCCTTTAAAAAAATGCAGGGAAACGCTGTCCTGGCTCCCCAACACACGCACACACACATACAGAGCGCTCCGGGGCTCCTGCCCACCACCACGCACAAAAATTGGTCTTTCACATCAAAATGTGAACTAATTTACAACACCGCACACTGAGAGAAGTTGTAGATCCTGAGCCAAGGTGTAGATTAGGAATCTCTTGGCTTCCAGCATATCAACAGCAGGTTTCAGGGTTTGGGGTTGTTTTTCTCCCTTTTTTAAAAATGATAAATCTGCCAGCCACCTCCTAGTTAAAAAGCAAAAGAAAATGGAGAAATCCCAGGATTGCTGAGACAGCGGCAAGTGGCTGGACACTACCAAGTGGAAGAGAAAACTCACACACGTCGGAAACCTGTGGTTCAGGGCCTATTCCAAGAGGGGAGGTGGGTGCTGGTTGCTATTTTTATCTTCCCCTTTTGGGGGAATTTGGCTGATGTAGTTCTAACGTACACCTATCACCACAGGAATTTAAAAACTGCCACCACACACTATTTCACAGGGAAAAAGAAGACACGTGAACGTACACTTACTACCACACACAACAAGAGCCCTGCAGGTCAACTCACAGCCTCTTCAAAATGAAAAATGAAAGAGAAAAGATAAGACAGTAACGGGGGGAGGGACAAAAAAAAATCTAAAATTATCTTGTTACAAAGAATAGGGAAAAGAACCGTTATGGTACACTCTGACTTTCTGAAATAGCTGCACAAACTGGGCTCAGCCATCCTCCTCCTCCTCCCTTCCCCACGATCTCTCGCCCGAGGCCAGAGTCCCGCTGCTCACATCTCGTTGGAGTAGGTGTAGTTGGGGGTGGCAGAATACGGCGTCTCGTGCTGCATCATGGCCCCCTGCGCCGCCCCCATGGCCGCGCTCTGGGCTGCCTGCTGCACGTGGGGGTTCTTCCAGGCCCCTGTGGTCCACTCTTCCTGTGCTTTGCTGAAGCTCCCACCGCTGCCCCGGTAAAATTTATGCACCTGGAAAAGAGAAAAAAGACAGAGGTGCTGAGCGGCCGCAGCTTGCGCTGAGCCCCAGTTCAGTATCTGGGAACGTTCAGTATCTGGGGATGCAGGATTTGGGGGTGCAGGGTGTATGGGGGAGGATCTGGTGGTGAAAGATGTAGAGGTTTTGGGGGATTTCAAGGAAAACAGGTTTGGGGTTGTGGGATTTGGGGAGGCAGAATTGGGGGCGCAGGGTTTAGGGGTTCAGGGTCTGGGTGTGCAGGGTTTTAAGGTGCAGAATTTGGGGGCTCAGGGCTTGGGGGGGCAGGATCTGGGGGTGCAGCGTTTGGGGGTTCAGGGCCTTAGGGTACAAGGCTTGGTGAGGCAGGATTTGGGGGTGCAGGGTTTGCGGGGAAGGATCTGGGGGTGCAGGGTTTTGGAGTGCACGGCTTGGAGTACAGGCTGTGGGGAGTCAGGATTGGGGGACGCAGGGTTTGAGGGAGCAGGATTTTGGGGTTCAGGAGGGTTCCCTGAAGCAACACAGCACCTAAAAATGCGGCACCCCCCTCTCCTCCCTGCCCGTACCATCGTGAGAGCGATGAAGGAGAAGACGGCCATCACCGTGAATAGGATGGTGGGGATCAGCATCACCACGGCCGAGCCCACGTTGGTCCCGAAGAAGGAGATCGCTGCGATCCAGCCACTGCGGGGAGATTAGAACAACCAGCTCAGGCTTCCCCCGCTGGCTCAACGCACCCCAGCTCCTCAAACTGTCTCCCAAAGGAGAGAAAGCACTGAGGATGTTCAAACACCACGAGCCCACAGCATCAGCGCAACAGCTACTGTCCGTGCGTGTGACACCACAGCAGCATCTCCCTTACCAGACGCCCCAGCCCGGGATTCCCACCGCCTGGATGATGCTGATCACCAGCTGCGCCATGAAGGTGAAGAAGAAGGCCATGAAGCTGAAGGAGCTGTCTGTCCTGCAAGAGAAGGCTTGGTCACTCCCTGCACCTCCATCCCCATGGAGATGCTCCCACATCTCAAACCCTCGCAGGGCAGAAGCAGACGTGGTTTAGCAAGAGGAGGGTGAGAAGCGGAGCTGCCCATGGATACCGGAGCAAAACTACAGGCAAAAGAGAAACTGGGAGAGGCTGAAGGTGCTGAGGGGGCACCTGGGAAAGCCACAGGGCACCAGGCCCTCCCCGCACCAGGCAAGAGTGAATCTGCATTGGGACACAGCTCTCAACGCACACCACCCACCGTCAGACTCAACCTTCCCACACGGGGAAGAAATACACCCCCAGTTTTGTACATTTGGCGATACTGCTCTGGGGATCAAGCTCGGCAGCAACAGATAATCAACATAAGCACCTCGCAGGCTTGTGGAAAAATAGAAAAGAAGCGTCAGGGATGGGCAGGAAGGGAGGGAAAGTTAGCACCCCAACTGTATCCTCACTGTTGCCCCCGACACTGCTCAGAGACACACGTCAGGTCTTTCTATCGCCTGGTTGGGGCTTTGGACCTTGGGAAATCCCAAACACTCTTTCTTTGAAGGTTAGAAAGTCACACTAAAGGGCTGGACAGAAAGAGCAGAAACTCCCCCAAATATTCAGGCAATGCCCTGAGCTAAGTGCTAACTGTTTAGGAAGGAAAACGAACGAAAACAAAAAAGACCACAAAAAGCCGGGCTCAGGCATGACCACTTACTTGAAAGCTTTGTAAATAGGTCTAAACCAGCAGACATAGGAGCAGGGCGTAAAGAGAATGAGCCAGAGAATTGCCAGTCCAAAATTAACAGCTCCGCCGCCTCCAATCAGCCATGCGAGGCAGCCCACGAGATTCACCGCCAAGGTGATGCTGTTCACTGCAAACACACACACACACAGAGGGAGCAGAGTAGCGCGTGTACGCGAGGACATCGGTGCGATACCGGAGACCCCGACCCCATGGGTGCCTGTGCGGGGCTGAGCTCCAGCAGTGTGTTAACCTAGATGGGTTTCCTTTGAATTAACTTAAATTACCTGAGCAGCCCCAGGCTCAGCCAAAGGGGGTCTAACCTCAGCTGAGGAGCAAAATGAAAAAAATAAATATATATACATTGCTCAGAGCTGTTACGTCCTAAGCAGGGCCAGGGCTCTGGGGACAGAGAAGGGCCATGTCCCCCCACTGCTGGGGCACGTTTCCACTGACAGAAAGCAACTGGTATGTTTGCTTCTCCCACCCCTGCTCCGGGTTAAGCGAGACAAGGGCTGCTACTATGAATCCCAGCTTAGCAGACACAGGACAAAGCCGAGAAGGCTCATCTGCATTCTGACGCCTCCGATTTTTGAGAATGATTCATTATTTCTTCGAGAATTCCAACCCTCCCACCATCGCTTGCGAGAGAGCTGCAGCTGGCAAGAGAGGGAGCTCAGCTGTCCGGGCTGAGCGGACGCTCGGCTCCCCGGAGCCCCCAAGGACACCAAGGGGACCTATCAGCCTCTCTGTGCCCGCGTCTGGCTGGGTGTTTGTGGGGGAGTTGGGGAGAAAATGATCCAGAGAGGAACTCCGGAGAGAAACAGGTTCAGAGAGCTGGTGCTTGTGCTGTGGGAGAGGCTGGAGCAAGAACCGAGCTCTGTTAAATTAAGAACAGCCAGATTGGGATGGGGAGGGGATTTAACACCCCCAAGACAGCTTCTCTAGGGAAACACAATGTTTTTTTCCTCCCCTTTTGTAGAAAAGCTCCACGAACTCTCCTGACACAATGGGGGAAGTGACCCCAGGGTCACTTTCCCACTGGGACACGGTCCCCAAAAGCCAAAGTGAGGTTTTGGGCCGGGGGTGCCAGCCCAGCGCTGTGCCAAAAGCAGGAACACCCGACCTGGCCGGTGCCAGCTCAACCCATAATGTGCCTACGAAGCACAGGGCGAGCCCTACATGCTGATATGCTTCCAAAGTTCAGGGAAAACGCCTGATTAAGGAACTAAGTTCTTCGAAATAAAAACAAAACGCTGGTGCCAGCTTGCCCTGAGCTGCACACGTACGTTTCCACATACGTCAGGGTGCGACCTGTCCTTCTGGCTCTTCTCCCCGCATGGGGTTGGTAAGGAAGAGAGACCCAGGCTAGTTTTAAGAGTTAGAAGACAGTGACAGCTCTGTTAGCACAGCACGGCACACAGAGGCATGCAAGAGGAAGAGGCAAGAACAAGGCGCAAGGCTTTGGGAGAAGCCCTGTGCTCCCCTGTTTTGGGGAGCAGGCACCACCCTGGCCCTCCAGTCCAAGCAGCATCTCTGCCTCGGGCACAAAAAGCCCTTTTCCCCAGCCCAGATGCCAAAAAAAGCCAGGGGAGGCTTGGCAGCTCTCTTGGAGGGCACGGCCAGAGGCTGACCGAGTCAGAGAGGGGAGTAAATCCTTGGGCAGGAGGACGCGTGGGTGCTGAACCATCTCCTCCTCGCTCCAGCACAACACCAATGTCACCAACAGCCCTCGGATGCTGAGCCAGCTCCACATCCCCGTCCTGGAGCCTGGAACCCCCCGAGGGGTTTTAACAGGGGACACTGAGGCCTGGAGGGGCAGCAGGACTTCCCCAGGTCTTGCTCTGCTCTTTCGACCGGTGCCTTCCAGAGGAGAACCCTTCGGAGGGGGAAACGTGAACCCACCCGAGCCCACCAACTCACACATCCAGAGGTAGTAAAGCCGCTTGGCCATGGTCCGATGCTGCGGCGGGATCTCCGCATCGAAGTCCTGGTAGAAACATGGCTTCAAGGGGATGAACTTGGGCAGTGGAGGGAAGTTGTTCACTTTTTCTGCAAGAAAAAAGTTTCGCCGCCTTTGGGCACTGCACGGAGCTGAATGTGAATCAAGAGGCTTCCGAATTAGGCTCGTTCAACTCCAAGAATTGAGGGAGGAATCAGGGATTTCCCCTTACAACCACCCACACACATAGAGACAAATTTAGCCCTGCAGATCCTGCAAGCGCAGACACCCATAACCCCGCCAGGGACCAAGGAGGTGACATTACAGCCCCAGGCCCTTTCGGAGACCCCCCTTCCGTACCTGCCATGCTGGCACACACTCAGCCTCTCCGTTCCAGAGGAAAAATTAAGGATAAAAACCTGGGAGCTTTACCAAAGCTGGAGGAAAACAAGAAAAAAAGTGATGTGAAGTGGTCAGGGACCTCCCCAAAGAGCCTTCACCTTCCCCCCAGCTCCAAAATAGCTCAAGGACAGCACTGTAAGAAGGCAGTTTGTTTTATTTATGCGGACACTCTACAATATTCACACATCCGGGCTTACGCCGGCACCTGGCTGGCAGCAGAATAAATCCCGGCCCCTAGGGCCCGAGGCTTTATGCACCAGTTAAGGCAGGAGATTAAGAGAAGATCCAGCGATGTGGGGCAGGGCACGGGCTTAACCTCCCACTCCCGCCTGACCTAGATCCAGCCCTGGGAGATGCAGCCCCACCGGAGGCAGCCGTGAGCAGTCTGAAATCCTCAAGTTCGTTACTTGGCCCAAAACCAATCTTTTTTTTCCTAAAAAACACTGCTTTTTGCAAGGAGAAACAGCACAGGGAACTACCTGGCTGCCTCCTGATGGCAACGCAGCTCCCATCTCTGCAAGCCCAAGCCAGAAACCAGGCCAAGAGGGAACAGGGAAATAGCTGAAAATATCAGCTGGGAAGAGGGAAAAAAAAAAAAAATCAGTGGTGATTGTCAGTAATGAGTCACTTGAGTGCTGGCTTGACGATTACTCATACCATTTGGCACCTTGCGCGGTGTCTTGCAGGTGGGAGAAGGGATCAGCATCCCAGGATGGTCCCAGCCTGTGCCCTGCTCAGCCCTGTCCCAGTAGGGAAAATTAAGCAGAATTAAAGCAAAATTTAAGCGCTAAGGTTTTAAATATGAGCACGAAGATGGCCATCCTGTGCATCCCCGAGGGGTCTGCCCTCTCCTGGGCACGTTTCTCCCGACACGGGGTGCTTCGGGCTCTCGGAGGGGGTTTGGAGGTCTCTACCATGGCAGCTCCCCCCACAAGCATCACGCAGGACACGGGCCGGGCAAAGCAGACCCGACACCCGCGGGCTGCCCACGGCGGCTCCACCGCCGTCTCCCCAGGCAGCAGCTCGGCGGCGCGGCCCCACGCACGTGTGCCGGCAGCGGGGACATGTGGCCAGGCGTGTCCCCCACTCCAGCCCGGCCCCGGCGCTGCGGGAGCTGTGCAAAAAACAGGGGCTTTGGGAAAATTTGGGTGGGTTTTTTTGTTGTTGTTTGTTTGTTTGCAAGGCACCACCGAGGAGAAACCCCAACATCCCCCCCCCCGGGGCGATGCTCGGGGAGGGCGAGCAGCGCTCGGTCCCGGCGGGGGATTGCACCCACGCGTGGGCGCCTCCACGCCGCGCACCCACCCCCCGCAGTGGGGTGCGGGGGGAGGGGGGTGATGCAGAGGGCGGTCGCTCCCCTCGGGGGCAGCATCCGATCGTGTGTCCCCCACACACACCCCACGGCCCCGGGACTCACCCGCGTGACGTGACGTGACCCGGCCGGTCCCGCGGCGGGTGGCGGCGGCGGCGCGCCCGCCTGGCGCTGCTCCTGCCGCAGCGGCCCAGATCTCGCGAGACTGTGGCGACCGCCGCCGGTCCCAGCTGCGGGCGCCCGCGAAATCTCGCGAGAGCGGTCGGCGCTGTCCAGGGTCCTGGCGCCGCCGGCGGGGAGGGGCGGGGCCGTCGGGAGTGGGCGGGGCCACAGAGGGTTGGGGGCTCTATGGGGTGGGAAGGGACCCCACGTCTGCCCCCTGCTGCGCTCCAGACCAGGGTCCCGCGGTGCTGAACAGCGCCCTGCTCTCTGTGTCACAGCTGTCACACTGTCCATCATTTTGGAACTATTAGTACTTTTTAATCCACTTTATTAATCCTTCAACCAAGCACAATGGAGCTGCAGCAGCAGGTAACGCACCCAGACGTGTGCACCCCACAAAAACACACAGGAGATGGGCTTGCAGGGCACGGGATGTTTGCAATCTCCTGCAAGAGAGGTCAGGGAAGTTGGTATTTTAATGAGAAAACAGCCTAAGTCAGGTGCTGCAGCAAGTGTGCTGGCGATAAAACAGGAATTATTTCTCCCTCTGGGTCACCACCAGCCACACTCCCAGGCCTGCCAGAGGAGCTGCCCTGCTGTTATTTTTCCCATTTCAGCCGTGCAGCTGCAGGACTGCTCCCTGGGATGGCAAAAATCCCACGTCACTGTTTCTGAGAGCAAGAAGTTTCCCACTGCCCCCATCTCCCCTCCTGCACTCCTACAGTGGTCTGCCTCACACCCAGCGCTGCTCTGTGCCGTAATTAACTTCATGAAGACCAGAGGATATGTTGATTGCTTTCTCAGGTGATGCTAAGGTTGGGAGGCAAAGGACAGGGGCTGGATTGACTCGCAGGTGGGCTTACAATAGGGACAAAAAGCTGCTAAAGGAGACATAAATCCCAAGTCACCCTGAGGAGGCCAAGCAGCATGAGGAGGACCCTGCAGACAGTGTCTCTTGTCCTCATTGTCATCACAAGTAGCACATGGACCTCCTGTCTTGGTGCTTGTGAGCATGTCAGTGTAGCGTCATGAAACAGGTTTTATTTGACAACTAAACTGCCTTCCCTTCTGGGGGTCCAGCCTTGAGCTTCAGCACACTATCATGATTCATTGCGCACAAAGGGTCAGGAAGGACAACGTTCCACCACGGGAAGGGGTGAAGAACAGGGCAGGGAAGCAGCTAAATCACCACCAGTGAGCCTTGGTCACCAAACACCCTCAGCAGATAAACAGCATCACTCCACAGAGATGCTAGGAAGGAAACCTGGCAGAAACAGGGAAAACACCTATTTCACAGATGGCAAAATAGAGGGAAGCAGGAAAATAAGCATGCCACAGATGACCCCATATCTGAGGGCCCAGCTGTCCATTCTAAGCACCTGCTGGGTCTTGGGCCCTGAGCTGCTAGTCCCTGCAGAGAGCAGAACCTCCATGCATCCTTCAGCAACAGTAGGAGAGCAAGGGACAGGGCACCAAACAGCAAGATGTGAAGGGGATGTGGCTGTGGATCCCCAGTCTCACCAAGTGTCACTGTCACCCATGGGCAAGACCTCACGGGGGTGCTCTGAGACTTGGAGAGCTGTGCTGGCCCTGCCTGCACATCCTGTCTGCATGCCCTGGAATTTGGGGCTGGCCACACACCCCAGCCCCACTCCCTGAGGAGGATTCCTCAGCACACTCAACTCAGTCCTGGTTTTACCATCCTTATTTCTCATTTCTTGGGTTTCCTCTGATCGGGATTTGTTCCCTACCTGGTTCTCTACCTGTCTCAGGTCCCCCAGCACCTTCCCACCTCATTGAGACTTCAGGTATGGCCAACCGCAGAGCTGCTCCTTGCCCTCAGCACCACTGCATTTCCACCTACCTGCAGGTTTTACAAGAAAAGAGATTCAAAACCAAAGGGGTGTGTGGTCCCCTTGTTTGCAGGGGATGTCCAGGGAGCCAAGGGAATAACTGGGGTTGCCCAGTGCTCAGCCCACACTACCTGAGCTGAGTCCAGACCAACCAGCAAGTAGAGAGGCTCAAAGCTGAGCCACAAAGTCAACCTGCAGGTCATGTTCAGGCCATAAGTTAGAGCCCAGACATCTAGATAGCTACAGCTAACCTAGAGACCAACCCCAGCAGAGTTCAGACTACAATTGAGCCCCCTGGGCTGAGCTTAAATAGAGTTCCCAGGCCGTGGGCAGGATGGGGGCGGAGTGTCCCAGATGGGGCTGATCAGGGTCATTAGGGTTTATTAACACCCTCAGGGCCCTTAGAGTATCTCTCTGTTCTTTATGTTGTAGATCTGCAAAGAGACTTGCCCTATAAAAGGTGCTTTTGCTGCTTACTCAAGGTGAGGATTATCTTGAGCTCTGCTATTTTCTGTTTGAGGTAGGGATGAGGGGTTTCCTTTGTTGGCTTAGTTAGTGGGGAGCTGGTACCACCTTAGGGTGCTCTTGGGGTTCCTCTAGCACCTGGAGCCTAGGGTTGTGTGTGCTGGGAAGCAGCAGCTCCCAGAACCTGGTTAGGACCTGGGCAGGGGATCCCCGCAACTGCAGCAACACAGGGGGCCATCTGTACCCCCAGGCTGGAGCTGCAATCAGCTTGGGCATCAGCCTGCAGCTGAGTGCAACGTGATGAGAGCCTGAGACCTGAGCCGGCCCGATGTGACACATAGATGGACGTTGGCGCCAAGACTTTCCTTGTATCGGATGCTACAACTTTCCGAACTGTTCTCATGAAGGGACACCTCAGATGAAAGAAAATATAGAGAGGGCAGGTGGAGGACAGGGGCTCGGGTTACTGCTCCTCTTCAGCTGCCCTGCTCTCCGTTAGGAATATGTTTCTGGGTTTTGCCACCCCTTTTCCCAGGTTTGGCCAGGTCCCCTGTCAGCTCTGGCTCTACACCATCCCCTGCAGCCTTCTGCATCCCTGCTACTGCCAGCCTTCCTCTGCCAAATGGTCCTTCTAAGCTCATGCCTGCTTGGGGGTCAGGGCCAGGGAAGAGAGTCCTGCAGAGATGGGGCACCCCCCAAGATGGGACCCCCAGCCCTGCGAGGTGCTGGCAGCCCCTGATACTGGGATGTGGGATGCTCAGAGAGAAGCTGCAAAGGGAATGGGAGGAAGAAACCAGTCCCTCAATCCCAGTGTGACCAGAATGGGTGCTCAGGGAGGACAGACATGATACGCAGGGTGTACTTGATTTATTCATATTTTTTCTCCATTCCTGCCTTTGCCATCTGCCTCTTCTCCATTTTAAATGATTCCACATCCTCTCTCCCAATGGTTTTCTGCTGGTCCCCTCATGACTGGGGCTGCCTGTGCCTTTGTGTCCCCCATCCCCACTCTCCTTCCTCTCACAACCCCTGCTCCCTGTGGCTGAGCTCATTTCAGCTATTCCTTCACTTGGAACAACCAATCCACTCTGTTGTCCTCCAACAAATAAGCTGACAGGCTAATGAATGGCTTCAGAAGGTAATTAGTGATGGAGTTGCTAATAATGAATTGCATTTACATTTTAAGCACTGCAGAGGAAAAGCAAGACCCTGTCATTAATGCCCCCCCACCGTAGCCTTAGCTGTGGGGGGACCGCACCCTCTGCAGCCCTTGGAGGGATGCAGAAAGCCTCGGCTGTGATTGCACCTCCTCTGCCTCCATTTCGGAGGCTGCAATAAGCAGAATTTGTTAAGCAGCAATTAGAGGCGGCGGTGGGGAGAAGCTGCTGCCGCTTCCATTGTCTGATGGGCGAGGAAGGTGCCCTGATGCCACAAAAAATGGGTCATGGGAGCCAAGAGCTGGTCCTGGGCCAGGAAAGAAGGGCTGGATGGTTCACCCTGCTCCAGGGATTCATCTGGTGCCAAGCAGCCCTCGGTGCCCGCAGAACCCTCCTGTGCTGCCGGCAGCTGTTTGCACACTTGAATAACCACTCAGAGGGATTTCTTGGCTCCCTCAACCACGCATGCCCTGCAAATGGTTGCTAAAATCCTTCCCGATTATGTTCCTAAGGTTTTAGCATCTTTTGAAGGCAGCAATTTCCCCGAGAGGCTTAATCCATCCCTGCCTGCCTGAGGAAGGAGCCAAGTGCCTTCAGCAAGGATGCTACAGATAGTCATCAAGCAGAAAGGGGGAAAAAAAAAAATGTTGTTTTGTCTCTTATGAACAAGGGATTGATGATGGAAGTGCAGTGAGCAGGCACGCTCGCTGCCGCAGGGCTTGGGGGATGCTCAAAGCCCGAATCTGGTGCTGGGGGTGAGCCTGGGAGTGTTCTGTGCCCTGCCTCAGTTTCCCCTTCTGTGTCAAAGGGCCTGGAGGGGCATCAGCTGGGTCAGGAAAAGCTGCTCTCCATCCTCTCAGGTTTTCCAGCACAGTGGGACACTGCGTGGATGGAGTGTCCCATCCCATGTGGGTGACACACTGGTGCTTTCCTCCCATCACCCGCAGAACCCCCAAACCTCAGTCCGGTGGTCAGATCAGGGGGTGTCCCAGACCCCCTTTTAGGCCAGTGGTACCCACAGAAAGCTGCTCTGGGGACCACTGGGATGCAGGGGTTTGCCTCAGCTGGGAGGGGACAGCCACATCCTGCCCTCACCTCTGTGGCCATCGGATCGATTGATTTATTTATGTATTTTTTCAAGCCCTGCTCTGAGTGAAAACAATCCAGGGGCCTCTGGAGGCTGATAAGATTTGACTGCAAGTCAATACTCGGCATGTCTTTCCACTGTGCAATGATCCCGCCGGGTGGAAGGCTGGGGGTGCCAGGGGCAGGCAGGGGACAGGAGCAGGGACATCGCCTCTGCCCGGGGCGGAGGCTGGGGGCAGAAAGGGGACAGCTTCTGGCCTGCAATAGGTATCTCCGGGGATGTATTGCCAGGGGCTCAGGTAGTAAATATGATGGTGAGCCATGTTGGGAACGTGTAGATGAGCAAGGGTCAGGGTCTGGGAAAGCAGTGGAGAGCAGGGATGGGAAAGGAGGAGGAGGATGGAGGTAAATCGCCCATGAAAACTGGCTCTGCTGTGACATCTGCTCCTCAGGGCTTTTGGGATGGAGATGTTTTCCCATGGGCAGAGCCAGGGCTGAGGCTGTGGGGTCCGGGGGAGCAGAGCCCCGGCATGCTCGGTGCATGTCCCAGCCCCGCAGCCAGGCACAGCCGCCGTGCCATCTGCCAGGATTCCTCCTGCCTGCCCGTCTCAGTAGCTTCTCTGATGGCTGATAAGGGTTGAGCTCAGGCTGCTGGCTTTCTCCAAGTACCTCCTGCATCTCAATGTGCAGCATGGCCAGGACCCCTGAAACCTCTGGGGATGCTGCCGGGGAGGCAGGGTGACAGGCAGGGTGACAGGCAGGCCCGCTGCCTGCGCTCTGCTGACATTTGCAGTTAGCAGTTGGTGTCCTTGAGCGGAGCAAGCACCCAGAGAAGGGACCAGGTTCTCTTTAAGGGGGCAGGACTCCGGGAGCATCATGAAGGCAAGAGTGAGCTTCTCCCTTTGCCTGCCACCTTCCTCCCCTTCACTCCCCTGCCTGCTCCGGGCTGGGGACCTGGGCTCCCTGCCCCCCCCTTCACCTTCCCCAGCTTTGGGTGCTGGGCAGGGATGAAGGCAGGTGCTGGGATGGGAGGCTGAGCGAGAGGAGGAGGGGAGAAAGGGAAGAGAGAGGAGGGAGAGGGGGAGGATCTGCTAATTACACCGAACAGCTCTGGGGGCTGCTGAAGTCCAGAATGAAGCAAAGAGCAGCAGAAGCGAGTGCTGCAGTGGGAGCAGAGGAGCCCGAGCATCACCGAGAGCCAGAGCCAGCCGTTCTCCCTGCTGGGAGCGTCCGGGGGCACCCAGGGGATCCTGCAGCCCTGTCCCCCCCAGGGGACATCCTCCGGCACAGCCACCGAGCACACTGCCAGCTCCGGGCAAGGAGAGGGGAAGAGGCTGGCAGTCCCGGGGGTGCAGGGTTGAGCTCAGCCCTCCGGCGGGCTGGGCTGGAGGGCAGCGGAGTCAGCCCCACCATGATCCCGGGGGGCTAGGAGCCTAAGCAGATCCCTGGGAAGGGGAGAAGGATGGCTGCCGAAGGAGGGGGAGCCAAGCCCGTCGCCCGGTCCAGGATGGAGAACTTCCGAAAGGTGAGGACCTCGGAGGAGGAGAGCCCCTTGCCCTTCCCCGACCTGCCCCCCGACGTGGTGGAGATGAAGGTGAAGGAGGGCAGCAAGATCAGGAACCTGATGAACTTTGCTATGGCTCAGATGGAGCTGAAGGGCAGGCGGCAGATCGTCTTCAGCGGCTGCGGCAGGGCAGTCACCAAGACCATCACCTGCGTGGAGATCATGAAACGGAAGCTGGGAGGTCTTCACCAGGTCACCAAGGTGCGCTACAAAACCTTGTGGGAGGTCTGGGAGAGCCAGGACCCGCTGCTCGGCGGCACGCCACAGAGCCTGACCGTCCACAAGAATGTCCCTTCCATCTGCATCCTCCTCTCCAGAGACCCCCTGGACCCCAACCAAACGGGCTATCAGCCCCCGGAGCCCCAGAATGGGCTGGGGACGCAGCTTGGCGATGCAGAAGACACGTCCAGCTCCTCTGCCATGGGGCTGAAGCGGCCCTTGCCACCTCCCTGTGAGGAGCTGCTGACCAAGAAGACGCAGGTACAGGCACCCAACAACCCGAGGGGCTCGGGGACCCCGGACCACCAGCCAGATCACCACCACTGACCCCACCAGCTCCTGCCCTGACTGCTCTACACTGGGTGTAGAGGCAGGAAAATGCTCCCTTTGTAGGCAGGAGATTATATGTTGAAGAAACTGGGCGGGGGGGTTAGCTGCTTTGCTGTAGATAAAGGCACAATGCTTGTTTTGGGGTCACTGGTGTGCTGCAGGGTCCCCCACCTGCTGCTCCAGGTGAACCCCGTGCATGGGGGCTTGCAGCTGGGGGGGCACTATGTCCCCAGATTTGGGGTGAGGGTTAAAAAGTTAAACCTGCCAGCCCTTGGTTATGGACTGAAGCAGGGAGGGATGTGTTTCGGGGAGCTGCTAGCCCCACATTCAGCCCTGCAGAGGCAATGTCCCCCCCGGTGACCCCATGGAGCCAGAGCGCCTGCTGCCTGTCACCGAGGGCTGCCCGGAGTGGGGACGGCGGCTGCACATCATCGCTCCCCACTGCGGAGTCTCAGCCATCAGGAGCGACAGTTTTGCCCCAAGCCTGTCGGAGTAACACCTTCATTATCAAAACCGCTGCAATTACGTCCGGAGAGGAGCTGTCAGGTTTATTAATGCTGGGCTCAGCGCCCCGTGGAGCCGCGATTCATCCCGAACAAAACACATCAATGAGCAGACCAGTCACTCTCTCCCTGGGGGACAGCAGAAGAAAATAAAACAATTCTTCTCCTCCCCACATGAGATATTCAGGTCTTTGCTCTCCCAGAGGTGTTTGCAAGGTCTGGAGCTGGGGTGAAGCCCTCATGTGAGGAGCTGGGGGCTGGACATGGTGCCTGGGATAGGATGGAGAGGTTTTGGGGTGGTGGGCTTGGCCGTAGAGCCCTTTGGAGCAAATCCCTTGTTCCTTCAGGAGGTAAAGGGAAACAAATGGAAAATAAAAGCTTTTTAGACACAGCTGAAATATGTTTGTGGAAAAATGGGGGGATCATCTTGGCTGTGGACCACAGCGCAGCAAGGGTGAGACTGTTGCTGCTGCTGAGCAAGGATGAGGAGATCCTGGCCAAACCCCGTCCCAAGGGGGAATGGGATGGGGGACGGTTTCTCCTACACGCCCTGGCCTCGCTGGCACTGGGGACCAGGGATGGGTTTGGGTGGCCAGGCAAGCCCCAGCCCCCTCCTCGCCCTCTGAGGATGGCTAAAATCCCCTTTTGGCAAGGGCTTGGAGCAGGCATGAAAGGAGACAAGGGGAGTGAGGAGGAGGAAGAGGAAGCAGGGGGCTGTTTTGTTTGGCAATGACCTTGTTCTCTCCCTCAGCAGCAGCTGCTCCTCCGGGCTGGAGGCTTGTGCTTATCTGCCCTGCCACAGATTGAGTTGCTTCACTTATCTGTTGCCCTGTAGTTGAATATTAATTTTCAATTGTGTGTGTGTGTGTGTGTGTGTTGGTTTTTTTTTGGTTTCGGGTTTTGGTTTTTGTTTTTCTTTTCCAATGACTATTTTTTGTAGGTTTAGGGCTGTGGGAGCACTCGGCTCCATCCCACCCAGCAATTGTTATACCATCCTCCCCTCGCAGGTGTGAGTGCCATTTGGGTTCAGTCCTCTGCCGGAGCACCACGTATGGGCTCCTACCCCACATGCACTTAAAATCATTTTAATAAATAAAATCTTCCATAAATACTCTTACCGGAGCCTAAAGACTGTCCTGAGTATGAACAGCCCTTCACCTCCCCAGTGCTGCCCCACTGCTGCCATCTCACATCGCTCACAGCAAAAAGAAAAAAAAAAAAAAATTCATTTCTTATTATTTTGTTAATGTGCAAAATTATTTTTAATTGATTTTATATGCAGGCAATTTCCAACCTTTGAGGCAAGAGGAGCCTGGGGATTTAGCACTCCTCACTTTGTTGACTGTGGACCAAGGATTTCCTGCATGAGAAGATGGTTAAAAAAACTCTACTGTAAACCAAAAAAATTAAGCATTTAAAATAGCACGATGACACCTGGCTCCACAGGGTCCTAAGATGACGCGATGATCTTGTGCTATGGCGCTGAGGCACAGCCCCAGGTGCCTGCAAAGAGCAATTTTGGGGTGATTTTTTGATCCTGGTGGCCGGGTCAGCCCTGCCCTCCTGCTGGCACGTGGGGCGCTGAGGGTGGCACCTGTGAGCTTTGGGGACAAGTGAGCAACTATTTGATGCTTTGTTTTTTTTATTGTGTGGCCTCACACCTCGCTTGCCACTCACATTCAAATAATTTTCAGAAGACAGAATTAATTTATTTGAAGTGTCTTTGGTTGTGTTCATGTCAATAAAATTAGTGCTTTACAAGCATTAGTTAAATGCTGTTACACACAAGAGGGACTGTTCTACCCTCTTGTAAAACTAAGTACCTTGGGACAAGATTAAAATTTCATGTGTTTGCACATACTGAGCACCTGCTTTGACACCTGTAGGGCCTCATTTGCCTGGGGGAGGTTGGAGTTCACAGTATTTTGTATGTTCAGGCCTTGGTGTGCCATCCTCAGATGGCTGGTGTCCTGTCCAGTCCCATGTCACCAGCCCACGTCCCACATGTCACCCACTGGGAGAGCACAGAGGTGTTTGCTGCCTCAAGCTGCAACCTAAATAATGTCTAAATTCATTGTGTGAATTCAGGGGCTGCCGTACACAGGGACAGGAGTTGGACTCGATCCTTGTGGATCCCTTCCCACTGTAGGAAACAATTATTTTACAAATATAATAGGCTCAGGCACGATCTCTCAGCAAAGCAACTTTTTTAGTAATGATATTGCAACACCAGGTGTTCCACCTAAGGGTAGGCACACATAATAGGGCAAAAAGCCCCTGTTTATATCCCCCCAAAATCCCGGCCGCAATTTCCCTCCCCTGTTCCCCATTGGTTGGTGCTTCGGAGTTTACAGAATACGGGACTTGCCTCAGTTTACATACAATACCCTTCCCCTTATCAATCTATTTAAGATACAGATTCCTGGTATTTTGGCTACACTTCCCTCTAAATTAACTTGTGAACACGGGAATCAGTATATATTCTGTGAAGACACTGCGTTTTACATTAAGGATTCATAGTCCCATATCTCTCGGTCCTTTCCTCTGAATTAACTTGTGAATACGGGTATCAGTATGTATAAAGGTATCAGCATATATTCTGAGAAGGGACTGTGTTTTACATTAAGGGTTCATAGGCCGATGTCTCCCGGTCCTTCCCCTCTGCTGGGGTCAGGCGCCAGGTCCCCAGTTCTGTGAAAACAACAGTTTTTGGTTAAATGTTCCTTAAACCACTCAGGACATGTGTGACAGGGCAGGTGTCTCGGGCAGGGCAAGGGGGTACAGGGAAGGCCCTGCCTCGCTTCCCTGTGGCCCCGAACCACGAGGGGACACGGCTGGGAGCCCACACTATGGCCACAGAGCCAACACCCCCCCCCACCGCTATGGCCGCTGACACCTCCCCCGCCCGACCCGTCCCCGCCACAAAATGGCGGC